>OX439045.1:1390955-1815955 GCA_949317995.1 Acholoe squamosa | reverse complement strand
TGCTCAAAAACACCCTATAACTTTACGGGACGCAGCTGAAAAATTGCAGCACTCTAATTGGGCTGTGACATGACTTGCTAAGGCGGAAATTCTGCATATAATTACTTCAAAATGTGAAATGTCCAATGGGACAACCTTTTATATATTCATATCAACAAGCATTCTTTCGAATATAATTTAAACAAAAGGCATGCTCCACTGCGGTGGTAACTTTTACCTATGCAGGTGTAGACACTAACACTAGCCCGGTGGCCAATGGCCAGTAGTTTTGGCTGTGGGCCAGTGATTAATTTTAGATTTCCTTTAAAATTGGCCATCTGGCCAGTAGAATATTTGAAAATACATTGCTCTATACAAGACTACTGGCCTGGTTGGCCAAAGGCCCGAAATGTTAGGATCCTACCTGCTATGTTTTTATTGAGTTTAGATTATTTGAGCTTGATTACTTCCTTTGGTGTCATGTAGATATACCTTATAACCCACCAGCCCTTATATCAAGTTCCTTGTAAGGCTAAAATATTATTTGTGTCATACTGAAAACGTGGAAAATCTGAAACTAGTCAGCGGTGACTACTTTAGGTCCTCAAGTTGACGATACCTAAAACTACAGCTTTAGGTAGTCAAAATGAGGACTTGAGGTCGTCATCCTCACGACCTGAGTCATCAGGATGACAATACTGACAGTACAGGGTCATCATATTGACAACTCAGGTCATCAAGATGACGACTTAAAGCCGTCATTTTGACAACCTAAAGTTGTAGTTTTAGATATCGTCAACTTGAGGACCTAAAGTAGTCACTGCTGACTAGTTTCGGATCTTCCATGTTTTCAGTGCAGGCACAATGTAAAGTGTCAGGAAGTACACAGACTGGTTTTACACCTTGTACCTGATAGGTTAGAACATTGGGAATAGCAGTTCTCTACCATACTGTTGTGCAGCCTCAAATATACACATACTTGACTCCTATTATATTTGGAAGAAGATATCTTGTACATAATCTTAACATGACAAAGAATAAATAAAAAAGCCTTGAAAATCTTTGTGGCAAGGCTTTTTAGTAAATATCAAGCAATTGTAATTGATCGCTGTTGAGCTAATAATTTCAGACCAAGAGCTGTTTTTTTTTTATTTGGAGATAGGAAGTTACACAATAGTACTAGTCCTGGTTACCATATATGGCGCGCTAATTGACACCACCTGGGATGCCTCTCCTCCTGCCACCTCCAGCAGCCATCTGGAGGGGTGCATCCCATGCCCCCGGGTGCATCTGACACACATCTTGAGCCTCTCCTACATACACTCACTATAGGAAGCAGCAGGGTAGCATATAGTAACTAATCATTATTTTGGTGATTCTCTCAAAATCCCAAACTCCTTTGAAGATGATTGACAAGAGGATATTATGGAAAGGTTGTTCTGTGAAAGAACTTCAAGAATACCTTAGGAAATGTGGTGTAGCCCCATCTAATCTGACAAAAAAGCCACTCATTGATCTGTGTATCATAGCAGAGGAGATGGATTTAGTGCTGGATCCAGATGGACTCATTGAGGACAGGGAGGAGGTAATAAGAAGGAAACTACAAACAGCCAACTGTATGTTACCCATACCCACCATATTGCCTAGCACAAGAGACATGTCCACACTGCCTCTGGTATCAGTGTTTGATATCTACAACTACCTGGTGCAGTTTGGTGGGTACAACCACACAGGTCTCAGTGACTATAAGAAAATGGAATCATATAACATGTATCTTGACAAACATGTTGTAGACCTTAGTACCCATCACTATGAAGAGGACAGCAGCTACCACATGCCTTTATCCATTCCATGCATTTTACAGTGTTTGGATGGAATGGATCCTCCAGCATAGGCTTAAGGAACCTATGGAATGTTACTCCATCCAAATCTGGTCTCTTTGGATTGCCTATATATCTGGAGTCACTGTTACATTTCTCACCCCAAGAACACCTTTTGCAGGGCATGTTTATGCTGAAATCCCATCAGCAAAACAACAGGCTTTAATGTTGATTAATATCCAGAAAACCCAGTGTTTGTGACCTGTCCAGCTCATGTATGTATACTGAGTGTATGTAGGAGGGACTCAGGGTGTGCCTCAGATGCACCCGGACGCTGACCACAGCAGTAGGGGATCAGGGTGGGGGAGGTAGGGGAGCTGACCGGAGTGGGTGGACGCCATAAATAGCCGACTTCCCACGCTAACCGGACTAGTCCTATTGAATGCCTAGGGTTAATTGCTGTTGTGGTTAAGAAAGTATTGCTCTTAATTAATGGACTTTGTGAAGCAAATCCCTCTTTGAAATGCTCAAACAAAGCAAAAAGTGTTGTTTCTGTGCCAATGTAAGCTAGACTTTAACCCTGCAGTCAGATGGAAATCATGGCCTTTTGATTAACCATATATCAGCAACAGCAAATCAACTGTAATTTAGAATCTCTAATAGTACAGCAGCAGGTTAGACCAGTAAATTACAGGGGAAGCATTATTTGATTTTCTCTTTAATCCTTTAAGGTGTTCTGTCATCTGTGTAAGAAACAAATCCATGCTATAAATACACATGATCCTTGGCCAATGGGATTGATTCAGGTTTGAAAAAAAAACTTATCATTATTGTAGCATCATTGCAGGAATAAACAGCAATTGATTTGTAACAAAGAAATACAACCTGAGAAAAAAAAAACCTAAAAACTGAGGAATCATGCAGACTTTGAATGATAAAGACATAGTCAATTGGTAGTTTCACATTTACAATGAGTGGTCAGCTGTCTCTCTGAGTCACATGGAGCATATCAGGAGACGGAACAAGCAGCGGTATGAGGGCTAATGACAAGTAATGTCATTTTCTCTTTCAGAACCTTCTAACTACAATAATTTACTGTAGTTCATTATGATTTGTGACCATTCTGTGATTGGATGCTCCTGAGCTACTCAGTCTACATCTGAAAAAGTACTGTTTATGAGGCTTTCATGATTTCATGTGTTGGATTGCAGTGAGCCAGTTCTCAATAAGGAAAATAATGGCACCAGACAAAATATGCCTTTGAACATTGACTGGAAATTCTCTACTCTCATTATTTTATTCTTCTCTCAAAAGCTATTTAGGGTCAGCTAGTTGAATATCTATACGTAGCACCGGTATGATAGAGAAAATACATACTTCTTTTGAGGAAACAAGAATACCATTCTTAGTTCTTTATGAAGACAAATTGAAATATCAAGACATGAAAATGACAAGGAGCTTAGCAAAGGCACCTGCCTCACAATAAGGTTACCTTGGTAGATTGTGCAGACAAACTGTGTGTATAGCACTGTACCGTCCACACAGACTTTGTAACACACATGGGAGCTCTATGGGAGTGTCTACTGCGATAGTAGTAGTCTTTGTAATTAGTAAAATAAAACCATGAGGGAGGATTATGAATGGAGGCAATATTTAAGATGTACAAAGAGGTTTAATGAATTATGACATTTGGTTGGGAAAATCAAGCAGATAATCAGTTAAAAACTAGTGGGCAACATTTGAAAAGGAAAGGCATGTTCTTTAGGAAGGTTTGCCGTCATGACTCGAATTTTTAAGTCGTTTATTGGGCAAAAACAAGGTACATAATAAAATGTTTAAGATGCTTAACCTAGCACCTATGCATTGTAGTGCTTACGCTAGGACCGTCTATATAATTTAATTCTATTCATAATACATTTTTTGTGAACAATAATAGCAGTCACATTGCATAGTTTGTTTAACATCGCATACTAAGGTTATAATAGTTGTGGACTACCCTAAGTAAAAAATCTGGTGTCAAAATATAATATGCCTTTGGTTGTGATGATAATGAGATGAAATGATCATGAAAATAAAATATCACAAGTCTGTTACAAGTACTTAGTTTATATAAAACAATTTGGGTAAACTTTCCTTACATTTTTTTTTAATTTATAGATACTATTGATAACAGTATATTCTGGTTTTAATTGATTCCATCTTACTATAGCTCTATAATAGGCGCTTCTTAATACAATTGGTTTCAGGCTATGTGGAACAATCAATCTTTTAACTTGATGATAACATGTAGCTATGTTCCTCCTATCCACAAGATTTATATTCTGGGCTAACATGAAGCCACAAGATAATAGATGTAAGTCTCGTCTAACACATAGGTCCGAGCAATTACTCCTTTCTTGTATCTGTCATAATAGGGTTTTATATACCATCCTTAAAGCTCTATTCTGTAGCATTTTTAGGTCTCTGTTTTCTCCTCTATTATCCCTATTCCAAATGTAATCACAATAATTAAATATAGGTAATATCATAGATTTAAATACAGTTAGAGTGACATTTTCATCCAGTAGGTTTCTCACTCTACCCATTTGGAAAATCTTATGTCTAACAATTCTCATAGTATTTTCTCTATGTTTCACAAATTTCATCTCAGTATCCATTCTAAAGCCTTGCTAAGCAAAATTATCAACTTTTTCAAGGATCGTATTGTTCATTTGGAACTAAGTTCTATCATTAGGGTTAATGTTGAAAAACATCCATTTAGTTTTTTGTACATTGATAGTAAGGGTGTTATTTAAACACCATGTTACAATCTTCTTGATAACTTGGTTCATTACATGAGGTGAGTCCACTGATACAACAGCATCATCAGCATATAACGTAATTTCACAATCTACTGCTTTGGCTAGAGAATTAATATAAATAGAAAACAATACTGGACCCAAAACTGAACCCTGAGGAACCCCTATGTAATGGGTTTCAATGATAAGACAATATTATTAGCTAAAGTACCTGTACTGTTGTCGATTTGATAAATAATTTTTGAAAAAAAACACATTATTACTAAGTCCTAGAGCATGTAATTTTTGCAATAATTTTGGATGTGAGACTGTTTCAAAAGCTTTTTTTAAATTAATATAGGTTGGTTTATTTATAATAAAGTTAATAAACAGATAATGCTGTGTTTGGGGGTTTGGCCAGATTTTAACTAGATGACATCACATTACTGTAGACAATTGGTTCTTTCCAATGCATACCCAGGTCGAGAACTGGATGTTCAGTGGTGCCTGCTCTATAGAATACTTGTAGTTATTGGAAAGATTATCCAAGGACAAGCTGGACAGGTACCTTCTACCCACACCTGTACCTGCTAAATGTCGTACTGATGGGCGGTAAGGGTATATCTGTGCACGTCACCTATAACACGAAGGGCCGCTATATAAGAAGACAGGCAGTGACCTTCCAATAGCATGACAAACTGCAATGTGACTCTGCTTTTCTCACAGCTGTCTTAAGGTGAATGGTAGTCTGGCTGGATCAGATCAAGGTGATTCCTATTTCCACTCTCTTCCCCTTACTCACACATGTCAAGGACAAATGCCACCACATGATAAGGTTTGTGAGTGACGGATAAGGGGTGTATTGTGTGCTGCATGTCAGGGATAAGGACTGCGAGAAAAGGCCAAGGTCCTCACAGCCCTCTCCATCTTAACCTTCCTATGTGAACACTTGAGGCCACTGCCCTCGCTAATGCCTGACACAAACAGGTGATGGTTTCTGACCATTTCTGACCGTTTCTGACCCATGTTATTTTGAGCTTTGGTTTGAAATCTATTACGAACAGGAGGTCTCTGTAGCATCATAAAGAATGTCTAATATACCTTTACTTAAAGTATGTGCAGGAATATTTGTTCTGTCAATATCTTATTGAACCCTGCTATATTCTGCACCTTTATGTCTGGTCAGAAACCTCCCTGGTCAGAAACCTTCATACTCAGACTTGCATCACATTGGTGAGACAAAGCCATGCACATTATTACTTGTAGTATAGTATAATGCCTTCATGACATGGAATCTTGGCTATCTTGATGCACCTGGAATGCAGATGTCAAGTCTACATATATATGAAAACTGCATGTGGATAACCTTCAGGCAACCTTTGCTAACACAATGTGTAAAATTCCCTGTATTTGGAATGACACAGTCATATATCTTTGGTGAGTCCCTCATAAGGGCTTTATTTCTGCACATACACTGCAAAAATGGTGTATAGATTTTAAACATGTTTATGTCTAAACATGTTTAAAACCTAAACAAATATGTCAGTTAGGTGTATCATCGACTACGCATTTAGGAAAATAACACTTTTATTCTAAATACATAAACATTTTTGCTAAACATGTTCAGATGTTTAGAGTTTAAACATTTGAATATTAGGTGTTTAGATTCAAACATCAATATGTTTAGATACATGGATGTCAAATCTACACCAGGTAGCAGCACTACCTCTGAATGGACTATCTGCACACAGTTATAATCAATTGTTGTGACAAATATCCCCAAACGCCTTGTTTATCATGGTGTCATTTCATTAAAGGTTATGAAAATAGACACAACAATAGAAAATTAACTAAATTCAACTTACACCATCATCATTACCATAAAAATTATCAATGAGCTCCATGACTTACACCTATGTCATGTTATTTTGTAAAGTATAAAGCAAGATTCTTCTTGCCAACCTGTTGTACTTCCTCAAGTCTCCTATTCTAATGCAGTGTGTACATATATGTGTATATAGCTGTGGCTGACATCTTTGGAGACTTTGCAGTGTAAATACCTGCTAATGTCCTCCAGTAAATGAGAAAACAAACAAAAGATATTCCTTTATTTTTTTAATGGATACAATGTCTGCAAACCCCTAACTTCCCACTAAATCACTTAGACATCTAAACACAAAGTTTCATCTAAATGTAAAATTTCATTGATATCTAAACACAAATTTTGAACCTAAACACCTAGATTTCTAAACATTTGAGCTAAGCACATTGTTTGGCTAAACATGTTTAGGAAATTTATGTGATTACAAAAAAACGTTGCAAGAATATGTTTAGAACTGTGTTTAGGATCTAAACACCATTTTTACAGTTTATGGATGCATGTAGAGCCTAAAAGTGCCAATGTATTAATATGTGTGGATATGGCTATTTTTAATACCTAAATCCTTAAGGTCATAGAACTTTGTTGTCTTGATGCATCAATACAATGCTAATGGGTCTACTTACCAATCTTCCTGCTGAAAATATCTTTATTCATCCCAATGAACATTCTATACAGCTCACATGACACCCCTGTCAGCTCCCTGTCTCTTGTCATTTTAATATAAAAGTGCTCCTGAATAACTGAATATGAATAGGTTATACATTTGCTATACTCATTGGTGCTGGAGCCTTGCACTTTTCAGGTGTCACATTGGACTACATTGGAGTGTAATCAGATTTAGTCAGATCTTAGATAATAAATAGATAGAACTAAATGACCGTGGTGTACAAGGTGGACGATCCACCATGAGGGGGATCGGCCACCGAGGACACCAGGGGAGTTTAGTTTTTCAAGCGATGAATTCAATAAAATAAACTAGCAACTCGCCAGTAGAATTACAATATCTTTATTATTAAGCAGATGATAACTCTCCATCACTGACATAGAAAGATGTATCGTTTTACAATACATATTGATAGTTCATGTTGGTCTAAAGGTTAAATGACAATTGACAAGCTTGATACACTGAGTTCCATATTGGCCTTACCTCTCAAGATATACAGAATCCATCATGAGTGTCCAATGAGCTGCTCACTCAGTTCTACATGGGATGGTCGTGTGTAGACTGGCTCCAAGCTAACTAACTGTACCTCCTACTCTAGCCCTGCACACTCTCTGACACTGGGGACCTGTGCTCATTGTTTATATTACTCTTATCCGGTGAACGGATATTCCCTAGGTTTCTGTTTCATATCACTATCCGATCCTTTAGGATAACAGGCTAGAGGGCTCGTTATAATGGGGAGAGTATCCTATTATTTAGGGTACCATAATGTAGAGTACACTCTTATGGTGAGTGTAGGTTTTAAATAGGTGATTAATAATTGGTTATTAATTTAGTGTAATCTATAGTCTAACATAGCCCCCCCCCCTTTTAAGGTACCGACTCCGTGCGGTGGTTAATAAAATAAATCGGGAATGTTAGACAGGAACTCAATGAAAAACATTACAACTCAAAGCAGGGGCAGGGCGACAGCAATACCACAGGCTACAGCGCACTATAACCGGCACCGTACTCAAGATGGTTTTTAATAATGAGGTAGAACCAAGAAATGATAGCCCCTATTTAGTGAAGCACGCCGTGTCTGGTTCCTGAGGGGTTAAGCATGCGAGAGTAAATAGACCCCATTCGGTATTATGCGCCAGACAGTATTCCTGTAACCCTAATATAGTGGATTACAGTATGGACCACTGGTGGTCGGTGCAATAAGGTTAAGAGGCATCAAATGGCATACACAGTCATTATAGGCCATTGATAATCATTGGTCAAGGAGGGCCAATGATCGGTGCAGACATACGCAATAGTCAATAATAATACAATCGGTCAGACCCCGCAGACTAGTTCAAGTCTATTCCAGAGTAGTGTAACATTAAACATCTAACTGTCAACAGTTCCAGAATCTATTTGACACACTTTCTACTGTGTTACAATGGAGAGTAGTTGGAGTAAGACTGGAGGCATTCTTCACGGCCTAATACGGAGTGAAAAAAGGATTTAAGTACGAGTGAAGGTTGAGACCGTTATCCCAAGGATCTGGTGTTCATAATTATAAATGGTATTACTCTATGGGTAGTAAGTAAGATATCTAAAAGGGCTATGGAAGTGTAATGATACCTCAAGGACAATGAGGTTGCCCTTCATTGGATTAAGTATTACGATGGGATGGAGTGTGTTAGTGATACCCTTGGAACCAGTTAGATTCAGTTTCATATCTATACTATGGATGTACGTGTTGGGTTAATTACTGGGATCGTTAGAATAAGCTTCAGGATCCAGTACATGTGAAGACAGGCAATGGTTCTCAGTGCACCAAGATGAAATACTATAGATTGGTCAAAAAAAATGCAAGGTGTATCGGAGTGTTAACTATACAATACAAGGTAAGTAACATTTTCATCAGCGATAATCTAGTTAGCTGTACAATCCTACCATCTAAAAAGAGTAATCGTTATATACCGTGAGCCAGACTAAGGCTCTTATCGGTGGTGTATAAACTAGCTGCATAAATAGAACTTAGTTCTAAAAATAGACGACATATTTTGTAATCAGCGATGTCTAATTAAGCATTATTGCATTTATGCATGGTCTAAAACATATGGTATGAGATATGACTCATTATTATCCTAAGTTCTCAATCAGCGGTATACAATTAAGCTGTAATATTCTAAAATGTCAAATCATTAATAATTGTGTGTATATATGTATGGGACAATGAAGTCCTAATCAGCGGTAATACAGTAAGGCTGAATATATCTTGGTGACTCCGTGAACCAATGATTTCTATAAAAAAAAAACAGTAAGTCGATAGGTGTATGTTATAATGACATAAAATTATCAACTGAAAGAGAAAATATCATTAGTGATGTATAAAAATGCAAAAATAATGGATAGAGTCTCATAAAGAGTCATGTCAATCGCGCCTGTGGACCTTGGCCACTTATATAGCTATATCAGTTTATAGATTGGGCATAGAGATTTCAGTCCATCGTGAATGCCTATTCTAATCATACACTATTTCTATTTCAGATTTGATTAATCGTCCTCTGCGGGAGACATGATATCGCCTGATGGCTGGGTATAATAGTCCATGTCGCACTCGCCATTATTATTATTGTCATTACTAAAATCAATATTGGCGGTGAGCTGCAATAGTGCCATAGCGGCCTTGGTGGCATCACCGTAGTGGGACTGGTTGTCTTGAATGGACGCAGACCCATTAAATGCTTCTCCAGAGGCTTTACCTGCCTCATCCTCCTCATCCCAGTCATATTTTACGTATGAGTCGTCATAGTCACTGGTTTCAGACGCCAGGTCATAAAGTCCTGCCTCGGCATCTGCAACCTCAGGTACGAGTGGGACTGGGGGTGTTACATAACATCCCAAGGATGAGTCAGTATCCTTATTGTCTTGTGCGCCCTTCCATGAGTCACGCACTCTAATCAACTGCCTAACGCAGTCCCAACCTGGGAAGGACTTGTGGGACCATATCAATGGCGATGCGTATCCTGTCTCCTCCTTACGTCCTTGAAAGCGGTAGGACTCCCGAAGCAGATCCTCCTCGACGGGGACCAAGTCCAATTTGGACAGGTTGGCGGCCAAAATCGAGTCGTCATCATCAACGTCATAGCCACTATTACAAATAAAAATCGAGTATATTAGATTTCAGAATAATGATTATATGGCATGCAGTAATTATATAACGATGCCTTATTACTAACAGTAGCTTCTACATGACTTACACTAAAATCTGATAAAAATTAGAATCTTAAAGTTATTCAAATTGTTTCTTTTGGTTGCTCTATACTGAGCTTTCATCTACATCTATATCCTGCAGTTTCATTGGCAGCTGATGGTGTTTATCTCTATGCACAATAACAATTGCACATCTTGGGGTATGATGGCTTCTTAAGGCCGTCCATATTGGGAAACGCTGCTTCAATGGCAAATACACCTTATTTGGAAGTTCAATCATTTCCATTTCAGTGCCAGATATACAAATCTGAATAACTCCGTTACATACATGTATTAAATCTAAGTATTGCATAAAACAACCTCTCTGTCTCACTACAACAGGAGGGGCACTTGAACACACTTTAAATATGTTTGGTTCATATCTGATACTGGCTAGGGGAATGACGATAGCATTCCATTCGTTGTAGATCTTTATTGCGACATATGGCATCTCCGAGGTTACAGGAGATATGCTTATTTTCTTCAGATATCTGCATTTGAGACATGTCTTTATGATGTATATAACCAGAATTATTATCAGTAATGCTTCAAATTCGCTGTATCCAGATGGGATATTACTCAATGGATGTGAGAATGCCTTATTCCTATCGGGCTTAACGTTTAGTGTGTTAAATGAATCTATTGCCGAATTCCATGCGGTAATATTTATCGCATTAGCCTTCTTACCGTATAGAAAAATAGACCAAAGGACTCCTATTTTCCTTAGCGTGTAAGCACTTATTAAGATAGATAGTGCAGACATAGCAAAGCTAGCAATTTCCATAAGTGGATGTGAGGTGATAGTGTCAACAGTACTGAAAAAGTTTTCAAAATCATCTGGTGATTTTGCCTCTTTCAGTAGTGTTTTGGCAGTGCTTCTTAAATCTAATGCATTCTTTTGCAGGGTGGTCATTTTATCTAATTGTGAATGTAGCAAGTCGATACCCTTTGATTTAAATATTTTGCTTCTCAGTGTCAATTCTGCTCCCGACTTGTTCCAGGCAGAATCATTGAAATGAATTACTAGGGGTAGATTGTAAGTATGGTGAATAATCTGGTCGTTAAAATCACCTTTAGTGCAGGTCGCATTATGGTTTACTAGAATTAGTCCCTCAATCTCTATTTTACAATAGCATGGTACTTTGGTCACGAAATAAGATGCCATGTTATGAACTAGACGTTGTTTCCCGGCACACTCCATGATGAGTGTGTCGCTGTTTGACCTTATTAAGTAAGAGTCAAATGATATCGGTATTGCCACAGGTGACAGTTTTCTTATTGGATTTATTATATTGAAATTGCACAATTCCTTAATCAAGGCTGTATTGTCAAGTATTAATGCTAACATGCAAGTTGGTTTTTGAATGTTTCTTGTCGGAAGTGTTAGTGGGCAAATAAAAACACTTTGCTCCTTGCAAAGGGTTAGAAGATTACCGTCAAGCTCAAAGTATCTTCCTATTTTGTTTGATAACGCGATGTGGTGGTTATCGGTTGATAGTACTGTATAACCAGCACCCTCAGTGGTGTGTGGTTTCAGTGGGACCGGGGTCACATGTATATTATATAGATCGTAAATTTCATCCAATGAACAGATTCGAATTCTAATCCTGATGGTTACTGATTTTCTAGTTACTGATATCAATTTAGAAGCTTCACGATAGTAGTGACTTAGTGGGATATTACAAACTCTAAGGCTGATGTTGTCTCTTTCCAGTGATTGATTCATCAAGTTTAGTGAGTTATACAAATGGTTCATTGGGACCAAGACAGCTGATAACTTTCCGGTAGCAGTTCTTTCGATTTCATGTATCAGTTTGGACATTCTATTATTATATCTAATCTGAGTGAGAATTTGGGTTGTGCCTATCTGTAACAACAATTCATTCCTTTGTTTTACGTACATGGTTTTATACAGTTTGTTGTATAGGTGAGTGATGTTATATTCAAATCTTGTTATCTCGGTTTCTAACTCACCTAGTGCCAACATTGTGATGTTTGTATTTTCTACTGAGATAAGTTGAGTGACATAATTATAATTTGCCATTTTGTAGATAGTCTCTATCATGTCGTTGTATGTGGTAAATTCCACGATTACTTCTTTTTCTAAATGGGCTAATCTTTTATCTTCTTGATCAAATTGGTCTTTCGTCGCTACGCCCGTCACTAAAGATAGTAAATCGCCAATTGGTTTAAAGATAGCTTCTCTCTTATCTTGTGAAATATCAGAATGACTATCTAGTCTGTCATGAAGTCGAACGGTTTTCTCATGTTCTTCTTGTATTAGTCGATCTAATTCTCTAAACTGATTTCTAGTCGCTTCGTCTAAGAAATAGTCAGTAATTCTAATTGGGTCCTTGATTAATTTGTACAGAGTAAAGTCAACATTGTATCTGAAGTCATGGTGTGTGACACCATGGATAAGTGGCTTTCCTTCCTTTTTGAATACGACTCCATAATTCTGTCTAACTACAATATTGTCAGAATACACAGTATTGAAAATGCATAAACTTACCAGTAAATACAGAGAATGCATGGTGATGCAGTGTATGAGGAGTGTGCTCCTCTGTCACATAGTGTAGGTGTGTACTGTACGCTCGCTGTGTGCTGTACTGAGTGGGTGTGTAATTAAGTGGGCTATATGTATACATATATGATATGCTAATGAGGATGGTTATCCTGTTAATAGAAAATAGTTATCCTGTGCTTATCCAATGATGTTGGGCCTATACCTTTGATAATTCTACTAATTTTGGGTTTTGTTACAAATTTATCCCCCTAAGTTATCCGGTATTAGTATCATGCATTCAAGATGCTTTCTATAGTGATATCCTAATATAGCTTTAATTCTATCGTTATTTAGATCAAATTTATACCTGGAAGATTCAGAGGATTCGGAATTTGAATCAGAATCTGGTGCATTAATTGATCTCATACCAGTAGATCGCTTTCTCCAGTAGGGCTGTTCTCGCCTCCACTTGGCAAGTGTGTTATTTAAGCAGGTTTCACATAATTCTTTTCGCGTCTGATTGGATGTCCAGGGGTAAAATCGAATGCTCAGCTCATAATAGCTGATCATGACCTGTATGGCTAGGAACGTTATGGCCCTAGCTATTGGCTCATGATATGTTTCTAAATCTAAATGTCGTGGGTCTTCACCAGTGAAGACGCGTATCTCCTTGGAGATAGAAGCAAGGGTGGCAGGGTCGCTGAGGTCTAACTTATCATGCAGTAATTGGTCTTCCCAGACATAGGCTAGGCCTTTGTCAGATGGGTGAGCCAATATTACTCTTTCCTGCCAAATTATCTGCTTAGCAGTTTCAGCGTCATGCCCCCTCACGCCGTCCCTCCCTAGAATGGACGACATGTTCCATAACGAACCGTTTGGGTGCTCGACTTTTGGTCTATTTGAGTTTTGGAGATTTAATAGATGATCAAAGTTATAAATGCTGAAAATAATGCAAAGGCTAATATAAGCTTCAAGCTGGTTAAATATATATATATATATATATATATATATATATATATATATGTATATATATACATGTATAAGTATGTTTTTAAATAGTCTTAGTGGTATTAAAGTCGCTTTACTGATTATCCCATAGTATGGAGCCAATATAATGTAATTATAGCAAAACTGCAATATACTTGTTCAATTCATAATACAGGACAACATAGTAGGGAGGGGACTAAATGCTTATGGACTTCTTGGGCGTTACTACCATCTCCGGACTCTACAGTCAGTCAAAATCTAATTTTTTTGAGGATTGAAAATTAATTTTATTGTCCGACACAATTTAACAAAAGTGGATAATGACAATAAAGGTGATTCCTCATCCAATTCATCTGTTACAAATCCCGTTATTTTCACATTATGACATATATGAATGTACATGATGAAATGAGGTCAAACAAGTAGAGAATATATATATTATGTACACAAAAACAAGACTACCATAGGACTTAATGGTCACACAACAGTGACACAGCAGATAACAGGGTAAAGCGGGCTCAAAACATGCTTCATTACTAATTACATTTAGTATAGAATACGAGAGTAAGACAATACAAGATTTGAAGTATGTAGTTATTAAGTGACTTTGGCAAAATAAGCAGTTAAGATTGTCAATGGGTGTAGTCGTTAAAACAGCTCCCACAAACAATGACATTGCAGCACACGATAACCATACGACAACCATTACTAGATTTACAAGATTAGGCAACATACTCAGTGTCCAGTAAGAGTAGTCATTACAACAGCTCCTACTTTACATGAGGGGGTAGTCATTACAACAGCTCCCTCATTAAAACATATCAATCATCCATGTTAACAGGATTCTTACTGACTTTAGTCAGGTCAGTTATGCCAGATAATCTCTTTTTAAATGTAATCTTGTCTTTACTGTGCTGATACCAGCTTCCTAAATTATTCCATAAGGTTATACCACGATGCATAGGTGATTTATTGTAACCATGATTTTGAGCAGTGTATTCTTTGAACTTTACATTGTTATCCGATCTTAGACCAGGCCGCCTTGGTTCATTCTCAAGATATTCAGGATTCTTTGCAAGTTTAAACATGTAACACAATAGCATTACATCCCTTCTCCTCTTTAAAGTTGGTATATCAGCTAATTTATACATCTCAGCCTCAGATAGGTTCCTACCCCTAAATACAATCTTCAGACCTCTCAGCTGAAGCCGATCCAATTTTTTAAGACAGTCCTCATTTGCACCATCAAATACAAAACTAGCATAATCAAATAATGACATAATAGTAGTTTTATAGACAGTAAGAGCCACTTTTTCAGTCAAATTATGCCTCAGTTTACTAAATCTGAACAGTCTATGGCTTACTTTAGAATTAAGATCCTTCAATGCACTATTAAAGCTCAAGGTCTTATCTATTTTTAGGCCTAGGTAACAATAGTTCTCAATCACCTCTAATTCAGTATTACCAATTTTAAGTGAAGGTACTTTCATCCTATTTAACTTATGACTACTACCATACCAGACTACTTTGCACTTATCAATATTTATCGTTAATCTTTTTGATATAAACCAGGACAGTATACTATCTAAAGCACTCTGCATTTTTCCTTGGGCCCTATCAGCACTGCAACCAGAAGTTAGTAAAACTAGATCGTCAGCATACATATAGAAATCACAATTTTGTAGCACAGTACCAATATCATTTACAAAAAAGAATAAACAACAGAGGTCCTAACACGGACCCTTGTGGGACTCCAAAACGAACTGGCATTACTTGCGATGTATAATTTCCCATTTTTGTAAATTGACTTCTTCCCGTCAAATAGCTCATTAACCAATTGAGGTTACAATCATCCAGTCTCAATTCCCCCAGAGTTTCAATAAGATATAAATGATGTACAGAGTCAAATGCCTTTTTAAGGTCAATATAACTGGCACAAGATAGGTGTCCTCTATCTCTATTTTCATATAATTTGTTTAAAAAGGCAAATATAGCGTCTCCTGTTCCTAAACCTTGTCTGTAACCATATTGACGCACTGACATTGTACCAGCTCTATTAGTAACATCTGTTATATGACCATGCATAATTTTTTCAGCAATCTTTCCTGGCACCGGGAGAAGAGAAATAGGCCTCCAGTTTTTGATTAGTTTGTTGTTTCCATCCTTTGGAATAGGACTTACCCTAGCAACTTTCCAGATATCAGGAAAGATCCCTGAATCAAAACTTAACTGATACAGCCAAGTCATTGGTGTTAAAAGAAATTTTAAAGCCACCTTTAAAATATCACATCTGATGCCCATTATACTGGATGTTTTATAAGCATTAAT
This sequence comes from Acholoe squamosa, assembly GCA_949317995.1. NCBI lineage: Eukaryota > Metazoa > Annelida > Polychaeta > Phyllodocida > Polynoidae > Acholoe > Acholoe squamosa. Next base: position 1,799,784 of record OX439045.1, on the reverse strand, counting down.
CTCGTCAATGTACATTGAAACAAGCTCCTTTTCAACTCTAAGCTTAGGTACAAATGCATCCTCTGGTTCCTTGAAAACAACGCGTTCAGGATAACCTTTTACAGTCATATCATTAGATAGCTGCTTACCAATACTAGAAAAATATGTATTCATGTAATCCACAGACTCTTGCTGTGATATGATTATATCATTATCATCAATTAATTCGGGTGGTTCAACATCAACTTCAGGTTTCAATATACCATTCACAATTCTCCAAAATTTCTTTGGATTATTTTTACAATCCTCCAAGGCCAGCTTGGACTGATCTGCTTTCGCGTACTTTATAGCCCTATTAATTCTACAACGTAGAGACCTAGCTACAATTAGATAATGTTCATCTCTAGTCTTTAGAAACAAACCAACATTATTTTCTCTTTCATGAATAAGGCTCATTATTTCAGGGGTCATCCACCTATGTCTCCTGTCAACATATTCTACTCTCACCCATGGACAGTAGGTATCTAGGAGGTCTTCAATATGTGCTTGAATCATCCTCCAGCCTTCTTCAGGATCAGAGCACGAATAAAACGAGTCCCAATCCAGTTCACATAACCAATCTTTAAAAAGATTCTCATTGAAATCCTTGTACCTACGTATATACATTATTTTCTTTGTATATGTAACTTTCATTTTACATTTGACACTAAATACAGGCAGGTGATCACTAACCATAAAATTTAGAACTCCTGAGGTAACATCATCATTATAGTTTGTCAGAATATTGTCTAAACATGATATAGTTTTCTTATAGGGTCTCGTACATTGATGTATCAATTTATGATAGCCCTCAAAGCGACACAAATCCAACAGCCTAACAGCACTTGGCAGCTTTTCTCTCAAGGTATTGATGTTTATATCTCCCATAAGCCATTGTTCTTTTTTGTTGTTTTCAGCATGCTTCATTAATTTTAACATGTGTACAAAAAACGGGTCTATTTTACCAGATGGTGGGCGATATACAATAATTACTTGAAGCTTATTTCCATCTCTAAAATCTAGGTCCAAAACAAGGCATTCAATGTCTTTGTTTGAGCAACTCAGGCTCCTATCTATCATTACATCTACAATAATATCATCTCTAACATAGGCAGCAATACCACCCCCTTTCTTGCGTCTACGATCTAATCTATAAAGTTGCATACCCTCCCAATGTATCATATCATCATTATAGTCATCATGCAGCCATGTTTCGCTCATTGTAACAATGTCAGTGCCATTCAATTGATCAAATATTTCAGATCTCTTATTATACATACTTCTCGTGTTTAAATGCACCATCTTCAAACCCTTCATCTCCAAAAAATCATTCACTCTAGTGGTAGTAGACATACAAAATATACAATGAAAAAGATAATAAGAAATATATACAAATAAATAGAGGGATCTCAGAGTTACCAAACTGGGATCCCAGAATACCCCCCACGGACTACCCAATTAAATGTGCCGTGTGGGATATTGAATAAAAAGAGAGAGCAACTTCAGCGGCAAGAAAAAGCAAGCAAACATTTCCGCTCCATCTTCAGAAAAAATTAGTCATAGTAATTACATTCAAGAAAAATTATTTTTAGAAATATCAAAGCATATTTATCCGATCGATAACTACCTTATTATAGGGGCAAAGAACAATTAATTTAGTCCATACCATTTAACTTACCCACAATTAAAAAAGGATGAAAACAGAAAACATAAACCAACAAAAACAACATAAAATAAGTAAAACGTTAATCAGTACAAAATCAACAAGGCATATTATTTAACAACAAATTAATGATTAATAAAACTGTTCTTACTCACCTCTAAGTGAAGGTCCCAAAAATTGTCACATATTAACCAAATGACTGTTTGTACAATGGTGCCCTTAAGTTCACCTCTTTTGAAAATCTTCCAAAGCACCCAAGAAAATCACCAACACCCAAGTCACCATCTTACCTGTTTAGAAAAGAAGGTTATATTTGATCCATTTATCAACATAAGATTATTACTACCCACATCACTTTCATTAGTACAATTCTTATTAAGCCTATGGTATGACTTTTATAAGTCGAAAGAAATTCTAAACATACAATTATTTTATACATTCCATATTATTTCTCAACTAACACTTACATCTTCATACATCCTTACTTAATTATACTAGTATAATATTATAATAATATGTTAATCGACTATCATTTCAGAGAATCTACTCATAAGTTTTAGAAACAACATCAAAAATGTTCATGAGGGTCCCGAAGGTCTTGAAGGTTCAGTCAACAACGAACTGATCCCTCAGACTCAGTTACCCAGTGTCCAGTCAGAGTCTATCGTCACTAACCATATCATCCCAAACAAATTTTCATGATTTGGTTTGTTACCTCATCCCAGAGAATGTCGTCTTCATCATTCTCATCATCATTCTCACCTTCTTGTGGTACAAGATTCTCAGGGTGCAAATCAGGTGGAGGTAACACCTTCTAAATTGTTGTAGCCATTCTCAATGCAATTTGTTTGTTGGTTACTTCATTTGCATGTAGGCCATCTCTCATTTTTGATTCCCCATACTGACAGGACATTTTAGGACCTTTACCCACTTTACGTCCCTTTTTGCCCCTGCTCCAACGATTTTTATGGAACAAGGTATGTACCTTGCATGTGGGTACATTGTTCAACTGATTTATATACTGTCCATCCCCCTTTAACATTTTTATACTCCTGTTCAAAGCATCCTGCATTGGGTCAGGTGTTGTCTTTTTATTAAACAACTGGAGGTTCATACCAAAGAGAGTACACAGTATGTATTTGGTACCTGGGAATCTCAGTTTCAATTTGTGTATCATAGTGCTAAGCCTTACCGCAACAGTGGCACGGCATGTTGGTGCATCAGAGTAAGGAAAGAACACATCCCTTCTACCATCTACATGTCTTAGCGATGTAACATCACATGCCCCGGCTAGGAAGATAACAAGGTCAAAATGACCGGTGTGCAACTTCTCCAATACCTTTTGATGTATTGCTGATATATTTCTACTTGCTCGGGCACATTCAGTCACCCTATAGTTTACCACATCATTCAGAGCATCCTGAACTAACTTAGCCATTCCACAGGCTCGGGAATCACCTGCTACCATTACTGAGAGGACCGCCATTGTCAATATCAGATATACTAGTGTCAGATATACTAGTGTCAGTATCACCGGTACTATAATGTCGTAAGTTCACTTTCCAAAGTACCTTAATTTATCTTCATTTTTTACCAGCAGCAGCATAATAGTCCCTGACTTTCATCAGCAAGCGCCCATGCAGGTTTCCACCTGGGTACTGACGTCCAGCCTTATATCGATCACCATTTTTCTTTGAGTCCCAAGGCCACCCTGACGCCCACTTCCGTGACCCAGTAGCCTCAATCAAGGTTTTGGGAGCTGAATTTAACAACAAGTCACGCTCATGATTATTCTGACCAAATTTGGCCTGTAACAGATTTTCCATCAAGGTTGATTCAAATTGGATGAAGTGATGTCTTTCCGGAATTTTATGCACATCACCTTCAATTTTGATCTGTCTTGGGTCATGTTTCAAGAGTATAGCTTGAGCCTCCTTCACCAGATCGAGTTCTAGTAGTCTTATATGAAAGTACCCTTGCTCAACACTACTGTACTCATATTTCTTGTCTTTATAAACAAATTCGATTTTGCATTTGTACCAAATTGACATGAAACAATTGGTTCCCTGATAGATTATACCAAGCTCTGTCTCCTGCATTCGAATGTCATCATTTTTCACATTGTTTTGAGGTCGTTTTGACTGAGGTCCGTACGATAGATCAGATTTCAGGTCATCAGGTACTTCATCTAGTTTAGTGTAAAGATACCGTTTTCCCTGCACTACAATCCCATCCTTTTCTATTTTGGCTCCTAGGCCCTTCTTTTTCGCAGCAAATACAATTGCCCTGCCCAACTGTTTTGAATCTCTGATTTCTTTACTTTCGTCCTTGGCGAAACCCAGTTTGGTGTTCATTTCATCTGCTATAGGTTTCAGTTTCCACTTTCTTGATAGGATTGTGGCCCTGATTGATGCATTGCTACAACACACTAATAGTGGTGCCTTCTCAAGAGGAGGCCTATCACCTTCCTTTACAGGAGTTTCTTTCCTCATTCTAACAACTTCAATGAAGTCACCCTCACTACATCTTATTTCAAGTTTTTTGAAGAGATTCATGACTACAGGGAGAAGGTTCTGCCCATGGTAAGTTTCCATACCATATATGACAATATTACGATCAGGGGTACTTGTACAATGCCTGACAGTTCTCATTGACGATACTACATGGGCATATTCAGCCCTTTCATGTTTGCTAGACTTTAACACATTCTCACCCACCCGGCTAGTCAATGTTTTCAAGTCATTTTCATTCTTCACAATGGTACCGGTGAGTGTTGTATTTACTTCCTTTATAGCACCATCCAAGGTTTGGAATTCCTTGTTTATTCTGTTATGCATGGTACTTGTAGCAGTCTGAATACTTGCAGTCAGTCTGGAAGCTTCCATATTAAATTTAGAATCAAGACTTTCTACAGTGTTTTTAATTGATACAATTAAGCCTCTCAAAGTACTCTCAAGTTCTTTAAGTTCCTTACAGGAAGCTTTCTCATCAATTTCATTTTCTAACCTGCTTCTCTCTTTCTTCCTTTCTGCTTTCTCATTCTCAATGAAACCCAACTGTACACTCAGTTTGCCTTCAACAGCTGCCTGAGCATCCTCTACATTCTCCAATCTCCCATTAAAATCTTCCTTCTGTTCATCCAACAATTTTGCAAATTCTTCTACAATTGCCTTTTTAAATGTCTCCATTTGTGCCGAATTTGTTTGTGCTATGTCATTCTTTAAACATACAATTTGTTCCTGTGCAAATTGTAAAACTAGACCAGATGTGTTCTTTAGTGCCGGATTCTCAGCACTCCCATCAGGCCTCAAGCCCCCCTGTACAGAGGAGGAATCTCCGTCTTCTCCCAATGACGTCATCGGGTCGATCTGCAGTAGTGGATTCCCAACAGTACGGGGAAGCCCTTCTTCAATTAGAGTTAGAGTATTATCTCCAATTTCGACTATGCTAGTTTCCAAGTCTAAGACTAGTTTTTTATTCTCAGGGGAGCTAGTTTGGGAACTAAGGGATGTTGATTCCTGACTATCACTACGATTTCTTTTCAAACCTGGCGTAGCTATCCTCGAGTTTTCCGATTCAGACATAGCAAAGAGGCCTCCGCAAATTTAAACAGTCTTAGATTGAACAATTAGATACTATACAGGCCCCTCTATATGCGTCCGTACTACAATAGCGATGTTTTTGTCTGAGACTGAACAAGCTCAGGTTGAACAATTAGTGGGCTCTGAATCCTTTGGGATGTTTGAGACTCAACAAACTCAAATTAAACAAATAACAGCCTTTTCCTGCTGTAGATACGATACGTTCGTCTCTATATGCGCCCAAAATCTTATAAGTAGCTTCATACTGCCATAATAACGATGTCTTTGTCTGAGACTGAACAAGCTCAGGTTGAACAATTAGTGGGTTCTGAACGTTTTGGTATGTCGTAAAAGTGCCGTAAACCGTTATTATACATATGTATGTCGTAAAATTGGAAATGTTTTTATTTCTTCGCCAAATTCACCAAATAGACTAAATCAAATACGTAGAAAACAAATATCACTATTATAAATTCGCAAACAGCATAGAAAATGTGTTTTGAAGACTCAACAGATCGTGTATCGACGAGCGAGTACACGACAGTTGAAACTGTCTGAGACTGAACAAGCTCAGGTTGAACAATTAGTGGGTTCTGAACGTTTTGGTATGTCGTAAAAGTGCCGTAAACCGTTATTATACATATGTATGTCGTAAAATTTGAAATGTTTTTATTTCTTCGCCAAATTCACCAAATAGACTAAATCAAATACGTAGAAAACAAATATCACTATCATGAATTCGCAAACAGCATAGAAAATGTGTTTTGAAGACTCAACAGGTCGTGCATTGACAAGCGAGTACACGAGCGAGTGAGCGATAATGGAGATAGCTACCGCATTCGCGGTAAAAAAGTTTGAAATTAACCTGGCAAATCTAGCAAAATAATAGCTATATTCGAAGAAAAATATACACACAGGGATTCAAGATACCCTTAGGGTTGTACTCCTATAAAAGGTAGCCAAAGTTATATCATAACTCTTCCTATTTGTCAATTTACCTGGAGCCGATTCTCACGCAACTCTTCACTCGGCCATAGCTCTATTCGAGCATGACTACATAGTAGGGAGGGGACTAAATGCTTATGGACTTCTTGGGCGTTACTACCATCTCCGGACTCTACAGTCAGTCAAAATCTAAACCCTAATGGATTTCGAATTCCCAAAGTTGTATACCCTATATAAAAGCGTATTGCCTACCTGCTGGACTCTGCCCACACGAAACCTGGAGAGGTCATTTCAGTAGTTGATGGGGCGTGACTAATAACGTCAAAGTTTTGAAGTTCAATCAGTTGTGGTTTTGCCTTGTGGCTAACCCAACCTTATATATCTATTTTCATGTGGTTTTTGTTTATTTTGTCAATCAGCCGGCAATGTGATACAAAGGGTCAGCTACTCCCCTTCAACTGTTTGCTCATAGTCTCTGCTTGGCGATTGACCCTCGTTAACGTTTCCCATAGACGCATTCACTCCCGGGGCCCATGGGTGTGAACATTTTATATCTTGAACAAGTTTCCCCACAAAACTATTAACCCATAATCAGGTTGAGATTTAATCAATTAAATCTATTGACAATGTCTTTGCCCATCAGTCATGTTGCCCATCCCCTGAGCTGAATACCAATTTCGATTACTGCATGCGGCAATATATGTATTTCAGCCTTTTAGCATACAACTTTCTGAAAAGGGGTGTGATTTGTCACTACAGAATCTAACTGACTGGACGCCATATAACCAATATCCATAATTAATAATTTTTCGGAGTTTGTTTGGATCCCCATGCCATGTTTATCTCCCTACTAGTCTACCTAACATATTTGAATATCCCAGTTATTGCTATAATGGCCACTCCATAGGATAAGTAATGACTTTGATTATTCAGCGTTAGCGTGTGGGTCCTATCTCATGAAATGATAAGGATTAAATCTGAGTAATGTTTAATTGTATAGTACAAAATGTTGTTATAGGATAGACATGATGATGCATTCCCATAACATAGGAAGCGCTGAGTCCCTGGTCTGTGGGAGAGTTTTGTGCTGGTATGATGCATTCCCACACTTTAAACATGTAAGTTTATTAAAATTTTGAGTTACATACTCCTAAAATGCACACATGTTGTTAGTTTATCGTCTTTTCCGTCTGGATGCCATGGCTTTTGCTTTTTGGTTTACTCTTGGACTGTCTGTTTTACTTAATTCTGTATGTCCTATTAAGTCTGGGTCTAATAACTTTCCCATGGAACCTGGAATCTCTAATCTCTTTAATATTGCCTGTTTTGAGGCTGTTGTGATTGGTTTTCTCAGGCGTTCAATATTAATTGATTTTTTGGTCATTTTACCGTCTGAAAGTCGACGTAAATGAGCAGTATAGGGTGAACAACGTTCAGTTACCATATAGGGGCCTGAGTATGTTGCTTGTAGTTTCTTACTGGTATTTGGTTTTAATAGGTTTGGTATGTACAGGTATACGATATCTCCCACGGCATAGTCTGTTGTGGATTTGATTTTACTATCATGTCTATTCTTCATTCCTTTGTGTGTTTTTAATAAGGTATCAGCAGCCAGCTTTTGTGCTGCTTCTCTTTGTTTGATTAAGTGGATGATCATTTCCTTTTCATTCTTAAAATCTGTTTTATTGAACAATGCTAACGATGCGTCTGTTGGTAACATTGATTGCTTCCCGAAGATAATAAAATTTGGTGAATAGCCTGTAGTTTGACTGACAGTATTATTTAAGCCGAAAACTACTGATTGAAGATACAGGCTCCAATTTTTCTGATCTTTATAAATATATGATCTTAATGCGTTTTCTATTGATTGATTACTTTGCTCCACAGCTCCTTGACTTTTGGAGCAGAATGAACTCCCGAAAATCTGCTTAATTCCGAATTTAGAGCAGAATAATTTAGTTAATTTTGATGTGAATATCGAACCATTATCTGTATACATCACGCTTTGGAGACCATGAATGCATATGACTTTGTCTATGTAATCTAATATGAAGGATGCGCTGTTGAGTTCCTTGCAATCCCATGCCGTAATGTGCCGTGAGGCATGGTCAATTACTACCTGTATATATTTACTTCCATTATGGGATGGTAAAAGTGGCCCTATGGTGTCCACACTTACGTGACTATAAGTTGTTAATATCGGTTCCCTAATATTCATGGGTAATTTCAAACGTTTTGGTCGTTTGTTTGTTATCAGACACGTATGGCATGTGCCGATGTAATTTGTTATATCTGCAAACATATTAACCCAAAAATATCTTTCTTTTATCAATTTATAGGTTTTAACTATTCCTAAATGTCCCCCTAAAGGTGAGCAATGTGTGGTTTCAAGCAATTTATTGATCCACTTTTTAGGTACGACAACTTGTAATTCGATGTCAAGCTGTCGTCCGAATATTGATGAGTTTAGTTTGAAAAGAATATTGTCGCTGATTATGAAATTATCATGTGTAAGCAATATCTGACGACTAATATAGTTGTCCTCTGGCAGATTTCCTTTCTCTATATATTCTCTCATTGTAATACAAAAAGGGTCTTTGGATTGAGCGGCTACTAATTGTAGGCGTGTTGGAGTCAATTTATAATGCTTGGATATTTCGATTATTGCTCTTTCAGCGTTGGGTGCTATTTTAGTAGCTAATTTCAAGCGCTTTTGCACTGCTGCTGCTCGTGAGACAACAGGTTTGTGCTTTTTAGCGGGTCTGCCCCTCCTTTTTGGGGTCTCAGACTCCGGCTGAGGTTTTGCAACATCTCTAAATGTTATATTTGAATCAGATTCTTTTAATGCTTTAGCTCTTGTTATAGCATTAAGTTTATGCTTTTGAGTAGACTTTTTACCAGTCGTAGGCTTTTTAGCTTTGGCGTGCTTACCTGTTGGTACATAGCCTGCTTGCTGAGCTTTAGCCTCCCATGGGATTCCGTCTTTTAGGATGGATCTTGGTTTAAACATTAAGATGGGTGAAGCTGGTACGGGGTCACTTGGTTTAAAGGTTTTAGTGATTTCTATATCAGAGAATCTGGTCATTTTGGGTGCTAATACTACTTTACCTTGTAGTTTGATTGGTAATGGTTCATCCTCCTGTGGTGGATATCTTCATCTCGAAAGAAAATCGGCTACTATGTTTGCTTTGCCTGCTAGATATTTAACAGTGAAGTCATATGACATAAAAAGGTCTAGCCAGCGGGCTAATCTGCCATTTGTTATTGCTTCTTTTTTATTAAAAAGTGATACCAGTGCTGTGTGGTCTGAGTAGATAGTGAAATGTGAGCATTCAGTGTATAGATGGAATCTACTAATGGCAAATACTACTGCTATCATTTCTCTGTCAGTAGTACTATATCTCATTTCTTGTTCAGTTAATGTCCTACCAGCGAATTCTATTGGTCTATAAAATCCATTTTCATCTTGCTGTGTTAATGCAGCACCGACACTATAACCAGAACTGTCGGTAAAAATTGAGAATTCTTTCGAAAAATCTGGGAATTTGAGTGTGACATCGTCGTATATAGATTTCTTAATTTTATCAAATGCTCTTTGGCATTTCCCTGTCCATACAAAAGGTACTGACTCCTTCGTTAATTCATTTAAGGGTGCCTTGATTTGGCTGAAACCCTTAATGAATCTTTTATAGAATTGGGCCATTCCATTAAAACTTTTCAATTCGGATTTGTTTACTGGTGATCTAAAGATTTTTAGAGGCCATAGTTTATCTGGTGTAGGTGACATACCGTCCTCAGTAATTCTGAACCCGAGAAAGTCAATTTTTGTGTATCCAAACTCACATTTTTGGGGTTTGAATTTCAGGTTACCTTTGACAATGATTTTCATTACTTCGTCTAAATCTTCTAAATGTCTTTCCCATGTTGGGCTGTATACAGCTATATCATCGACGTAGGCGCATGCATTACGATATTTACACTTTGCCATGAGCCGTTCCATAATGTCTTGATACCGTAGACCTGATATATTCATTCCCATAGGAATCGAATTCATGACATATCGTCGGCCGTTCGCTGAGAATGCTGTGATGTGTTTTGACTCTTCAGCTAATGGGATTTGATGGTATGCTGCGAAAATGTCCATTTTGCTATAATACTTGGCTTTTGACTGCCCTATAGAAGTGATTAAATCATCTGCTCTTGGGAAACTGTATGAGAATGTTTTTAGGCATTTGTTCGTATTTTTATAGTCTATGACTATCCTCCAGCTATCTGGTTTTGATAAGTCCATACCTGGCTTTGGTACTAAGAATGCGGGTGAATTGAATTCGCTAGGAGTGGTCAATTCTGTGATTACACCTTGTTGTAATTGTCTTTCCAATTGATGTTTCATAATATTCTCTTTCTTCGGTGACAGTCTGTATGGTGGTTTACAGGCTATAGTGCTGTCATCTTTTAATTCAAGTTTAATAGTTGAGTCAATTTTCTTACCGATAATATTCTCATTTGTGACAAAGGCATTTTGGTTGTCCGTTAATACTTTTTCTAGTTGTTGTTTTTGTATAGTACTCAGTTCAGGGTTGATTTTGTATTTTGGTTTTTCTGACGGATGATTTAGTTGTTTTAATACTTCTTCTCCACAGTTTATCGGAGTGAAAGCTGAGTTGGTGTTATTGTTAGTACTTTGGTGTTTTATATCATTGTTGGAAATATCTCCTAATGAAATCATAGTTATGGTGCTCGGTAATGGATTGAATATTGCCACCTTGGTGAACTTATTCAATTTAATTTCAATGTCTGATAGATTCGCCAATACCACTTTGACCGTATTTTTATTCCCATTAGGGGTTACTATAATATGCTTTAATAAAAAGTCAGTTGGTTCAGCAATGCTTTCTAGAATTCCTTGTGTTCCCTTCAGGCATGCATGGGTGTCAATTGATCCTCTAGTATGTAATTCCGAATTTTGAGGTATTATGACATTCTGTGATAGAATTACGTCAGTTTTAGTGTGCTCTGCCTCGGTTGTGTTGAATTTAATTTCACCTGAATATTTCCTTAGGAAGTTTACCCCGAGAACACATTCATGATTCATGTTAGGTAGTACAAGAAATCTAAAAGATAATTCTTTTCCATCTATAAAAATCTTAGCCTTTATTGATTTAGTGGATTTGATTAACCGACCATCTGCTATTGAAATTTTAGTATTTGTGTGGCCATGATATATTTTGCAATTTTCTTCCATTAATTTATGATATACCGCCTCACTTATGAAGCTTAGGGTGGCGCCTGTATCGACCAATGCCTTCACGGTGACACTTTCAATATTCAAATCTAAGCATAAGCTCTTGCTTTCCAATGGTACTCTTAGAATTTGTTTATATTTAGCTCCATGATTTCTATTTCTTAAAGTCAGATATATTCCTGGTAGTTCGAAATCGTCTTTCAGTGAGTCATTACTGTCGTAATTGGGATAGTCTTCGCAGTTTGAATAATATTCAGTATCTGATATTACTTCATCATATAAGGTATCTAGTGTGTTAAGTGATGGTATACCCATCGGGGATCTATCGGAGGGGTATCTTTTACCGACTCTCCCTACATCCTATTCCTGATCATTATTTTGCTGATCATCAAATTGATCATCTTGTTGATCGTCCCCCATCTGGTTATCTCCATCATTATCTACCCATTCACCGTCATCGAAATTATCATCTTTGTTGTCATCACCCTCGATGTTGTTGAATCTGTTATTTTGCTGTCTATTTTGTTGACTATTCTGATTTTGGTTGTTGGGGAATCTATTGTTTTGATTCCTATTAGGGTTTCTATTGAAATTTCTTTGATTTCCCTGATTGCCCTGTCTATTTCCTTGATTACCTTGGATAGGCTTATTTCCCTGATTGCCTTGGTTTGATATCCCCTGATTATTTTGATTACCTTGGTAGTTGAATCTATTGGGGTTTCTGTTTGGTGGTCTGTTTTGGTTGTTAGATGATTGACCACTGCTCTGATAATTACCTTGATTATTTTGATAATTTCCCTGATCGTTCCAGTTTTGTCCCTGGTTTGGTCCCCAATTTTGAAATGGTCCGTAATACTGTACAACGGTACATGGTGGGAATCCCGGGACGAATTGGTTAAATCCCCAATTTTGATAACTGCCATCATCCTGATTTGATTGATTGTTTTGATAACCTTGGTTGTTTTGGTATCCCTGATTGTTTTGGTACCTTTGATTTGATTGAAACCTTTTACTGTTATTAGAATTATTATTCTGATAACCCTGGTTGTTATTCTGATAACCCTGGTTGCTATTCTGTCTTTGATTACCTCTGTTATTCTGATTGGGGCCCATGTAGTTAAGGTCTGCATCGGCACTCATTTCATTTAGTTTTGCTGTTGGTGCTTCAGCAGTTGGATAGTGCTTAAACCGTCTTTTTTCTTTAGTTGCGGCCATTTCTACGTCATCAAAGTTTTTGAATGTGCCCATATCGAAGGTGAGCACTTCTGCTATGTCAGGCTTATAACCTCTCACCAGTGCTTCAATTTTCGATTGCTTATCAATGTCAGTATTGAGAAGCAAGTCTACCATAGAGCTAGTGTAATCCCTTACGGATTCGCCATGCTTTTGTTTTCTATTACTATAGCCATTTAGAATGAGGTCAGGGGTGAGTCTACTGAATTGTGTTATGAATGCACTGTAGACTGTGTCAGGGTCAACTGCTAATAGATTAGTTCCTGCCTCTAAATTATCCAACCAAATTTTTGCTTTACCATCTAGTAATTCTCGAAAGATTGTGGCATGAATTTCGTATTTTTCGGGCCAGCATCCGTCTACATAAGCCTTGAAATCTTTAAGAAAGCCTTTGGCTGATCGTGTTGGGGTAGCTTCCTTGAATTTTGGTGGTTTTGTAAATACCGAGGTGAGATTTGGGCTGTTAGATTTACCGATGCTATGAAATACGACTCGTCGTCCTTGGCTATCGTAGAAAGCCTCATCATTGTTAGTACTTTGTTTGTGATTAGGGTTAGTAGATAAATCATGTTGGGGGTCTGGGGATTGATGGGTTTGTTGCTGTTGCTGAGCATGTTGTTTTGCGTTAGTGGGCAAGTTTGGTGAACTTAGATATGTGTCTTGGTAGACGGCGCCTCTAATATAGAATTGGGTGTCTCCCGGGGGCTCCCCCTGTAAATCTCTACACCCTTGATCTTGTGAATAGTGCAGATCTAGACCACAACCATCGGGTCTGATTTCCGCAGCTTTTCTTACGTCTTTAACTACTTCCACTAAGTTACCGACCTGTTTTTCTAGGGATGATTTTACATCTACTATATGCTGTGTTAGCTTATTAACCGCTAACTCTTGTTTACGCTGAATATTTGTAATTTCATTTGTTAGCTTGGCACCGATTGATTCAAAATTTGAATCATTGGAAGCTTGTAATGTATCAAACCTTAGGTTGTTTGTATCTTTTTGGCTCTTAAGACTTTGTTCTATTCCTTCCGTTCTTATATTGAGTGCAGTAAAGTCTCTAGCTAGACCACTAAGCCCTGAGTCGATTTCTCCTCTTAGCAGTTGTGTACAATTTTCAACTCTAGAGTCAATTGTACTCTTTAGTTGATCGATAATTTCTGCCATTTCTCCGTCTGTTAGTGACTCAAAGTCGTCAGATAGTGTTTCAGTCGGATCAATGTTTGGTAAATCTCTTTCACTGAAATTGAGTATGTATGGTAAATTTACTGTCAAGCGCTTATTATGAGTTTTCACTTTTTCTGTTTGATTGATGGCGTCATCGACAAGTATATAAGTTTGTGTCTCGGTATCAATAACATCTTTTTCGATTTGAGTATATGCGTCTACTTTAATTAACTCAGTTTGAGTCTCATAGTCTATTCTATGTACAGAGCTAACCAGTGTTTGTGTGTTGGAATCATATCGTGGTATTAATGTGGTTCGATTTGTAACTGGATTATATAAGAATTGTGAGTTAAATGCTGATGCGTCACTTCTAAAAATAAATCTATTAGCTATACTGAGGTCTCTACCGCGAGCAACTGGTCTTGGGGTAGAAGTGAAGGGTGGTACATATCTTGGGCTAATAGGTCTATTTTGTGTATAAATAGGTACGGTACCAGATGCACTCACTATAGGACTAAGAGTCGGTTGAGTATTTGATTCTAATTCTGAATCAAGATCAATGTCAGAGTCTGAATTTTCATTGTCAATATTAATCTGTTCATTGGATTCTTCTGATATGGGTGTAATGGAATTGTCTATTTTTCTAGAAGTTGAAAGTCTAGCACGTTCTTTGAGATGTTGATAACTTTCAATAATAATACCTTGTTTTTCAAGCGATTGTTTGATTTCATTTATAAATTTTCTGGCATGACTTAGAGGTGTTTCTGGTTTGGGTCTTACAATCGAATTATCGATTATTTCAGAACTACCAAATTCAATGGGACTATTGTTAATATCAAGGCGAGTGTTAACGTTAGTAGCAGCACTTACCTCTTGTTGGTTGATTTCTTGGAGTGACATTTGTAGGTCTTCATGCTGTCCTCCTATGGCGTGGTGTTCCTTGATAGTTTCCTTATATCTTGCAATTCCAGCCTCTAATGAAACTCTTTTGGCTTTTGTTAATTTTAATTTAGCCTGTCTTTCTCTACTTAATTTAGCTTCTAGAGAATGTTTGGTTTTTTCAATGGTCGTTTTCCTAAGTGCACGCCTATCATTTTCGTTCATTATTTTGAGTGTCATACATTTTTAGAATTTTGATAATTCTCAGGGTCGAAACCGCTGTTCTCCACCAAATGTCAAGCGATGAATTCAATAAAATAAACTAGCAACTCGCCAGTAGAATTACAATATCTTTATTATTAAGCAGATGATAACTCTCCATCACTGACATAGAAAGATGTATCGTTTTACAATACATATTGATAGTTCATGTTGGTCTAAAGGTTAAATGACAATTGACAAGCTTGATACACTGAGTTCCATATTGGCCTTACCTCTCAAGATATACAGAATCCATCATGAGTGTCCAATGAGCTGCTCACTCAGTTCTACATGGGATGGTCGTGTGTAGACTGGCTCCAAGCTAACTAACTGTACCTCCTACTCTAGCCCTGCACACTCTCTGACACTGGGGACCTGTGCTCATTGTTTATATTACTCTTATCCGGTGAATGGATATTCCCTAGGTTTCTGTTTCATATCACTATCCGATCCTTTAGGATAACAGGCTAGAGGGCTCGTTATAATGGGGAGAGTATCCTATTATTTAGGGTACCATAATGTAGAGTACACTCTTATGGTGAGTGTAGGTTTTAAATAGGTGATTAATAATTGGTTATTAATTTAGTGTAATCTATAGTCTAACAAGTTCTATATTTATTTTATGGTTTTAGAGGGTTTAAATAAGGATAAATTATCAAAATCCGGTACTGTAGTTCCCCGTACGAGCGCCGGTCCGCCATTTTAAATGTTGACATGCACCCAGAACGAGGCTACGGTACCGGATCGGCCGCTGCGGTGGATCGGCACACGTTACGCCACTGGGGGTGTGCGGATCGGCCCTGCAATGCTATCTCTATGGGTAGAAGTTATTCACATAAAATGAAGAAGGATACTACAAACTGTTAGGTTTAAATGACACTTTGATTTTAAATTCACACACTGTAAACTAATTGTTTAATCTACCAAGGCTTCTTGTAGAACTGAACAGTGAAACACCATAATTATATAACAATGAACCAATGCAGTTTTTACATGAAACCCCAGGTGGTTTTACCTGTTCCCCATGCTGCATTTCCATTCACCTAGTGTAGTGGTTAAGGCCTGGGACTAGAAATCTAGACCACACAGGTTCAAACCCCTGGTGTGATTTTGTTTTATTCTCGGTTGACCACTGTCATTTTTGCAACATATTCTAAAAAAATAATGTATTATAATGAACATTCTCTGATTGCCAAAATGATAAAAGGGGTTTCAGGGGGGGGGGTAAAAAGACTCCTTTACTTTATATGTGTAAGTTAAAAACATTTTCCCTATGCAGATTTGAACCCACATTCTGTGGTTCAAAGTCAGACTTGCTAACCATTATACTATTGAGACTGCTAGTCAGACTGCTAGTGATTGTGATAATCAGATTTACATAGCTCATACCCCAAACTTCCTCAGCTTCGCCCTCCCTTCATCCTGATGTTGTTGATGTTCTGCTCGTGTGAACTGATTTATGTGCCACTCTCTAGTTCTTTCAATAATAAAGAAAGTTATTACAGTCTGTGAGCTTTGAATGACACTTTGATTTAAAATTTATACACTATAAAAATGATTGTTGAAGGTTTCTCTGGATAATGAAAAACTGTAATTACATAGCAATGACCCAGAGTAGCTCTTACATGAAACCCCAGGTGGCAGTATGGTGCTACAAGGAATCTCTGTAAAACAAATTTTGGATCTCTGGCAGCAAGGACTCTGTAGATATTTCAACATTTTTCTTACATTGTAGTTTATGTATACATACAGGGCAAGAGTGAAAGAATAGCACATAACTGCAGTGTATGATGGACAAAGAAACTCCCAGACAAAACAGCTTGTTATGCTTACTTATCTCCTTTCTGTTTCCCTTTTACATCTACTGTGCTTTATGTCAGTTATATCAGTCAGTACTTCATAGAGGCTTGGATTCCAGAGTATTACATCTTCAGTAGGAAGTATGGTGGTCATTATCTGATTATGCTGCTGTCTGATGAGAACCTGCCTTCACTACCCATGATAATCTGAGACATAACTAATGTACTACGTCTACGTGCAGCAGGTATACTTCAGTCATGTCCCACATGTAACCACTGCCAGTGTGATCATGGTGGCCCCATGTTTGTAATATACTGATCATGTTTCTTTAATGTATGTAGGCAATTATCTAATTTGGGTACACAGAAGTGTAGGAAGTAGACCAAAATAGGAGAAAGCCTTTTTTTAAAGACATTAATGCTCTACATTTTTTCTTATGCAAGAATGTATTGATGACAAGAGGTTAGCTACTCCTGTAGACAGTGAAAGGTTTTCAGGTAGTTTGCTGTGTCTCCTTTAACCTCCTTGCTGTAAGGTAAAAAAGGATAGAACAAGAACAATAATGAATAATGAGTTTGAAGTAGATCATTATTCCAGTAATTAAAAATAAATTATTTGTACAACGTAATGTTCCTGCAGCTTATATTCATATATGAGTTTGTAATAGAGTATAGAAAGAAACCTTTCCAGGAGGCATAACTTTAACCAAAGTCAGGGTGTTGCTTACATGTGTGGGTGCAACTTGTACCTCCGGCTTTAGGGTATAAACTTGTTGTAGGTGGTTTTCTAAGTGAAAGGCCTTAAGTAGCATTTTATTGAACAAAGTCAGTCTAGTAGCCTCTCTTGGCTATTGCCAACCCTTGCATGTAATCCTATTCTAAGTCAATCATTCTATTAGTGGGTAAAAGACTGTGGAAGGTCCAGCCACTTTGTGTAATGAATCTAATCATCTTCCCATAGGAACGGATTTTGTATCTAGATTTAAAAAGAATTCTCTGGCCCGGCCACTCGTCTTTTTACTATTTGAGCCTCAACATTTCTATTATGTTAGTATCATAATCTGAACTTATTAAGGGAAAACTTTACTTTACCATATCGATATTTAACTGCCTCCCTTTTTGAAAAACTGTTCACCTCTTTTTCTGTTTATTAGGGTAAGGATCTTAGTGTATAAAACATCTAGGAGTTGTAGTGTTATCATTTACAGAGATACCTCAACATTTCAGAACCCGGCGTACACTGTGAGGCATGGGCAGTACCTGGACTTGTAGGTGACCAATATCCACCTCCCCCCCTTAGGGCAACTAACGGTTATGTTTACCAATGAACTGCATTAGGTGGGACGAGGAGAAACATTGATTTGTAAACAGGTATTGACCACTTCCCCTGGGCAAGAACCTCACAGGCAAACAGACAAATGTACATCACCTTCTGAGGGTTACCTATGAACACATCACACAAACAGTAATTTTGGCACCAGGTATGCTCTAAATCCAATAGTGTGGTTTTATGGAAGAAGGAGTGGGTAGGTTTTATCCTAAGGGAAGATGTGTATGGCAAGGGAAAATTGGCACAATGTGATCAAAAACCTTAGACCATGATTGAGGACGAAAGACTTAGTATTTCAATAAATTGGTTTAGCAGATCAGATTTAGAGTACTAGTTCAACTTTGATTTAGAAAAACTGGGCCTGTACTAATCTACTCAGACTAAGATTCATTTAAAACGGGTGATGAAACCAAGATACAATTGAGGTACTTACTCCTGACAGACTGGCAACATAATCCTATTAAGGAAATTACAATACCACATCTAAGAAGCACTGCTACCAGAACATTATCAGATTCATTACACAAAGTGGGTGTCCTTTCCACCACATTCTCACTCACTGATTGACTTACAATAGGTTATATATAATGTGTGGTTATATCCAAGATAGGCCTTGTAAGGCGACATGCTCCGCAGTAGGCTGGTTAATGTAAACACAGATTTCAACTCAGTGTTTTTTAAGTTGCTATGTGGTAACTTCAGAGTTGAAAACGATATTGAACCAGCTCAATGAACAAAATGAGCTTGCATTGAAGAAATATGTCGACATTAATGTAAATAGCAATTCTACCAGTCACCACTATAAGTTACATTCCCTTACTGTAAAAGCTTCAAAGCTTGGCTGTCATTTTCGACTATAAAATGGAGCCCGAACAGTTTTCTAATGAAAAACTTAGTTCTAAATCATATTTGTCAGGATCCTCACCTGATACATGTGTTACAGAAAGGGTCAGCTCAGGGCTGTAGTCAGCTTGTGGGTCTGCCTTCTTTAAATGCGATTACTTGGAATCTTCATCACATGTGATTAACTACATTGTTCTAGTTCTACATACTGACACTAGGGGATGCGCTAGTAGTTTTCTTGAAATATACATGCTGAGTACAGTCATTAGAGAGACCAGCATGTCATTGAAGATAGGAAAAAGGGGTATTTTTCTCAGGAATTACGTGATGCATTTAACCTCTGACAAAGTTTCTTACAAACCTACTGTTTCATATGAATTTGACCCAGGTAGCCTCAATTAAACTATTTATATTGGTTATGATTATCATTGCTTTAATTCGATGATCCTTTTACCCAGATTGTGGCTACTTTAAAAATTATTGAATAGAATTTGACAATTTGGCTAATTGGAGCAGTGGACAGATTTATCTTGCAGCCACATTGTTGATACCTTTATGTACATAAACCAAGGATTATAGTATATAGAACATCTGAAAAAAAACCTTGTACAACTCATAGAAGGTCCCTACATCTTATATTCATAGGGCTTTTAAGACATGTATAGAGTGTTGTAAGGAATTCCAAGCTTTCCAGACCTCAAGTGTGGCTTCTCCTAAAGCCAGTAGCTTACATGTGTGGATACAACTTCTCTATAGGGGTTTAGGAGATTTGGCCATATGTCTCTGTCACTCAGAGCCGAATCTCCTTGCTGCATGTCGCTGGGGTAGACGGCTGCCCTGAATGTGTCCATCAGGTCATAAAATGGGAACATCACCTGACCGTGTTAGCCTCCGTCTGAGTAGATGCCCTCAGGGTATCTGCTGTCACAGGGTGAGAAGGGCACTTTATAACAAGACAGACCATGACCTTTCGATAGCATGACAAAGTGCCAGGTGACTCTAGTTCTGCAGCTTTTCTGACACGTGCCTTAAGGTTAATGGTAGTCTGGCTGGATCAGGTGATGCTGATTCCTGTTTCCGTCTAACTCTCCTTACTGACATCTGCCAACAACAAATGCCATCGCATGATAAGGTTTGTAAATGATGGCTAAGGGATAGGTGAGGACGTACATTTGGTGTCAGATGTCAGGGATTAGGACTGAGAGAAAAGGCCAAGGTCCCCCTTGCTGTGTCAACACGTCACCGGGAGGTCAGCACCCTCAGTCATCCCTGGCAGCAGATACCAGTGGGGCCATGCTTTTTCAGTCATTTTGCTATTACACTATTCCGTGCTCAGTGCTCAGTCTGAGGGTCATATTCCCTGATCACACTGTTGTCTGTCAGGAACATGTCCTAAGTATCCGTGACAACCTGAGACATGACCTGATGACTAATAAGCTACATCATCTACCTACACCACACAGGGCTCAGTCATGTCACTGTCAGTTTATGGGGTCCTTTTTGTATTGTAAAATCATGTTTTATAATCCTTCCACATGAAGGCAATTCTGATCTCTTCTCGGTATGCAGAAAAGCAGGTAGGCGGTGAAAAATATTTTCATATCTGGAGGGTGACTCTTAAAAACTCACGATATAGAATTAAAATTTTTGTTAAGACACAAAGGTAATCACATCAGGTCTAATCAAGTTCATGACTGATATTTCTGCATAATGTCCGCGTTAGAAATGCATATGTAACACTGGAAATGTATAATAATTTAGAAATATGGCTAAATTCTGTTTCTTGAATGAATGTTTCTAAATGCATGACATGACCACAAAAAGATCGTCAGTTTTTTAGAATTGCCCTCCAGAAGACCTTTCCAGGCCTCAACTAATACATGGGCTTTTAGGGTATCTGATCTATGCCTCTGACTTTCAGAGGCATTTAGGGTATTTGACCATATGTCATTGTCATTCAGAGCCGAATCTCCTTTCTGCATGTCCCTGGGGTAAACGACTGTCCCATAGGGTTGCGAGATGGGAACACCGCCTGTCTATGTCAGCCTTAGCGCAGGTCTATGTCCTCAGGGTTTCTGCTGTCAGGGGGTTTAAAGGGCTCTGAGTGCTGCTGGGTGTTTACATGGGATGGTCATGGCAGATAAATGAGAAGGGTTTAGGTGTGGTAGAAAGGGTTGATATTTGCACTTTCCTCAGATTATGTAACCTCTGAATCTGACTATAGTGATCAATTACTCAAATGGTTGGCAAAATAACTGGCAGGATTTGAATTATTATTTTTATTTATGCCATGGCTAATATTGATGACACTATAGATTTGTACTACTTACGCCGTATTCAATGAGGGGGGATGTTTGGAATATGATCCTCTCATATTCAACACCGCCATTTTGAAATTTATACAGAGCTAGCTGCTGGTGTCAAAAATGCTGTTATTTTCGACTTAAATGTTATGCACTGAATATTGTTGGCGGTTTAATTTATACATACATCAAACAACTCATAACATGATATTATCTGTTTCAATCATTTATTTACAGTAAAACTTCTAATCACCATACCAGTTGCGTAACACTAAATCCGAAACTAAGTGCCTTTTGCTCCAGCGGCTAGCTCATCTATCACGTGACCTACTTTGTCAAGCAAGCCAAGATGGCAGATCAAAACAAACACAGATGACTCGATGCCTTCAAAACCAGTAAATACCGTTGTGTTTCTTTATTTTAAACCAGAGTTACTCCCTAGAGCCATGGCATAAATGCAAATGTCCATGCCCAGGGACTAAATTTGCATCCGTATTCAATGACGCCTTATCGGAGGAGTCCCTGGTCATGGACATTTTCTTATGTATTTACAGTTTTCTTAATTTGTATTTGCATATTTCATGTCACTCAGGTATCTGAGATATAAGCTATAAGAATCTGATAGTGCTCTAATAAGATCTAATGTAGGGATTGCAATGACATTAGCAGTCATAGAGCTGTGTAGAACATAGAGATTACATGTTTCAATTGGTGCAGCTTGACTTCTTACTGACAACGCGACATGCGTCTATATGTGAGACATGACAGAAATGACAGATTAGCAGAGAGCCCTACCCTCTGTTGGTAGATCATGATTGTCATGTCTCAGGTTGACAGGATGTGATGTCATTTCAAAAACACCTAGCAGCATTTCCGAATGCATGGCCACTACATAATCCTAGCTCAGCTCTTTTTGAGGGCAACAACTCTATGGATTAGTGTGCAGTATTTTATAATCCTAGCTCAGCTCTTTTTGAGGGCAACAACTCTATGGATTAGTGTGCAGTATTTTATAATCCTAGCTCAGCTCTTTTTGAGGGCAACAACTCTATGGATTAGTGTGCAGTATTTTATAATCCTAGCTCAGCTCTTTTTTAGGGCAACATCTCTATGGATTAGTGTGCAGTATTTTATAATCCTAGCTCAGCTCTTTTTGAGGGCAACATCTCTATGGATTAGTGTGCAGTATTTTATAATCCTAGCTCAGCTCTTTTTGAGGGCAACATCTCTATGGATTAGTGTGCAGTATTTTATAATCCTAGCTTAGCTCTTTTTGAGGGCAACATCTCTATGGATTAGTGTGCAGTATTTTATAATCCTAGCTTAGCTCTTTTTGAGGGCAACATCTCTATGGATTAGTGTGCAGTTGTTTTCGTCCATTTGCCAGCAACACATCTTTGATGTATTCACACACTGATACCAATACTCCTCCATATCTCTATGCCACTAACACATCTATCTATATGCCTCCATAGAGACTCTACCCCCTACCATCTCTGTCCCTCCATAGTATTTACCAATCTACCCTATCAAGACATTCCTTTAGACATGTCTCTATAGACAGATGGACTGTGTGAATGGAGATGAGGTAATATAGGGGTGGATTAGCGTCTTCCCTGTCCTACCATAGCTCCATAATCCCTCTGTAAGTGCGGTATAACTATATCACACAGTGTGAGGTGATGACACTACATTCCTATCTATGGGCGATCAACCAGACACCAACACCCACCTGTTATACTTGGTGCTCACCTAACCCGTCACAAGCAGGCTGTTAGCAGATAATCTCATTATGCCATTATCTTCTAAGTTGTCTGTTTGTGCTTTTGTCATATTATTTCTATTCACTCCCTGTTACACATAACCTAGATTCATCAAACTGAATGTATTTAAGAGTCACGGGGAAATGCTTAAAATGGTAATGCCTACAGGATAAATCAGAGTGGTTTGTCAGTTTAGACATCCTAATGACGCCAGGTATTTAGTTAAAGTGGTAGTAATTGAGAGACCTCAGGCTAGCATGGTGATTAAGTCACTGTCTTTCTGACAGCACTGCTGTATCTTACCACCTCTGGGCAAGGAGATAAACTGCTTAGGCTGATCACGGCATAGACTTGCTCAAGTCTCTTGATTTTGATATAGATGAATTAGAATTTTGAATAGAAACATTGAGACCATGAGTGAATCAAGTGACCTGTAGGGGTACTGGAGGAGAGGGTCCAAAGCTTAGGGACTGTAGCCAGTCCAATCGACATAGTCCTAGCCTTAGAGGCTGAATTATCCTTCCTGCAACATGGCCGCCATGTCAACCTCTGATGGGAAATATGCTCTGCTCATTGAAAGGGAATACATAATAACCTTGATGCACTTTTATCAGTTTAAACATACATACATCATTGATAACAACAAATATGATTATAAGGTATCAAATATGTTTCATAGAACATACAAGACTGTTTAAGCTATCAGCTATGAGTCTATTGGGATGGATTACCTTAAGCTTTTTTTTTTAGAAACCAATTACATTAAGGATAAGTTTCAATAAAGTAGGAAGATTTAAATGCATGATGACTCTGTGGGTGTAAAGTAAGGAAGCTAATAACTTTACTTGAAGACAAATAATGCCTCTGCTATCAATTATGTAATGAAGACTATTTAAGACGCCTAGAGTAGTAAAGGTTGTATGGGGAATTCTGTATGTCTTGCTTCATACATAAAACTTAACAACGCCTTAGTTCATAAAACATGCAAGAAGGTTGTAACTGGCCAGTTAGGGCATAGAGAGATATCACATTGTGACAGCCTGAGACGTGACAACCATTGTGTCCATACCTGTGGATCTTGTACCGATATGACATGCCTCCCATATAGATGCATGTCATTGCTGTCAGTATATATGATGCACTGCTCCAACCATAAACATATATATGAGTCGCGTTATCATATCGATGTAATGGCGATTGCGTGACCTGCTTGATCACAGCTTAAATATAAACAGGGCGTAGGGACATTGAATACTCATTCCTCTACTCAATGTAGACATTTCATGTGTATTGAACTCAGTGTCTTCTGAAAATTTGTCACAACGATTGTCCCCTCACCCTTTCCAAGAAAATTGTTTTAATTTACTTGTCTTATCTCTTTGACATTGGTAACTAATAACAGACTATCTTGTTAAAGAAGGATGTAACATGCAAGGTAAACATTTCTGGGAATACACACTCTTCGTCAATAAGTCAGAGCTGCTCTGGTAAGTTCCATGCTCCTAAATCAGCACTGGGTTCAAATAACTCCCAAGGGTAAGGATATGTCAAAATCAATCTGTAAGTGCTGAATCATTAAACCGTCCTCTTGGGTACCCTCGTATGTTACTACTGCTTGCTTGTATCTACTCTACTTTGTGCTTTCCTCACAATGCAATGCCTACACATCCCATTCAGGCACCCCTCCCCAATATGCCTGTCAGATAGTGAGACAGAACATGGCATGGGTGTGACAGGTAAAGGTGAAGGCGATGGCACCCGCAGGATATCCACTGACACAGAGTACTGGAGGGTGTTGCTCCTATAGTAAAAGGAAGAGCTGGCTAAAAATGCCCTCATTTCCAGTCCTTTCTTTTCATGTGGCTATAACTTGTCCCTTTTGTTGCTCACAAGTGGTCATTCAAGTACGGTGCTAAAAAAGGGGATTTGAGTAGGTGCCTAGTTGGGAGAAGTCAGTCAGTATAATAAACTATAGAGTGTGTGACATGAGTAGGTACCTGGTAGTGCAGCTCTCTCTATTTTAAACAAGGCAGGTGACTTTTCAGACTAATGTGGTGTGTGCAAGTTGAATGGTGAAGCAGTGTATGACTTGTTTAGAAAAGAGGGCACATACTCACAGCTGTTTTTGCAATAGGAGCAACACCCTCCAGAGTTCATTGTGGCATGTGGGGTTGTTGACATAAGGTTCTAAGAGATGAATGTTGAAGGGTTCATTGTCAAAGGATAAGGATGTACCGTTGGTCATTAATCATTGTCAATGATCCATTTCCTATGACAAACCCACTTATTTCTCACTCATCCGTTGCTTCTATAAAAACCCTGATAGAGTCAGCGGTTCATCAGGGCATTTCTTAAAGATGATAGGGTAGATTAACCTAAAGACGACCGTTCCTGTGCAGGTTTTCAATCAGGTGTTTGTAGTTGCTAATATCTCTGGATGTTTTGGGTCTTCAGACTTCCAAAATACACTGAATAAAAGATAATTGTTTGGGCTTTTGTACCTGTTATATTTCGAAAATCCATTTATATATGTTATTTCTAGTTTATCACCCTTACTACAAACATTCCATTTAGTTCAATTTTACCTTGAGATGACCACTTTGTGCCTAGAGTTGACCACTTAAGATCCAACCTTTTGATAAAGCCCTTTCGATTAAAACATCAAATTTAGGATTAAACAAGTTCCTTAAATATATATAATATACAATAGCATCATTAAAGATACTGCACTATAAAGAAACTATATGATTTAGAGTGGCTAAAATAAAATGAAAATTGGAACCATGGCATGCCCATTGATATCGTAAATCTCATCTAAACAGAGGTGATAATGCTAACCCAGCATTAAAAAAGCTTTGTTTTAACTGTGCTTTAATCAATTTGAAATATGCATTATAATAACCCAGCTCTTGATTTTATAATCATGCTCTCAGTATCACAAACTCACCCTACATACTACTAGTAGTAGGATTCCAGTAAAGGGAGATTTTGTATCCGAACCTGCTCTAAATATGAATCTTTGGATGTAATGCTATATTATAAATGGTATCTATTCAATGAAATGCATAAATAACTAAGTAATGGGTGGTCTTTACCACCCATTACTTAGTCAAAATGTTGTATATGTGAGCACTTGTCATCTTCAAATTATCGAACCAAACTTGGAAGATTCTGATGAAATGACCAGCTGTTCATGATAAAAACCATGAGAATTTCAGTGTATTACCATACAATGACAATTACTTCATATATTCCAGGACATCATTCTATGGGGTATTATATCACCTCTATTAGGGTTTAAGACCAATACGCTACATGTGAAAGTTAGAAAGTTAGAAAATGTGCTGACAGGTAGTCAACTCTAGGTATGTGGTCGTCTTTAGGTTAATCTACCCTAACAAACATAATCAGGAAATGGCCTCCATGATTCAATGCAAAGATATGGGGTGGAAGAGATACGTTCCCTCCTCCTTGTCTCACGATGGTCCCCTCAGGTACACCATAGAAGTATATCTCTGCAGTGAGGCTTTGATTGAGGCCTCAAAAGTCAGTCAGAACTGATGTTCAGGAAGATGCAGAGGAAGTGGAAACACTTAAGTTTATGGTAAGCACTCTCAAAAATGCGAGCTTATCAAATAAATATTATCATTAGACCCCACTAACTTGCATCAAATATAAGTGAAGCAGTTTAATTTTTCAGCAACTACTAGTGGCTTCGCAACTAGATAGTGGGGGCAAGTTGCCTACTCCAATTAACTGTAGCCCCCCCCCCCACAGACAACAGCTAAATTCTGCTGCTGTGCTGCACCATGGTATCAATTACAGGGGAGGTGCATAAGTTAGCAACACGTAACAGCGTTTATCGTGACAACACCAAACATTTTTACACTTTCCCAGCTTATACTCTTGACGGTTTGAGTTATAGGGAGTTTATCTGGAACCATTCATTCATTATCCTTATCAATCTTTCATATTCTACATTGTGATATTGACATTGTGATATGATGCCCTATGGTGTTTTAGCAGTGGTAAGTCAGCATCTGCATCAATACATCAGTGCATCAGTACATCAGTACATCAGTACATCAGTACATCAGTACATCAGTACATCAGTACATCAGTACATGAATGCATCAGTACATCAGTACATCAATACATCAGTACATTAGTACATCAGTACATTAGTACATCAGTACATCAGTACATCAGTACATCAGTACATCAATACATCAGTACATCAGTACATCAGTACATCAGTACATCAGTACATCAGTACATCAGTACATCAGTACATGAATGCATCAGTACATCAGTACATCAGTACATCATTACATCAGTACATCAGTACATCAGTACATCAGTACATGAATGCATCAGTACATCAGTACATCAGTACATCAGTACATCAGTTCATCAGTACATCAGTACACCAGTACATCAGTACATCAGTACATCAGTACATCAGTACTTCAGTACATCAGTACATCAGTGCATCAATGCATCAGTACATCAGTACATCAGTACATCAGTACATCAGTTCATCAGTACATCAGTACATCAGTACATCAGTACATCAGTACATCAGTACATCAGTACATCAGTACATCAGTACATCAGTACATCAGTACATCAGTACATCAGTACATCAGTACATCAGTACATCAGTACATGAATACATCAGTACATCAGTACATCAGTACATCAGTACATCAGTACATCAGTACATCAGTACATCAGTACATGAATGCATCAGTACATCAGTACATCAGTACATCAATACATCAGTACATCAGTACATCAGTACATGAATACATCAGTACATCAGTACATCAGTACATCAGTACATCAGTACATCAGTACATCAGTACATCAGTACATGAATGCATCAGTACATCAGTACATCAGTACATCAGTACATCAGTACATCAGTACATCAGTACATCAGTACATCAGTACATCAGTACATCAATACATCAGTACATCAGTACATCAGTACATCAGTGCATCAATGCATCAATGCATCAGTACATCAGTACATCAGTACATCAATGCATCAGTACATCAGTACATCAGTACATCAGTACATCAGTACATCAGTACATCAGTACATCAGTACATCAGTACATCAGTACATGAATGCATCAGTACATCAGTACATCAGTACATCAGTACATCAGTACATCAGTACATCAGTACATCAGTACATCAGTACATCAGTACATCAGTACATGAATACATCAGTACATCAGTACATCAGTACATCAGTACATCAGTACATCAGTACATCAATGCATCAGTACATCAGTACATCAGTACATCAGTACATCAGTACATCAGTACATCAGTACATCAATGCATCAGTACATCAGTACATCAGTACATCAGTACATCAGTACATCAGTACATCAGTACATCAGTACATCAGTACATCAGTACATCAGTACATCAGTACATCAGTACATCAGTACATCAGTACATCAATGCATCAATGCATCAGTACATCAGTACATCAGTACATCAATACATCAGTACATCAGTACATCAGTACATCAATACATCAATACATCAGTACATCAGTACATCAGTACATCAGTACATCAGTACATCAGTACATCAGTACATCAGTACATCAGTACATCAGTACATCAGTACATCAGTACATCAGTGCATCAGTACATGAATGCATCAGTACATCAGTACATCAGTACATCAGTACATCAGTACATCAGTACATCAGTACATCAGTACATCAGTACATCAGTACATCAATACATCAGTACATCAGTACATCAGTACATCAGTGCATCAATGCATCAATGCATCAGTACATCAGTACATCAGTACATCAGTACATCAGTACATCAGTACATCAGTACATCAGTACATGAATACATCAGTACATCAGTACATCAGTACATCAGTACATCAGTACATCAGTACATCAATGCATCAGTACATCAGTACATCAGTACATCAGTACATCAGTACATCAGTACATCAGTACATCAGTACATCAGTACATCAGTACATCAGTACATAAGTACATCAGTACATCAGTACATCAGTACATCAGTACATCAATACATCAGTACATCAGTACATCAGTACATCAGTGCATCAATGCATCAATGCATCAGTACATCAGTACATCAGTACATCAGTACATCAGTACATCAGTACATCAGTACATCAATACATCAGTACATCAATACATCAGTACATCAGTACATCAGTACATCAGTACATCAGTACATGAATGCATCAGTACATCAGTACATCAGTACATCAGTACATCAGTACATCAGTACATCAGTACATCAGTACATCAGTACATCAGTACATCAGTACATCAGTACATCAGTACATCAGTACATCAGTACATCAGTACATCAATACATCAGTACATCAGTACATCAGTACATCAGTACATCAATACATCAGTACATCAGTACATCAGTACATCAGTACATCAATGCATCAATGCATCAGTACATCAGTACATCAGTACATCAATACATCAGTACATCAGTACATCAGTACATCAGTACATCAATACATCAGTACATCAGTACACCAGTACACCAGTACATCAGTACATCAGTACATCAGTACATCAGTACATCAGTACATCAGTACATCAGTACATCAGTACATCAGTACATCAGTACATCAGTACACCAGTACATCAGTACATCAGTACATCAGTACATCAGTACATCAGTACATCAGTACATCAGTACATCAGTACATCAGTACATCAGTACATCAGTACATCAGTACATCAGTACATCAGTACATCAGTACATCAGTACATCAATACATCAGTACATCAGTACACCAGTACACCAGTACATCAATACATCAATACACCAGTACATCAGTACATCAGTACATCAGTACATCAGTACATCAGTACATCAGTACATCAGTGCATCAGTACATCAATGCATCAGTACATCAGTACATCAGTACATCAGTACATCAATACACCAGTACATCAGTACATCAGTACATCAGTACATCAGTACATCAGTACATCAGTACATCAGTGCATCAGTACATCAATGCATCAGTACATCAGTACATCAGTACATCAGTACATCAGTACATCAGTACATCAGTACATCAGTACATCAGTACATCAGTACATCAGTACATCAGTACATCAGTACATCAGTACATCAGTACATCAGTACATCAGTACATCAATACATCAGTACACCAGTACATCAGTACATCAGTACACCAGTACACCAGTACATCAGTACACCAGTACATCAGTACATCAGTACATCAGTACATCAGTACACCAGTACACCAGTACATCAGTACATCAGTACATCAGTACATCAGTACATCAGTACATCAGTACATCAGTACATCAGTACATCAATACATCAGTACATCAGTACACCAGTACACCAGTACATCAGTACATCAGTACATCAGTACATCAGTACATCAGTACATCAGTACATCAGTACATCAGTACATCAGTACATCAGTACATCAGTACATCAGTACATCAGTACATCAGTACATCAGTACATCAGTACATCAGTACATCAGTACATCAGTACATCAGTACATCAGTACATCAGTACATCAGTACATCAGTACATCAGTACATCAGTACATCAGTACATCAGTACATCAGTACTTCAGTACATCAGTACATCAGTGCATCAATGCATCAATGCATTAGTACATCAGTACATCAGTACATCAGTACATCAGTACATCAGTACATCAGTACATCAGTACATGAATACATCAGTACATCAGTACATCAGTACATCAGTACATCAGTACATCAGTACATCAGTACATCAGTACATCAGTACATCAGTACATCAATGCATCAGTACATCAGTACATCAGTACATCAGTACATCAGTACATCAGTACATCAGTACATCAGTACATCAGTTCATCAGTACATCAGTACATCAGTACATCAATGCATCAGTACATCAGTACATCAGTACATCAGTACATCAGTACATCAGTACATCAGTACATCAGTACATCAATGCATCAGTACATCAGTACATCAGTACATCAGTACATCAGTACATCAGTACATCAGTACATCAGTACATCAATACATCAGTACATCAGTACACCAGTACACCAGTACATCAGTACATCAGTACATCAGTACATCAGTACATCAGTACATTAGTACATCAGTACATCAGTACATCAATACATCAGTACATCAGTACATCAGTACATCAGTACATCAGTACATCAGTACATTAGTACATCAATACATCAGTACATCAGTACATCAGTACATCAGTACATCAATACATCAGTACATCAGTACACCAGTACATCAGTACATCAGTACATCAGTACATCAGTACATCAGTACATCAATGCATCAATGCATCAGTACATCAGTACATCAGTACATCAATACATCAGTACATCAGTACATCAGTACATCAATACATCAATACATCAGTACATCAGTACATCAGTACATCAGTACATCAGTACATCAGTACATCAATACATCAATACATCAATACATCAGTACATCAGTACATCAGTACATCAGTACATCAGTACATCAGTACATCAGTACATCAATACATCAATACATCAGTACATCAATACATCAGTACATCAGTACATCAGTACATCAGTACATCAGTACATCAGTACATCAATACATCAATACATCAGTACATCAGTACATCAGTACATCAGTACATCAGTACATCAGTACATTAGTACATCAGTACATCAGTACATCAGTACATCAGTACATCAGTACATCAGTACATCAGTACATCAGTACATCAGTACATCAGTACATCAGTACATCAGTACATCAGTACATCAGTACATCAGTACATCAGTACATCAGTACATCAGTACATCAGTACATCAGTACATCAATGCATCAGTACATCAGTACATCAGTACATGAATGCATCAGTACATCAGTACATCAGTACATCAATACATCAGTACATCAGTACATCAGTACATCAGTGCATCAGTACATCAGTGCATCAGTACATTAATACATCAGTACATCAGTACATCAGTACATCAGTACATCAGTACATCAGTACATCAGTACATCAGTACATCAGTACATCAATGCATCAATGCATCATGATAACAACAAGGCACTAAGAGGTGCTCAAGTGTTGTTATGATGCACCAATTTTGTGCTGGGTGCAAATTAAGGGGTCGTAGCACATAATGTTGTCATTACAGGATGTTCAATGCACCAACCCGGGGATGTGTGCAATTTATCAAAGGCTAATGCTGAGGGCAAAGTCTAGCGGTGTAATATTACGAAGAGGTTTATCCTCTTGTATTATGCAGCTCTTGGTTTGTTTTCAGATGCTATTTACCAGTATAAGACAGGTCTACTGGTACATAAAATACTAATCTGGTTCTGTGATATCTTATCCTTATAACAGAGCTCTCATAAGTACAGAGGTACCACATTGATCTAGGAAATACCTATAAAAATTACTTATCTTTAATATTTTACCTGATGTTTCCATATTATATTGACAACCTCCAGCCTGCCTGGTACTTCTAAGAATATTATTTCAATAAAAGAATCTAAAAAGACCTATGTTTTTCTCCTTTTTGCTGAAGTCTCTAATGGAATGTCATGAAGGAAAATAGAGAGGAAATAAATAAATATTGGTTGATACTAGAAGGATTTACTCATGTTGATATACCAGATTAACATTACCCTCATTTCATCCGCTTATAAAGGCACTGTTCAGGGGCTATCTTCAACTTATCCCTAGTTTGCTCTGAGACATCTCTGTACTTTTGGTAGATAAAAATGACATATTGTCTTTGGGCGTACACAGAGAAAAGAAGACTGATCGCTTTAACACTGCACAGGTCACTATTGTCTCCCACATGACATGCGTAAAAGGCATGTTGAACGAGGTTGGTACTCTCACATTTGGTTCGTCAACTCCACTTGACATGAGTAATGAAGACAGTTGTCATGGTGATATGTGCCATGTCACAATGACATGTGCTCTATGTGTCAAATCAATTTGACATGGATATACATGTCATTTTGTCAGGAAGACTTTTTTCAGTGTAGTTGTGGTTTAAATCTCCTCAGATGTGAAGTAATCCTTTTGTTATCTCTGAAGTCAGTTCTAATTTATCACATTGATCTAACAATGGTTTTGTACACATATCTTTCAGACAGTGCACGTGATATATTTGTACCATGATAAGATCTAAAAATACTTTTGCACTCTTTGATGTGTTGGATGCAGTTCTAAACCGTTTCACTTTCCCCAATTGAATCTAGTCTGAATGACATTTACAAAACAGGATATGCCTTATCTAGCATCATTTTATCTGTCTACTACCGGGTAGTTTCATAAATGAGCCCCGAACATGGCGACAGGATGTCATAAAAAATGTACTTTGTCGAAACAAAGAAGACATCTTATTTCTCTTCATCACAGAATACTTGCCTCACATTATGATGGAGTTCTTTATCAGCATGAATGACAATAGGTTTTATCTCTTGGCAGTAAAACCTTTGGTTTGTTCGATCCAAAAAGCGATGTCACAAATTTTGTCCCATGTCTTTGTACCCATTACCATTTTCTCCTTCATAGTAAAGTTTGTTGATGAATCTTGTATCCTGGTACAATTAGAGCTAACTCCATACTACAGCAAGCAATATTGATTATGTATGCATGCAGCCATAGTGGCAATGTTCCGTAGAAAGTTATCAGCCAGTCTCAGTGGCTTTGTTGATGATTGAGGCAAACATCGGCACCAGTGATCTGTACCAAGACTTTGGCACTGCTTTGGCTGAGAACGGTGATTGGCATATATCTCAACCCATGATGGGCACTTCCGTGCACTACGTGTGCCAGTTCCTCACTATAAAGACAGTTTATACAGGGTTAGAAAGGAGTAAGCTTGTGTCAGATGGCAGCTTTTATCACATGATGAAAAAAGAACATGAAAAAGAATAATGCAAAAAGAAGCTGAAAGGGAGAAGTGCAATATTTACAAAGGTAAAAGCAGTGCACCACAATATGAATTAAAAAGGAAGAGGGAAAAAAAATAAAGGAAGGAAAGAGAAAATGAAAGGAGGAATGAAAGATAGAAAGAGGGAATACACTGATAAGACTGTCAGGGAAAATGTTAGTGAAAAAATACATTAACACTGATAATGTTGTGTTTGGGTGTCTGTTTCAGTCCCCACACATAAAATAGACAAAGGTCTGTCACAGTCTATCACCCGCACAGTGTTTGATGTAGTCATGTGGTGTTAGTAATGACTGGGGTATTTCTGTAGGACGGACAGTGAGGTAATTGATATCTACAGTACCCACTCAAGAAATTAATGGTTGTTAGTAAAGCGGCTGTCAATGGACCATTCTGGGTATCATTATTATCTTTCATATTGACTAAATTCTTCGCCATTTAAAGTCTAAGCTCTGCCCATGATCTACACTCAATAATCTCCTGTATTCCCCAACAGGAACCAGGATCCATTAGTCATCACAAACACACTTCCTCCATGACACTCTGTGACATAAGGTACATGGATGTAATAACATTCCAATCACATCATGTGGTGCCATATGTGGAATGAGAGGATATTTCACAATCTCCTCTCAATTCTCATTAACATAATCTACCCACAGGTGGCACTCTCTCTGTATGACATGTGTCATTATTCTATTGAGCCACATGTACAGAACATTTCACAACACTGTGAGCTGCTCAAGCCCTTAGTATAAAAGGTAGCTTGAGCAGCTCCCAATCAATCTATTCTAAGATCATCTCTCCCAATTTACACCTTACACCTATACCTAGAACCTACGACAGGTTGAGCTATAGGATCGGAGGCAGAGTTTAGATATTGGCGAGTGTTATCATTGTTACCACCTTTATGAAACACTCATGTCAGCTATGCAATAAAAGGATCAAATGAACTTCCCTGGATTCCGTGTACATTCACTTCACCACATGTAACCGTCCGTTGACACGGCTATTCCACTGCCGTCAGTTGGCTAAATTGTTGCTAATTCGACTGATTTTTTTCAATACAACATTTTGAATAATCAAAAACAATCTGATCAGCATAATTTCAGCTGACCAACATCAGTTAAATACCCACTTCTTTAGTCAAAGTAAGCTACATATAGTTTCCAGAACTTTGACACTAACAATAGGCTTGTTGCCCTTAAGGGGTAAGTGATCTTTATTTGACAGAGATAAGCTGCATTCCTCATGTCTGAAAAATTCTAGTTAAATTGGTGTCATTCTGCTCCAACAAGCTTATGGAGTGTTATGAAATATGTTTCAGCAATCTATCAACCGTGCCAAAGTAATCAGAAAACTTTCTTGTAAAACTTTCTTGTGTTTTTTAAATCTGATTTCTAGTCTCTAGAACTTCAAGTTGTCTGTGATAATCCAGGAAGTTTAGGTTTTAGAAACCTATTGTTTCTATTCATCTTCTCATTTCAAGTGCCCAAACAATGTTTTTTGGTAATAGAGAGTATGAACATGAATATTTGTGAGGTTCTTATTTCATACTATAAAATCTTGAATTTTATCATTCTTCATTGCACCTTGACGAACTTCGACCTTTCATTGGTGATGCATTATTTCAGCACTGGAGGTACCTCGTGGCTGCTCCCTTCATGTAGGTGTAAACAAAATGACACTTCTCTGTTGCACCAATTTAGTGAGTATTAAAGGGGCCCTGGCACCATAATGCACGCCCGCATTAAAATATCATGTGACTACTCCTTGACCAATCAGGGCGCCGTGATTTTTCCGCTGGTTCCCGCGATTTTATGATCGTTGTTTGAATCGGTACCCATGTTGTTAATGTGCGGTGCCAGGGCCCCTTTAATTAGTCACTCATCATTACGCTGATAATTGATCAAGAGGATTGAGATTCATATATACTCCTGGATGCTTGGCATAATGAATTGCTGAAGTACGTCAGTGTTGTATCATGCCAATTAATGGACTTGAAGGGTTAAGAACTTATACATCCTCTGACCTGGTTTCACGAGTTTGAAGCATTTGAGGGGCGGGGTGGTCTCCGAGAAATTTTAGAGTAGGGTAATTTCTCTTTTTATGGGTTTACTATGGGTGTGGGTAGTTACTATTTTGGAGGTAATTTTTCTGAAATATGAAAACTGTTGCCACGGTTACAAATACAATTTTGTGACATGTCAACAAATATATGGTTGTCATACCTACTTGAAGCATAGGTACAATGCTGTTATCTAATTATCTACTGTATGTCCATTTTGTGCAACCACATACCCCCTATGTACACCCTTAATTTCAAAGTTGTGCCCTAGTTAGGCACAGAGGTACAGAGGGAAACATTTTTCTTCCTGCCTTTGTTGACATCTTGTTTCCCCATAGTATACCCATAAAAAGAGAAATCCCTCTACTCCAGAATTTCCTAGAGTCCACTTCACCCCTCAAATGCATGAAATTCACGAAAACAAGTCATAGCATGTAGATCAGGTCCTGGTGCACTTCAAAGGTAAAACTGGGTACTGATCATTACTTTGGGTACATTTCACCTGTACCAGTATGGTATTGATAGCTCCAAGAGTTATCTCTATTTCTCAGAACAATGTAGGATATATTTATTGTGTTCTTCGGTTCACTCTGTAATAGAAGTCTCATCATCACTATAAGAAGGAAACAGAAAATAAAATGGGGATTCATCATAAGTAAGCCATGAAAAGTTCCAGATATATACCTAGCATCAAATAAGATGTGGACATCCCTGACAGATCTATAGTGAGTGCAAATGTATCAAATTAATCTGAGGGACTGTTGTACAACAAATCTTTGAGATAGCACACTTGATTTATTTTAACCACTATAATATCTAAATTCACACTTTTGCACTCTTTGGAAAGTCGGGTACACTTCTTGCTTTCACTTTCCCATCATAGTTTGGTCTGCATGTTTTTAGGATGCTTGATATGTCATATCTAGTGTCAGTCTATCTGTCTCCTATTTGAATAAATACATCCTCACTGTACCTTTATTCACTGTTACCACAACAACAAAAAAAGGGATTTTATTTTACATGGTAAGGCAAAATTTTGAATTCTTCAGCATTCTACAGAATGCCTCCTGTTATAAGCCAATTACGTTTTGAAAAGGAGAAGCAGGATATCCATTATTTGATTTGTACAGATGTTACGTGGAAACATTAGGAGTAAGGTTTCAGTGTCAGGAAAAGTGGAAAGAAGTCTGTGCCTCTCAACTAGCAAAGAACCTGAGCACATAAATGGATAGTCACCACACAATTTGAGGAGATAATACAGGTGCTTCATAGTAAGGTCCATTGCTGAACCTCTCTGCTCAGTAGGGTTGTACATAACCTCTGGGGTCATTGATAGATAAGAAGTAGTGACAATGAGTTTAGCAGCAACTGCTATGACACAAAGAAACATAATTTGATGCAGAAATATTGTAAGAACATGTCTTAACCAGCATCTGTAACTACACAAGGGAAACAAAGTTGAGGCAGCAAGGTGATAAGAAAAAGAAGAAGAGAAGAGTAATGATTTCAAGGTAAAGCAAGAATAAGGTAAATACTAAGAAGAAACTAATTAAAAAGAAAGAGAGAAAGAAAGAGGGAATACGTTTACATGGGGCTTTCAGGAAACATTGACAAGCTACATGATAGAGTAGGCAGAGTTGTAGAGAGATAGTCTAATTCACTGTCTCATGTGTCACAGTCTATCACCCTCACCATATCTGATATAGTTGCTGGGTGTTAGCAAGGGATTGTGGTAGATCAGTAGGACGGACAGTGAGGTAATTGATCTTCAGGACCCGATCCAGATGTAGAAACAGGATAATAGTTGTCTGGCAAGGCTGGGCCACAGGGATACTTTTCCTCCTCCCCCCTGCCTTTTCTCCCGCCTGCTATAAAGATGGAACAGATGCAGATTGCAATTATAGAAACACTCAAAGGCATGTGGCTCATTCTCACCAATGTGATGCAATTCCGTCGGGGAGGTTTCTGACCGAACACCAAAGTGCTCTGAATTGAAAAACAATACTTCTTACATGTGTTTCAAAAAGAAAAAAAATGTTAAATATATTTTGTCACCCCATTTAAACTATGACCAAAGAATTCTTCTTGATTCATGTAAGGTTTCTGACTGGCTGACTTAAAAGGTCCACAGAAAGTGGAAGAAAATTATTTAACTTTAAAGTAAAGAAGAAATGGGGTCCTCTTCAATGCCAGAAGAGATTATATGCATGAAATCCTGTTAAATATGCTTCATGTATGTTTTTCAGTGGAAAAAGACTTCTTTCCGTCACAGTGACATTTCAGCTAGATAACTCTTTTTTCTCTTTCCACCTGGTAGAGGCATGTTTCAGGTACATCCTAGTTGTTCTAACAGAGAGAAAGCCCTTTCCTTACTGTCTCTGACAGCCAAAAACCACCGAGCAGAAAGCTTGTCAGTCAGAAATCCTTCGTTAGTGGCTTTGGTCAGAAACCTTGTCATTTAGCAAAATGCAGCGACATATATGGCTTCTCCTTGGTGCAAGGAGGAGAGGGAGAAAAAGCAAGAAAAACAAAGAGGAAAAGGATGATGAAGACCTAAGGGAAGGGGGGACAGCCCCAGGGTCCTGGTAAGAAGCACTGTAGGCCCTTGTTCTCCCTTTACACATCGATCAGAAGGCTTCGAGCAGAAACCTCTTGGTGAGGTTTCTGACCGGCTGATCCCCCTACCTCTGTTCCCCTACCCGCGCTCTCTGCCCGAGCAGAAACCTTATTAGACATGGCATGTCGGCTGAAAAGGGGGGCTAGGGGGAAGGGAGGGGGCCTCAGAATTAAACACATGACTCTCAAGGAAGGGGAAACAAGAGGACTTATGACAGGATCCCTGGTAGAGAGTTAAATCCGCCCTGGGAAGGACAAGGAGGGGATTTGGACCGGGTCAGAAACCTTCTTGGGAGAAGAGGAAGTCTGGGATTTTGTTATTCTCAGTCTCTTAATGAGTCTGGAAAGAAATAAAAATGACAGGGAGTAGAAGATAAAAAGTAGGCCCTTGTTTCAGAGAGGAAGGCTGGTGAAAAGGGGTGAAGGACACGCCTGGAAAGGGTGATGCAGCCTGCCGGTCAGAAACCTCTGCACTAAAATAGAGGAGAAAAAGGGGGGTAAACCAAGAAAAAAAGGGGACAGAGGACAAAAGAAAAGGCAGAGAGACAAGGAGAAATGTTTACTTACCCTTTTGTGATGGAAAAACCTTCATTAACTCCTGGTGGCTTGTCATAGTACTGTCACTAGAGGAAATGCCTGTCCCTGAAGAAAAATGGAGAAAAAAAAGAAGCCCTGTGCTGCAAGAGATACACCGGCCCCCCTAACCTGACACAGGATAAGTTCCCCTGGTACATAAGGAACATCGGCGAAAAGAAAAAATGATACCTTTGTATGACCAAATTTGAACTGGAGGCAGAAATAACATTCTGTAACGGTTGGTCAGAAACCTTGGTCAGAAACCTCCCCGACGGTATTGCATCACATTGGTGAGAACGAGCCATGTGATTTTTTATTTAGCTACTACTCATCTCTGCTAAAGTAGTCCTATGGTTGGGCTTAAAAATCAATCTCCGCAGACATGAAAAAGGATGTTCACATGGACAATACGTCCTACGGTGCCTACTTTATTTGCTCTCCTTATCTATTATTAAAGTTTTATATTGGAAATACACTGCAAAATGCCTCTATGGATAGGGCCATTGGACCCCCATTCTAAGGTTGTATGAGCTAAAAATACCACTCACAACTGAATACATTTGACATGGATTTGACAAATGAATAAAATCGCACTCTGTCACTTTAAATATACAGTTAAATTTCAAAATCAAACTTCAGGAAACAGAAAAACAAAGCATTGACAGTGGGCAAGAAAAGGTAAATGTTAAAGTCTAAAATAAGATATACTAAGAGATAGGCAGTATATGGGATAGGCAGAGCCATGCACAGGCTGAGTAGTTGTCAGGTTGGGAGATAGGAAGACATTTGGATATGTAGATTGAGGTACTGACTTTGATTAGCATGTTGCATTTATAAAAGTTCCAATAACTTTCAATATTACTTTTGTACATTTTTAAAATATTCTCATCATAAAACTTTATTTTTAGGTACTTTCAGTCAATTTCTGAGAATCAAGATCATAAATTTTGGTTTCAGCAGGATCTTTTGGGATAGGTGGCCCCTTGTTTCCATTCCTTGCATCTCCATACACCTCCTTATATTACATAGGACTCAATACTGAACATAAAAGGGAGCCTACTTTTAAGGGGGGGTAGAGGGGGGTGGTCTGTACTATAAAGTAGCACATCCTAGGGAA
The DNA here is from genome assembly GCA_949317995.1 of Acholoe squamosa. Taxonomy (NCBI): domain Eukaryota; kingdom Metazoa; phylum Annelida; class Polychaeta; order Phyllodocida; family Polynoidae; genus Acholoe; species Acholoe squamosa. The sequence continues at coordinate 1,759,364 of OX439045.1, read as the reverse complement.
CCTATACTATCCTTAGATATATTGATTAGGGTAAGTAGGATAGCTATTTTAAACTTCCAACCTTTACACAGTTGACTGCTGCTTCAAATCTTTACTGATTTATTGCTAAACTGTTAAAATAATAACACTAACACCTTTTTTTCTGTAAAACAACACAAAACTGAGACTACTGGTATATGAGAATTGTGTTAGTTGCATATAGCTGAACAAGGCAGAGATGGATGTATCTATGATGGATAACAACACAGAGCTGACTACGTCTCCAGTGACATATAGCTACATCCTCTTTCTATTTCATTGCCATGACTAACATATTTATGAATATAATTAAAATTTCAATACTTTATGTGCCACAACCATAGATCTATCTGTTCCTCCCTGACCCTCCCTCTCTCACTAAGATCAGCCCCTACCCCTTACTATAATGAGGATCTGAGACGATGTGTGTGTGTGCGGCCATGACAGTTCCAATTTCAGGACTTTTCTTATGTACACAATACAACTGTATGATGAGTCAGGATCAGAGGTGGCTGTATAAACAGATAAAAACATTGCTATTCTTAGCATACACATAGACATAATAAGAGCCGGTCCAATCCCAATTACACTGCATAGGTCAAGGTCTATGTCCACCACCAGCTAGTGTTTCTCTGCATGTCATCCATCAGCTACAATAACCACTGCCTTTGTCATCAGTAACATATGCACAATATGGAGAGCAGCAGAGTGTTTGGTCATCAACAGAACTGTGTACCACCGTGTTCATCATATCTTATAACACAGGGTGTCCACACAACAATAGAACAGGGAATTAAAACTGGTCAAACAGTGCAAGCATTACTAACAAGAAATGCGGTTGTGACTGCGTAAAAAATGCCTCCCGGCGTTTTTATAAATGGTCACAACATCATTTCTTGCATACAAGGGAATTTAGTTTGGGGATTCTATATTGTGACACCTCATCACATGGGGGAAATGCAATCATCATAGCACCTCCCGTTCCGCTTTGCGGGACCGCTGCTACGCGCCGTAGGGAGGCACTAAAAAACTGGAAGCCATCCCCTTAATGTAACATGTCAATCAGCACCACACTTTACTGGATTTTGTCTTCCGAAGTCAGCCATACTTTTTTTTACTATTACAGGAATGGAGATTTTATTAATGCAGATCATTTCCAAATACCTCTATCAACTTTCTAGATGCCCAGATGTCTATTCAGGTATTGCTCACAGACATTTCACTTTCGAGGGTGACTGTCGGAAAAAGGTGTTCATTTTTGGTGCACACACTACAGGAAGACAAAAGTCAGAGTAACATTACAAAACTTTATTATATTGATAAAACAACATCTTGGCTCTATGAAAACCCCTGGCGGACTGTCTTCCTCCAAAGACTGCAGTTTTTTGTGAGGTGTCTGCAACGAAAACTTTAGGATTGCTATAAAACAAGTTTAGTAGGTCACAACAACTTGAAATTTAGTCTGCAAATATATATACCCAAGTAGATTAAGCATGCAAGATTTCAAAACTGTATGTTCAAAATCTTCTTGTGGGTGCCTGGACAAAAATATCAAAATCTAGAAGTTTTGAAAACTTTTGTCTTCAAAACACCAACTTTACAGTAGTTATGTCAATAATGCCCTGATCAGCTCCAAAATCTTTCTAGTTGATCCTCAATATGCCTAGTTTTGGGAGTAAAAACAATACAGGCCTCACTGAAGACACTTTTGTACCATTTAGTCTCAAACATTACCCAAAAATGGGGGTTTTCGCTGCAGACACCTCAAATTTTGCATACATTTGCATATCAAGCCCCACATGAACCTAACATCATCAGAGCACCTTTAAACCTCATTTCCTTATAAAAAAAACTGTTTGTACATTTGTTTTGAGCTATAAATCATCATTAACACACAATTCTTTGAGTGGCTCGGAAAATAAAAATTCACAATATTTTCACACTTTCCCGAGATTACACATGCTCCAGAAAAATAAAACATGGCTTAATATCACTTCTACACCCATATTCTATAAGGCAAACCTGTTTCATAATACCATACAAAACTGTTGATACCATATCTTTAATGATATTCATGAAATACTCAATTTACAAGATGCTATCAAATCAGGGATTTTCCGTTGCAGACATCTCACGGTATTAGTGCATTTTACATATCAAGCCCTATGTTCAGGTCTCAGCCAATGATATCCATTTTTTTGATAAAGTGCTGTGGCCCGCCCTGACCCATGGGCTGAATTTTGAGTGTTCAGACATTGTACAGCGAAAGCCATCACCTACACCAGAACATGTCACGTAACTCCTGGTAGGATTCAGCAGGCAGGACAAACTTATCTGCAGATCTGCCCTTGCCGACTGGTACTGGTGCTGGAGTCTTGATGATGATGTCTACCAGGGTTACATGCGGTTTGTCCTCCTAGGTGGGCCAGACAAATCTCTTGCCAGAAGAACTTGGACCTTCCTTGAATGATATCAAGAGGTCATGGTTCTTATCGGCCTCCTAAATGACTCGTCAAATGCAACACAGTCTCCAACGCTGTACTCTTCCACAAGTTTTTTGGGCAGCACTCTACCAGTTCCACTAATGCTGGTGGGGCTGGGGCTGGGGCTGAAGGGACTTCTTCACCTGGCTTTAGAACTGAAGGTCAGCTGGTGTGCAGTCCATCCAGAACACTCACAAAGTGACTTGTTATCCTCCAAGCAGTAGGGACTGAAGCACAAGGTGCCTTGCACAGTGATGGAGCAGCCTGGAACTACCGGGACAACGGCATGCACCTGCATTGTGCCGGTGATGGCCTTCATACAGGTCAGGGCTTGGAGGTATGCACATGCACTTTCCACCTCCTCCAGGGGTACATGGATGTACTGCACAGCGGCACCCACACTGTCACGTGGCCCTTTGCCATGTCCTGCCTCAAAGTAGGTCCAGGTGGCGCTGAGACCGAACAGTTGTTAGTGCCTGCAGAGCATGGCGAAGATAACCCTATTCCAGTACTGGGGAGATGGGGAGTCTAGTGGCCCATAAGCAACACTGTTTAAATGTTCCTTAGTTTTCTTACCATGTCGTCGGGCAGCCTCCTGTCGTTGCAGGCACGGAGTTGGAGGTTGAAGTTTTGGTGCTTAGTGCACAAACACACCTGTGTGTTGGTATGATACACCAACTTGATGAAGCCGACCAAATTCCATACCCAGTCAAAGAAGCTCTGGCTGCACTGACGGTCCAGGAAACACTCGGGGTACTGCTTGTAGAGAGTGTGCTGAAACTCTGTGAGCACAACCTTTCGGTGGTTCTTCTTCTGCACAGTCACAGTGTCCTTCTTGCCTGATAGGGTTTAGGAGTGTTCGGGCTCCATCAGGGAGGTGATGATGTCGCGTCTCTGGTGTTGAAAGCTGGTGATGTAACTGGAGACTTTATGTGGGCCTCGACCGGTCAGCAGAGCACGACAGTTGATGCCAATTTCCTTTGTCAGCTGATATATCATCCTACACCGCCTTAAGGAGACGGCAGTGGTGAACTGTCTCTTCACCCTCACACATGTCAGGCGTGGGAGTGACTTCAATCCAGAGGTGAGGTGGTCAGACATCTTGGCGACCTTCCGGAGGTGGGCCTTTACGTTATCAACAGGGTTAGGATCATTGTTTGATGTATGCAGCTTGTCAATCTGTGTGAGAAGTTTGATGATGGTTTTTCTTGTGTTTTTTCTTAACCTTGTTGGCTCTCTCTAGACGATGGTATAATCTTAGTTTTACAGGAGTCCGGATTTTGGGGCTAGGGTGCACGTGTGGACATATAAGAGTATGGATGATGGTCAGTAAAAGTAAAAAGTAAGATACACATATGAATCAAATTACAATGAATTTCAAGTTTGAAATTGAAAAATCCAAAAACTAGCAAAGCGTGAACACAAACCAAGCAAGAACTAAACTAAACAACATCAGTACTATAGCTAGACTACAAATATTTACTTTAGTTTTTGCATTTAAATACATAAACAACACATGTAAAATGTAGGGATGGAAGCAGAGGACACATGACAAGGAATGGATACGCTTTTACTGTTGGCAAAGCTAACTCAAATATTGAAAAGAAAATAAACTCCTGGTGATTTAGCTATAGGTCTTCGACAATCATATATAGTCTAACAGCGAAAGGCATATGACCAGTTGCCCCATAGCAGTACCCTCTATACATTACACATCACTAGCACACCCTGGTTGATGGATGAGGGATTATCAGGCAGTTGATAGATGTAAGGCAGCCATACAGGCTGTCTATGGTCCATTGTATTGTTTTGGTCGGAACTAGGGAAATGTCTCTCATCATCTAAGAATCTGTCTTTGTTGAAGCCAAGAAAATACCCAAGGGAGGTTTCTTTCTGATAACCTATATGAATTATCTGTACTTTTATAGCCCTCTCACACTAGCAAGGTACATTTGAGGAATGAAAGTAATTTGCCCCCCTCATGCTTAAATACAGTCTAAAACAAAAATGCATCAATTCCTGTATGCCTGTAAAACAGTCAGCATCAATTCTGAGCACCAGAAAGATGTGACTTGTGATCAAAATAGCTCAGACACCTGTTCCCCTCCATCCAAACAACAGAAAATTCCTTACAGACAATATTAACAATGTGCTGTGCTTTCTTGCAGCGCGGCCCGTCTGTCTGGCATTTCTCTGTCCGTTGTAGTATTCATCCATGTTTACAGACCAGAATGACATGGCAGCAATACTGACATCACCCCTTTGACATAGAGAGAGAAAAAATAGATTGGGCAAAAGTACAAAACTGTCATTTCTTATGGTTTAACTTACGTTTTTTTGTGTCGTGGTGATTAATACTAGCTTTCCAATTCATCAAACAGTCAAAGAAGTAAAAGAATAGATGTACCTTCTGGAGTTTGAAGATCAAATCACAAAGTGGTGGAGGTGACGATTCTTCTTTTTTTTTTCTTTTTTTTCAGTTGCTCCTTTAGGTAGTTACACTTTTGAATGGCCAAAGTTAATCATTTGTCTGTTCAATCAATTATAGCTTTTAATCATGGATCTTTTTTGTCCTAATTCCCATTTGCAATCTTCCCAAAAAAAGGTGTTGTGGTCCTTAAGGATTTAGAAATAAAGACACGAGAACAGACAATATGGCAAAGAGCTTATAGCAAAGTTAGTCGTCTCGGAACAAGATTCCACATAGACCTGCTGGGAAGTAATGTGCTTCTATTCATTTGTAGTGTTTAAAGATAGGAAAAGGACAGTCAGTAACATCCATATCTACGAGATTGTCAAATCCAATGAACTGCCTCATGAGTCCATATAGTCACAGTATCTATTTTTCAGAAAAGGTAATGTAGAAAGATTCATGACATTGTGTTTATGTGCTCAGCAACACTGTAGACATCGAACCCATTATAATGCACTACGAGTTTTACTGAATGTTTACCTTCAGATAGTGCAAAATGTGTCCAGAGAAACAAATACAGGCAAGTTGATCAGATAGTGTGTGTCCCTGTCTGCTTCAGAGGGAATGGGGAACATATAGTGTACAGCTTATAATGGGTGTTTGGTCAATAGCCAATAAATATAAATGGATGTTATCCAATTCCTGCACTCACTTATCTCACAGCGCGAAATAAGAAATAAAATGACCATAAAACATGCAAGAAACAATTATTCAATGCTTTCACCTCATGAGATGACCGCAAATCAGACCCAATGCTAGTGAACCTTTGCATATTCATCGACTATAAATCTGAATGTAAGATAACAGGGAACACACTAGTGCAGAAAGTGTAACTTGGGAGATTAATAGAACTATTTCTTAGGTGGTAATTTGTCCAAGCAGTTCTAAGCATGGCCAGATTAGAGATGATACAGGAGACACTTATTATTCCAGGGAAAGAAGTCACATTGTATTGCTATGGTGTGTATGTAGATTTATAACGAAACGGGAGATGCTTCCATACAGAAGGAGATAGGCAGTGCACATAGCAGTAGACTGATAAATTACCCAAGTGACAGGAGCCATACGGACAGCTGTAATATTATTGGTGGATCCAGTCAAGGGGATTCTTATTTCTCTCTATCACTCTTTTGATTCCATATCACCTGCATGGGACAAACAATCTTTCTTAACTTAAGACTAACATAAAGATAAAGGCATAATAGGTTGGGGTTATATGTGAATTTTTCTGTATAGAAAGTGCCCCTTACAGTGTACCAGGTGACAGGGGTCATACACATACAGCCACAAGGTTAATTGTCAGGCTACTAAAGAGTGGAAAGAGAGGGAATAATAAGGGAGACCTCCAGCTTGAGGGGTGGAAGGCCCTGTGACCCTGTGGAGACAGAATGATAAGGAAATAGGACAATAAGTTTCGGTCAGCCCTAAGGCCTCATAAGAAATAAAGTAGATAAATGATGGGTCTTAATGTGGGAGTAGGCAAGATGTCAGCAAAAGGGTGTGAAAAACAGCCAGGATAAATTATTTTCTAAAGAACATGCCAAAAGCTGATTGGAATGAAGACTTGAAGAAGGTTATTGTTGACTATTCTTAGAATGACATACATACATATAGTAATTTCAGACGATTTATCAGCATGATCACCAGGCATGTTCGGACAAATCATTTTCAGTGTTTAAATCTGCATACCAAGTCGTACTGGTTAATATGTGAGCCTACACTCTAAGCCGCAATAGTAAATCGGTTATAAATTTTCCTGCTGTCCTTACAGCAGGATCGACAACGGGTCATTAGTTTTTTACCTACATCAGGAACAACTGTATTTTAGAATAAGAAATACTCTACTATAAAACCCTTGTGGGGAGCTGACAGTGTACTTGGTCTCTGACACAATAATAAAAAATAAAGCATATTCCAGGAAAACTATTTTGTGGCCCAGTCACTTGACACAGGGATTTATCAAGCGTTACTGTGCCACCAGTAACATTTTACACAGAAACTGTTTATTCCCTTAAGCTTCTATGTGATTGGTTTAGAGAAATAATATAGCATCCAGATTACATTAAACACAAATTATATATTCATAATCCCATAAGTAAATGAGAAGGCTGTGGAAAGGGTAGCCACTGTGTGTGATAAATGTAATCTCCATATCCGTGTCTGTTAGATTAGGTGTGACTGAAATGGTAGTCAATGTGAGTGAAATGTAGTCAAGCCAAGGAACTCAGACTCTCTCAGGACCTTGTAACATTACTTATCTACCTTTATATCACATTTTTTAAATGCATTATTTATTATTACCTATAATAAATCTTACCAATACAGTAGCTACTGCATGTTACCATGGATACATCCACCTAGGTCTTCATTTCACCAAGACTAGAGTCATCAAGGAATAGTATGAAAATTAATGTTTGAGAATTAATTAGGGTTAAACCTATCTTAGAAGGTAAAGATTTAGTATTATGCACACATTGTCTCCAAAGATCTAGGAAGAAAGCTGTGGCTTACATCTACCAGGTTATTAAGGAAGATAGTCAAGAGAAATATTTCAAGTTGTAAGAGGGCAGGCATAGGGATGATATATAAGACTTGAAGCTGTTTTTGGCGATAATAAGTCTAATTTCCTTACCCTTCCTCGGTCACTCTTTGATATAGTATCCCTCTTCAGGAGAGTGAAGTTTTGGGAAGGGAGTGGTGGCAGAGAATATAGTACACAGCTAGTAGAATGTAATTGGATGAAAAGAGAAGCTGTAGGTGATATATTAGTTCATATTTGACAGGTGTGACTGACTACATAGGCACATGCAAACTTCATATTTCCTTCCTTGCACCTGAATCAATGAAGATTTTACTAAGACTATTATATTTATATTGCAGTTTATTATCATTAAAGCAGTCTGAAAACTCGTACTACCAATGCACTATCATGCAGTGATACTGCTAACCATTTGAAAAAATTACTAGTAAAATACTAAATGAAATTCTAAAAAAACAGTCGTAAAACTGCCATGAGGCGAACTGCACCCTTAAAGTAATAGCAAGCGATTTTGATTATGGGTATCAAACAAGCGGTCATACCCTGTTCGGGGTATTGGTACCTAGGGGGCCTCCCACCTGTGTGACCCAGTTCCCTACCTGTCACACACCTCTCACCTGCACTCCACTCACCTGGAGGGTATCTCAAAAAGATTGGGAAACCAGTTCTCATCGTAACTATTTGATCCTGCAGTTCTCCTACATTTCTCACCCTAAGAACAGACTTACCTGCTTGACCTCTGCTACAAGTGAACTGCACGGAAATAGGTCGAGTTGCAAAATAAGAGACTGGACCCCTCCTATACCACTCCTATTACTGACTCCCTCTTTACAATACAAGAGGGAATCCACTCCAGAAGGTCAGTGAGTTCAATTTTGGAATTATCACCTCCGACAGGATCAATTCCAAATCTTTTTGAGATACCCTCCTGCACAGGCAGGCCCAGACAGTTCAGTCCAGTCACTCCACTCACCTGCACAGGCAGGCACAGACATTCCAGTTCAGTTCTGTTTGTTGATGATCTAATTGTTTACTGTGTGGGAGTAAGAATTATGCATTGGTAAGATTAATAGAATAGATGTGCAGAGGCAAGTTCAAAAACTCGAATGTCAGCTGATTAATTGGATGCCTGTTATTATAGTCTTTCAAATATCCTGACCCGAAATACATAAATATCTTTTATGAACATGAATTTCAGTAAGTTTCCATATTCCATATTCCCATTTTGGCACGATCCCTCTGACTATGAGATCACTATAATCTATAAACATGCTACTCACATGAAAACCTCAGAGCTTTATTCTATATGCAATAGATGACTGGCTCCCTGTGTGTCAGATTCATCAATGCTTGTTTTTTTTTCTATTTTGCAGATTCAAGAAAAATCTCCTTTTCATAGTCCCTTACATTCACACTAGCTTTGTGAAAAGATCAACCACTTGTAATGCACTAAATCATACCATGGCCTGACCCCAAAGAAGGTGCAGTAGGCATACTTCCACTATGGCCATTTTCTTTAATAATTTATGAATTTTATGTACGACCCTAGAAGGTAATTGACAAGGACTGCAGATACAGCATGAATCATTTTAATCCTGTATGCATGAATAACTATTTACATAAGTCTGAACAAATCATCCATTCATAATAGTGTACTCCATCTGTCTTAAACCTTCCACTTATCTGCAGCATTTCTGTGAAACCTGTCCAGTATATCTAACTCTATATGACATCTAAAGATGGCATGAGTACCAGTAGATGTAACTCTATATGAAATCTAAAGATGGCATGAGTATCAGTCATTTGTTCAAACAACATAATAGGCAGCATTGTAGCAGGGTTACTAATATGAGCGCTGTCAAGAAGAATACTCGAGATCCATATTTCAAGCTGTGACACCACAGGCATAATATATAATAAACTACAATTTTAAAAGTTTGCATACACATATTGACCATATCTCTTACCCCCCTCCCAGGCATTCTTTAAAATGGTATCCCTCTTGTCAGTTTTCAGAAGAGAGGAGGTTTGGGCAGGGAGTGGTTTGAAATAATCAATATACCATTAGAACCTGGGTGGATCACAGGTGCAGCTGGTGATTCACCTTTAGGTGTCACTGGAAAGGTAAAAACTTCATATTTGCCTCAAATACATGGAGAGAACTAAATGACCGTGGTTTACGAGGTGGTCAATCCACCACGAAGGAGTTGTCTCCCCCCGAGGGCTGGATCGACTCCCGAGGGGTAGATCGAGCACCGGTGACACCAGGGGAGTCTAGTTCTTTACTTATTTTATGTTTTTAGAAGGTATAAATAAGAAAAAAATTACAAAATCTGTTACTGTAGTTCCCCGTAGTTCCCGCTGTGGTGGATCGAGACACGTTACGCCACTGGGGGTGTGGTGACCAGCTCCTCAATGCTATCTCTATGGGAAGAAGTTATTGACATAGAATAAATTATTTTATTAACACCATTAAACATTACCAGAAGCTAGGACCCTCAATGAAGTCCCATCCAGTAATCCTCTTTACCATACTCAGTGTTGTCTATCTTTAGATTACTAAATACAATACTAAATGAAACAGCTAAACTAATTACAATTATTATTTCCTCTGCAACCTTCACATAACAGCAAAAGATTGATCAATTTTCTTTTCCAATCCAATACAGCATTGAACCATCTGTTATGCATTCCCCTAGTGGTACCAACTAATGTCCTCATCCATCAAATCCTTTTGGTTGTCCTCTTCGTGTATGCGTTGATGATCAGGCCTGGAAATGATGTTGTGGGTAATTTGTAGTCTCCGGGACTGAAGGGTGTAAGATCATATGAGATTGGCATAGAAGGTTCATGGTTTGTAGAGATAAAGCTGTGGTTATGATGAGCACATAAAAATACTGTACGAGGACCTAGGCTCTTACCAATGCATAAATGTCCAGTTGTGACTGGTGTTTATGAATATTTAATACAAGTGGCTATTGAATGCTTTAAAGGGTGCATTTTTCATTCCAAGCACTGCTATATTATTTTGGGGAGACATATCGACAGTGATGCTGATACAGTTTTCACGATTATTCAGCAGCAGGGGTTTGTTTCAACATAACAGACATCATAACCACCAACACATATACTTAGGGGTTTCACCTTAGTGCGTACAGGAATCTGGTACAGGAAGTAGGACTGTGGTATGTGCGTGTGTGGCTGTTCAACCCGGAAATAGAGTTGTGGATAAATTTGTAGCCTCAGGGACCATTGGGTACACAATGGACAAAGGATGAATAAAAGATTATCTCTTGTTATAGAATTTCAGAGAGCTTTCCCAGTGTGTTGTCAGCTTTCCACAGTGGTATGATTAATGTCCAGTGTACACACTGTGAAAAATAACTGTGGAATCTACCAGGAATCCTCATCAAACTGAACAGTGGCCACCATACGTGTTTTGCAGTGAACCAGTGTAGTTTTTGCAAGAATTCCCAGGAATCTTTGTGAAAAACAACAGATCTGGCAACTTTGAGACAAGGATTCCATTTTTATTTCAATGAAATTGTTTACAGTGTGAATGTCTTCATCGCTGGTTTAGATTCTGAAGATGAAATAAGATGATCTAATCAAATATTGATTTAACTGTGTGGGTGTCAGGATTATGCAGTGTTATGATTGAATCCTTGAATGTCATGACCAGACACAAGTCCCAAGACTTTGATCTCATCAGTGAAATAGATGCTTTGTGATCAAAGACATTCAAACATCCGACCGCAAAATAGATGAATAATTTATGAACATGATTCTCAGTACCATTTCAATTCCATAATTCCTTATCGGCTGGATCGCTGTGACTTTTAGTGTGTGTGGCAGATGGATCGCTATAATCTGTAAATGGGCACAAGACAAGACAACAAAAGAGGTTTATTCTTTATCTCAAGTTGAATACGAGAGCCCCATAGGCTTAACCAAGAAACTCTGTATCACACCCCACAGTGTGATAACCCTTCCCCGTATCACACTCCCTGGGAAAACATCCAAAACGGTCAAATAACTGATGATAAAATCATTTCTAATGCCAAATAAATCGAATTTTGAACATATCTGACTAAATTAACTTGAGATAAATACAAAGGAGCACTTGAATTGGTCAGTACTGAGGGTTATGACACTCGGCTTCGCCTCGTGTGATAACCCTCAATGCTGACCAATTCTCGTGCACCTTTGTCTATATATGCAACTGAAGCCGTGCCCCATGTGTGTCAGCTTTATCAACGCTTACTCTTCATTTTGTAAATTTGAGAGAAAGCTGATTTCCACACTGACTAATTTTGGTGCAGTAAATCATACTAGTGCTTTACCCCTAAAAGGGTACAATAGGCCACTATGGTCATTTGCATCATGTATGTGTGAATAACTAACTGCAGATATGAACAAAATAACTCTTCTGTTTTTCAGGGGAACTATATAATGCAAAGAAAGGTAGATAAGGCTTTCCTTGATCAAACAAGGAATCTCTTAAAAAGGAATTACTCTTTAAAACCATTTGTTAGAGACATAGGATAATGGAAGTATTCATTGAACATTTTGGATAATTTGCATAAATTAAAAAGAAAGGATATGAAATTCACTACAGAGTAATCTGCTCCTTTCAGAGTCAGGGAAACTTTTCAGCAAATTTCCTAATTTTGTATTCCATCTGTTAGGACTTGAATCATCCAATCGGCTGCAACATGTCTGTAAAAGCCTCCCCAGTTAATATAATTCTATATGACATCTGATGATGGCATGAGTACTGCCTATTCTCACAACCAACATAAAAGGCAGGATTGTAGCAGGGTGACTAATGCGAGCGCTGACAGTCATGTTTTGATCAGGTCAGTGTTGGAGAGCTGAGCCTACCCAGCTAGCACTACTTGTGCAAATCACGTCATCGTTATGCGAAAACTCATCTGATTTACGTATAAAAGACATCATTTGTATGGGTTGTGCTAGCAGGGTATAGATGACTAAATGGGTCACACAAACCTGAGAACTGGATCATTAGAGATAACACCCATTGTACCCAAAGTGCCACTTTTGGAAGTTGATGGAGCCTTGCACCTGTAAAGAGCTATGTGCCTGAGTTCCATCTGATAGCACAGAATAAGTATCAACAGATATTTTAACCCTTGAAAGGCAACATGAATCATCACATTTAGACAAACGATGCATAATTCTAACAATCTATACTCACTACATGGTATATTGACACAACAGTTTAATTTGTGTAATGTCGCTCTTGCCATGAATATGACCTTAGCTGTCGAAATGGCGTTAAACATCTATTACTCACTCACTCACAACAGTTTAATACTAACACCTACACCCTACTTTTTTAGCCTCCCACATTTCCTGAACACCTTTCACTCACCCATCACAACACACAGCAGCACATTATCATCTATATTATGCTGTTTCAGCCACTAAAACAGGGGTAACACCTGTCCTGGTCACCTGAGCAGTCTAAAGGGATGGAACAATACACTCAGCTACAAAAACAGAACTATGGCTGATTAGGTGGCCTAATGTAGACTCCTTTATAACTCAGCCTCTCACCTTTGCTTGACGTTTCTCACCTGCCTCTTGTCCCTCTCAGAAGGACATAATCAACTATGTCATTTATTTACAACCACTCCAGACAGAAGTAACAGCTGCCCTGATCACCTGGGCAGTCTACATGGATGAACCAACACCTTTAGCAGCAAAACATAACCAGGTCTGATTGGATGGCATGCTCTTTTACGTCTCAGCTTCCCACCTTCTCATGACTCCTCTCACCCAACCCTCACCCCACCCAGCAGCACATCATCATCTACGTCATGGATTTACAGCCACTTACACACAGCTAACACCTGCTGTGATGACCAAGGCAATCTTTAGGTTTGGAAGACACTCTCTGGTGTGAAATTTAACTAGCACTAATATGGTGCCAAACGAGTTTGTGAAAAGGAGCAATGATTTTTTTTTTGTTGTAATCCTCTAATGTTAACTCCTCTAGGATAAAAGCTGTAGACAGAAATGCTGGCCTGGGGTCCAGTGACATTTTGTTTCTCTAAAAAGTGAATTCCATACACCATAAGTGCATATGGTTTGACCAGTGTTTTTATCTGACACACTCTGGCATGATAAGTGAAGGTAAATGATGAGCTTGGTGGTTTTGCCCGCTAGTGTCCATATCATCCATGATGACAAAAAATCGCTGGTTGTGTGAGTGTGGATGCAATATAAACTGATGGATGGTGTGTACAATGCACAATTTGACACATCTGGTGAGGACATGGTCCTTGTCGGGTAAGGCAGGTGCAGCAGAGATTTGCTTGGAATGAAAAATAGGCGCTGGGCTAGGAGGTAGTGGCCATAACTGCGATTCATCCTTTAAATGAGGAAAGGATGGAAGAGTAATGGGGACAGAGAAAGAGAGACAGAATGGAGGCATCTAGTATTTTTGGAGGGGGAGAGATATGAGCGATAGATAGATGGAAGTAAGGTGAATGGAAGGTAGAAAGTATGCAAAAATTAGAAATGTGGGGGGGGGAGCAAAATGACATGAATGGGCACACAGAGAAAGGTTAGCTTATTTGTCCTGTATTCTGTCATTGAACATCCTGTCTAAATTGCTGAATGTGGACTCAGATCTGAGTACCTGAAGTCATCTAAAATATCTAACACTGCAGCTAGTGTTCGTACCCTGATGATATTGGATTGGACTAGATTTATCAAGTAACCTGGCATGCAGGTAGAAGGTTCATGATAAACAGATAACAATCAAAACATATTGGTTAAATCAAAATCATGTGCCAAATACTAACAAGTTCACATGTTGAAATTTGAATAAACATCGGTTATGCAATCCAGGTCACATGTGTCAATCCGCTGATCCTACTGGATTGGATTGGATTCATCAACTAGCCAGGTATGCATGTGTGAGAAGTAGGTTAATTATAAAGAAACAAAATCTTCCTATTAATGAATTAAAGAAAGCAGCACCTTTATATCCTGACTCCTATCCTGAGATGAACCTGAGTACATACCTGTCATCTTGTGACTGGTGTACTTTCTAGAAATGTACAGATGGCTCTGAGTGCCAATTAGCTCTAGAGAGGAAAATCAGATTTCCTGTTTATGGAAGCTACAGTAGTGGCCCGTTTAAACACCCACGTCTCAAAGAAACGCTAGTCTGAAACAGTCACCCCAGGTAAAGGAGTATTGAAATCAATCTGAAGCACTATATCACTGTCTAATCAAATCTGCTCGTTTGGCTGCCAATGTTAAAAACTGTTTTTTCTGTAAAAGGAAACTGATGTAACTCTTACAAGAATGGGCTATATTAGGCCATAGGATGTTTTTCTACCGTAGTCAGCCCTGTAAATTGAGATGTCTTCATCTACAAAGGTTCTAACCTATTCAGAACCTTTTTTTTTTTTCTTGAAGACACATCATCAAAGTTGACTTGCCTTTTGAAGATCTGGTGATTACGTTTTCTTCATCTAAGTAGGGTTAGCATGTTGCAATCAGGGATGTTGACAATACCTTAAGAATGGACAATATTAGCCTTGCTCTTCAACGGGAGGCTGGACCAATGGTACCATCAAGCAGTCAATAGGTCAAAGGGTTTGACATGAGTTGTGCATTATGAGGAGTAGTCTTCATCGTCCTGATACTGTGATGTTGTCTATCTATACCAGAGCAAAAGAGGTACTTTCTTAGTTATGCTTGTGTCAAAGGATTTCACCCAGGTTTTCAGATTTTACTTAACTGTGGCTTGATATACATTGTGATTTCCTTGGTGAAGGTCATTTATAAATTACCTTCATTACTTTGCTATTTGTGTGACCATTCTTGTCTAAAGGCATCCATTCAAGGTGAATAGCAGGCATTGCCAAGATTTCTTTTGTATTTTAAGGATCAGGGTCAAAGACATGAGCTTTTAAATGGAAAATATATGCTTTTTCTGTATTTTGTAGCTTTCATTAGTTAATAAATGCCTTTAAGTGCTGGCCATAGGAAAATGTTCATACTGACACTGGCCAAGGTCATCAGTTCATTACATATTCATAGTTACTATTTAATAAAGATTAACAATAGCTCAGGAAATTATGCTTGCAACACACAAACCTAGCATATCAGAATCCAAAACAAGTTCTTCTGGGCTTTTTTTCAGATTCTTTCTAAAGTAAAAAATAGGCAGCTACTGCAGCGATTAACATTATAATTAAAATCATGATTTGAACATAGAATCTCTTTTTTTGGTCTGTTTCAAGAAAAAGGGAATTAATGAACCTGTACGCTATGCACTGACAATAAATCAAGAAAATGCTTGAAGCTTTTCATTAGCTAATGAATGCCTGTAATTGCTGGCAGCAGGAAAATGTCCAAACTCAGTTACCTGTTTGTTATAAGGGCTTGCCACAATGAACATTTTACTGGAGTGACTCCATGCATGAAAACCTCCTTATGGAAAGTAAAATTAAAGTTACTCAGATAAATGAGTGACATAATGCAGATCCCCTCCAGATCCACCATTTCTAAGTGAAAAAATAAAGTTAATGGTCAGTTCAATTTCAAATTGAGAGGATCAGTGTCAAGGAGAATGTGATTAGTGAACCCTCCTCTTAATGCCCATTAGGCAGCAAGTGTTTTAGTTGTACAGCTGTTTCCTGGCACTTCTTGATCCTCTGTTTTTTATTGGCCATTAGGGATACTTTTCACAAATTGATAAGGACAGAGTCCTCCTACCCTTTTTAGAATAATAAGTTACAACACTTTTCCAAAGACTAGTCTGACAGAAATTACTATAAATGTGGTCACTGGGCAAGGATATTTAGAGATTTTTTTAAGCGAGTGAATTCGCTACCATTGGGAATTCCTTCTCTGATATTCTTAATTACAAGATGATACTACTACCTTCCTGTCTTACAGGGTGGCTGATCATAGCCTATCCAATGAATCTCCTACCTTTCTATAAAATTTCAATTAAAAGCTGAAACCTCTAATAGGATTTGGGATGATGCAGTGAAGAGTCAATCATAATTTGGAATTCACCAAAGAAATTCATAAATTCAAACAGTAGAGCTATTTTGAAAACCTCTAGACAACTAGCAGACATCTCTCATTTAACAGTCAGTAAAAGAAAAAAGACCTTCCGAATGGAAATATTGTTTGGGGACTTAATTACCTGCAGGCACCCTGTCTAATGTTCAAATAAACAAAAGAGCGCCTGTCATTGCCTATGGAGGTAATCGCAGTACTTTGTAACCCGTTGCCACATAGCTTGAGCACTCGAGTCCTCCATTCACCTGGCACATGATAAAGGCATCTAATAAATATCATTCTATGCCACATATAATGATGGCATTAGTACCAAACATTCTCACAACCAACATGAAATGTAGAATTGTAGGAGGGTGACTGATGTGAGCACTGACAGTCATGTTTTGATCAGGTCAGTGTTGGAGAACTGAGTCTATAGAGGACAGAGTCGGTCATGTGGACATAAACCTGGGATCTGCACCATTAGTAGTGGAGACACAGACCCGATATGAAGGGCCGACCACTATACTCAAAGTGGCACCCTCTGATGTTGATCATGTTGAGCAACTGTGGAGAGCTGATATTCATCAGGCAATGGTTGACAAAGTATATCCATACAGTCACATCAAATACGCCCTAAAGGCTACACAATACATCAATAGAACCAAACCTTGGAATAAATACGTAGAAGCTATCTGATAACAAATAGCAGAGAAAACGCTAAAACATCATTTTATTTAATGACTATCTACATCATTGTTTTATTTACACAGCCAATAGAATTAAAGAACTCCTTTTTATTTCATGTTGATATGCCCGAGATACTGACAGCCCATAGCTCTAGCAGTCGAGGGCCGTATCGCACACCCCCCGTGCGATAACCCCGCGAAAATATCACACGCCGAGGTCACGTGACCATTTGATGACGTCATAGGTCCAAGATGGCGATGTAAACAGTGCGCACGGGGAGTCATTCTGGTAAATTTGATTCTATTTATCTGATTTAGATGAAAATAACATGAAATAAATGCAAAGGCACACTCGTTGGAGGAATGTCGGGGGGTTATCGCACTTGCCGTTCAGGTGCCGCATCGCACTCCGCCCTGCGGGCGTCGTGCGATACGGCAACTGATCGGCGCGTGCGATAACCCCCCGACATTCCTCCAACTCGTGCACCTTTGCTTATTTATATTCCTGTGAGTCTTTACCTTCGGCACTTTTTTGATACATTGGAACAGCCTTGAAGCAACATACGTAATACAATGTCTGTATATGGATGGTTCCAATTATAGAAAATAACACATACACTCCTCATTTCCCCAGCCTCTCACCTCTTCATGATCCCTCACCTGCCCCTCGCCCCACTCAACGGCACATCATCAACTATACCATGGACTGACAGACACTAAACCAGAGATAAAGGCTACCCTTGTGACCCTGGCAGTCTACAGGGATAATTCAACACCTTCAGCTGCAAAACGGGAACATGACTGATTTGTGTGGCTAAATGAACACTCCTCTATGCCTTGGCCTCTCACCTTCTCCTGACTTCCACCTCACCCCACTCAGCTGAATATCATCAGCTGTGTCATGGATTCACAGCCACTTTCACACAGCTAATATCTGCTGTGATGACCTAGGCAGTCTGTAGGTTTGGAAGACACTATTTGGTGTGAAAATGAACAAGCACTATTAGAGTACCCTAATGGGGTTGTAAACAGGAGCAGTGATTTGGATTATGGTAATCTTCTAATCAGTTAATGTTAAGTCTTTTAGGATAAAATCTGTAGAAGGAAATGATGGCCTGGGGTCCAGTGATATTTTGCTTCTCTAGAAAAGTGAATTCCCTTCAACATAAATTTTTACCAGTTCTCCTGACAAACTCTGTCGTGTTATACATAACTCATAAGAAGGATAAGTGGTGAGATTGATGTTCAGCCCCCCTAGTGTCCATGTCATGCATAATGACAGTGGTGGTGAGCGTGATGTTCAGCCCCTCTAGTGTCCATGTCATGCATAATGACAGTGGTGGATGTAATTATAGCTGATTAATAACGTTTACAAAGCACACACAGGGACATGTAGTGTTGAATATGGACCTATACAGATGGGAGTGGGGGCAACATGTCAATATGGTCTATGTGTCTATGTGCTCCATGTGTTCATGATGACAAAGGCGGTGGTAGATGTAATTATAGCTGACGGATGACCTGTACAAACGACACAATGAGACATCTGGTGGTGGATGCGGACCTGAGGGCTGGGGTAGGAGGTAGTTGTCATATATACATATACGATTCATCCTTTGAATGAGGAGAAGATTGAAGAATGATGAGGACATAGAAAGAGAGACAGAATGGAGGCAATGACTATTTGAGGAGGGGGAGATATGTAAATGAAAGGTGGATGTAAGGCCTGTAGATGCAAGGCAAAAAGCCACAGCTAAAGATCCAAAATAAAGATTATTGGGCACATAGAGAAAAGGTAGCTTATTTGGCCTGTATTTATATATATATATATATATATATATATATATATATGAAATTTTCCTGTTAATGAAATTAAAGTAAAACAGCACCTACATTCTGACTCCTATCCAGAGATGAACCTGAGTCCATATGTATACCAGTCATGAGACCAGGTGACGTGACTGGTATGTACTTACCAGGAAATATAGCAGAAAGGTCTGAGTGCCAATTAGCTGTGGACAGGAAAACCAAATTTCCTGTTTATGAAATCTATCGTAGTGGCCCATTTCAGTGCCTAGGTCTCAAATAAGCACCCTGAGTGAGGGGGTATTGAAATCTATCGAAATTTATAAGCACCAAGGCTCTTAAACGGGCCACTATGGTTCCTCTTCTCAAGTGACCGTAAAATGGATCAGTGAGTTTCAGCTGACTCTTCTAAGTCATATCTACTTACTTACCAGCCACTGTCCTTGAATCAAACCTGATGGTTTGCTTGCCAATGTTAAGAACTATTGTTTCTGAAAAAAAGAACTGAAATTACTCTGAGAAGAATGGGCTGCTCATCGGTCTGTATTAGGCCATAGGATGTTTTTTCTACTGTAGTCAGCCCTGTGAATTGAGATTTTTTCATCTACAAAGGCTCTAACCTATACAGAACCTATTTATTTTTTCTTGAAGACATATCATCAAAGTTAACTTGCCACTTGAAGATCTTGTGTTTATGTTTTCTTCTTCTAATATAAGTGGCCCTTTAAAGGGCATAGATAAAACCACTTCATAGATTACCTCCCAATTGCCTTTGCGATGCCACAGGGATGTTAAATAAATCTTGAGAATGGACAATATTAGCCTTACTCTTCAACAGGAGGCTGGACCAATTGTACCAGCAAGCAGTCACTAGGTGAAGGGTTTGACATGAGTTCTGCATTATGAGGAGTAGTCTTCATCGACCTGATACTGTGATACTGTTTATCAATACCAGGCCATTTCTTAACACACTATGACTGCTGTCCTTCAAGTTGTAGTGAGAAGCATTGAGTTAATGCCATTACAGTATTATGCACTAGTAAAGACTAATGTCTGCAACAGTGCGACTGCTCTACCAATCCTTATGTAATTACTGCATAGCTGCTGATTGTACAGAGCAGTCATAGGGTCTCACCTGCGATAGCCTGACTTATTCTTGGCAGTTTTAAATTGTAGTGCATGTGTGCAGTCGTAGTACATTAAGAAATGGCCTCCAGAGCAAAAGAGGTACCTTCTTAGTTATGCTTGTGTTAAGGGATTTCACAGAGGTTTTTATCTATTGAAAAGAAATATTCATATGGAAAGTGGACAAAACTCTACCAACCTTTCATTGGGTCGAAAAAGAAATCCATCAAACAATCTACTAGTTCCAAAACCATTAGATATTAATTGATTTCAAATTTTACAAACATATTGAGAAAATGTAATTGCCCCAAGGCTGATTCCATATACCTCAAATTAAGACCACAATTCAAACCAGTGATAGTTATCCCTAAAATAGGGACACTATCCATATTGGTCATTAACTTGATTACATGTTATGTTAAATAGCATAGGCTTATTCCCATTTGCTAGGATTAAGTAGCCATACAAACTATTCTCATCTTATTAGAAAGTCAAAAAGAAAAAGTGGGTTGAAAAGTTTTACCAAATTTCCAAACCAAGGATAGTTATCCCTGAAGAAGGGACACTATCCATAGTGTATATTTTTTGGATTATATATCACAGCTAAAATAGCATACGTATATCTCTATTGCTATGGTCATTAGCCATATAACTATTTATCATTTTAACAGAAGATCATTAAAATCTCTGTTAAATAATCTTTGCTAACCCCCTCAAAACTTGTAATCCGAGCGAACCATGTAAGTAAGGAGGGATAGTAAACCGATACACAGGCAAACGATCATGTTATGTGTATACACAAAATTCTTGGTCTAAAGTCTGTGCCCACAACATACAACAACATACAATCTATCTTAGATAGAACTAACACTTTGGAAATGTTTAAACCTAATTCCCACATAGAAGGATCTAGAGAATACCTGACCTTATAAAGGGGTCCTATATAGCTGTCTAGGGGTCCAATAGGACTGCCTTGGAAGACAGTGGAGCCTAATACCTTATCACAGATCACACCTTTACTACCACAGATGCCAAAACTGAAAGTCTTAGAGCTAAAGCTTTCAGGGAAACAAGGTCCCAGCCAACAATGGATGTTGGTGGTACTAGCTACATTGGAGGCACTGTGGTCCATAGGACAGCATTAGTTTCTTTCTATATGCAGTCAGGAATAAAAGTCTTAAGACCCCACTTGGGAACTAGCCACCCCACTTCTCCAACTTAGGAGGGACTGCACTAGAAAGAAGTATCTACCCCCAATCTATAGTAAACCCAGACTGGACGTATGCTAAGACAGCTTACCTTGCAAAGGTACAGTCCAAACACTACATTGATTGACTTGCCCATATGGGAATGCCTCCAAGCAAGCAAAACTGCCAGTTCACATCATAAGATAGCTGACTCAGCACCAAATATTGCCTATGTAGGGGTCAGCGAAAACGTTTAGGGAAACCCAGGAACTCTCAGCCTTCAGACGATTGGTCTACAGCTGAGCTACTTCCCCGTACAACGTTTTCTACCTTCCACCCACGCCTGGACTGGGGTGACATAGAGAGGGGACATGAGACTACACAACGAACGGCCCCTGAGGGTCAGCGCATCGCGCACGGGGAAATCACATTCCCCTACACAGTATATAAAACTAAATTGTTGTTATTTTTCATTGTGCGATGAGCTAGGAAAAAGAAAATTGTTTATTGCAAAGAAAATGTAAATTATAAATTCTTTTTGACTACTGAAAAGAAATAAATTGTTCGAAAAAAAGTGTATTGTAGAAATTCCCTTTCATTTTCAAAAACATTTAGAAGGAAAGTTGTGGAAATATCCCCCCCCCCACCCATAAAAAAACCCCTTCTATTGAAGGAATCAGAAAATCAAAAAAAAAAGATTTATTGAAATTAAAATAATTGAAATTGCCTTGTTTATTGAACAAAGAATTTAAAAATTATCAAAGAAAAATGTTATTGTGGAAATTCCTTCGAGTATTGGAAAAAATAAAATCTTTTTTTTTGAGAAAATTCCATAAGAAATACTTCAAATATATTGAAGGAATGAGAATAACTTTCCAAATATTCTTCTATCCTCACCATTCAGGAAAGCAATTCCTAAATACACAACTCAATTCATTACAGTTGTTGATTGTCAGGCCTATAGGCAAACCTACTTTCATATCTTTGTGAAAATACATCCAAACTAGGAAAAAAAATCTGTGTATTTACACCGACCATACTCCTCAAATCAAGTTAGGAGATTAGCTTAAAAAGAAAAGAAATCAGTCTGCTGTTGCATCCAATGACAAGAATTTAACGTGTGAACACATCCCTATTTGTTGAATTCACCATATGAAAAGTTCAGTGGTCAATTTTTAACCAAACAATGAGCAGTTCCATCATAAATTACCAGAAATTACCAACCTACCACACCAGATTCAGTATAGTATCAACACTTAGAGAAAGTCTTATGTATACTATGCTACTACAAAAGCAACAATACCCCAGCTATAACAAACAACTCGAAAACCTGAGCTGGAAGAATTTACCATCAATGAGCAAAGTCTTATGAGAAAAACAGCACTCAAAGTATCAAAGTTACTCAAAATCAGACACATCAAATCTTTTTATCTGATCAAAACAAGACATTTATAATTACCACTCACCAATTACCCCAAATGTGAACTCACCAAAATGTTTCCTACCAAATTTTACTGGAGGACCTACAAAGCTGGGAGTTCACAAAGAGAAGTATTGCCCCACAAATGTCTACCCCTGTATTAGATCTAATACAGGCAGGCACCCAACTGCCCAATAATATGTTACCCATTACAACATAATTAGGGTATTAACTGCATTGGTTAATAGAAGAATTACAATTCTCTAAAACAAAACCTCACAATGTGTCAATTTAGAAACAATCTGCTCAAATTTATATCTCAAGTAACACAAGACTATACAGAAGCCCTAAATTTACCTTCAAACCAAACCCAGAGAGTTAAGCTCTCCATATGACACCAAGCATTAGGCATCAAACTTGTTTTTGAACACACACCAAAGGTGTGAATTCTACCATGCCACTTATGTAATATTAAGGCCCCAGAATGGTCATATTACACACAGCCTATTTGAAACTTTTACTTCATGAATCTGAGGTATTCTCAAACTGTGTCCATGAATGATTTTCATGCATGAGAAAATTCTCAAAACTGTATAATGAACTGTTTCCAACAATCAAGTTTACAGGAAATTATGTATCAGTATACTTTTTCCTAAGTTGGTCAATAACAGCAGTTGTTTCCTGACCAAAGGTTTATTATGGAAAATACGCCATTCAATAAACCAAAATGGAAAGATAAAATTAACTTATATTATGTAGAAAATGTGCAAGGTTCCACCTAGTACACCAAAAAAAAAAGAAAAAAAACATAAGAAAGAAAGTAAGTGTACTTGTACAGGACCATGTATGTGTACCAAAAATTGTACTATCTAAGCTGTTATGCTACGCATTGAGTGTACGATTAATAATTTTTATGAAGATCGAATTTTCAGAAACATCTCTAGAGTCAAAAATATCCACTGGTAGACTCACATAATAAATGCATTAAGGACAGTCATAGGTAGTGGCCCACTGCACTTATATGGCAATATATATCCAATGGAAACATAGAGACAAAAAGTGACAAAACAAGCCAATTGTACTTAAAGTACTCTGTTTTTCTGGCCCTCAGAAAAATTTGTCTCAAAGTATACCAATTCACACATAATTTGTAAGTTGTATCATTATGTGTATGTTACACCAATGATTGGTATGAAGAAACACACTTTAGGAATTAGTAAAAAATGAAATGTAGAAAAATCTAGAAAATTCTTATGCACCAAACACAGGAAAAAAAGAATTTACATTCCTCACGAAATGTATTGCACATGGTTCGTACACATGTAAAACACTTGTACACATATGTATACCTATTTCTATGGACATTAAGACAACTTCAAAGCCATATTGTATGTCAAGCATACTAAGGTCTGTTTGGCATCAAAACCAGAAAAGTTGCACAGTTTACAATTGCATGCTTAGAATTAAAGAAATGTAGTTTACCCAAAAATGTTGTACATACTGAAAGGTCTCTACCACAAAAACTCGTATTTCAAGCACTCCCTATTACTTCAAATCCACTAACACAATTGTATATACGTCAAGGTAATTTTTAAAAAAATTGTATACTATAAGGCAAATAGTTGAAGATTCGCAATTTTCCCCGGAGGGGGAGCCATTGTCAGATATATATAAAACACATTTAAGACCTACACTCAGTGCTGCATAGCAGGTGGCAACCGTTGCTCAGCAGACTCCCATCTGCTACTAAGCAGCCTAACAATAGTGTCTCTAATGCCAGTCTGTATTGGATATGTGGGATGGCTGTATAAGGCCTAGACCACAATAGGGGAAGACACACACAGACAGCAATACCAGCCAATTACCTGCACTGTTCTAAGGAAGCATCCCTTAACAATCATGTAACTCCATCGTAGTGGAGACATAACAGTTGGATGCTGGACCTAACCTTGTCTGGGGCATTTAACCCCAGACTCTTTACACGATAGACTGACTAAATGTGCATCGTCTTTATCGATGGTTGGTCTTTATATTGCGAACTTTAGAGAAAGTTGCTTTTCATACTGACTCATTTGCTTTACACTCACACTAATTTTGAATAAATCATAACTTTTGATGCACTTAATCATATCAATGTTTTACCCCTAAAGGAGAGCATTAGGTATACTTCCACTATGGCAATTTGCTGTAATATTCATAATGTATAGATTGTTAGAAGACACTTTAGAGTATATGGCTGTATGTGCACCATTTATGTATGACATATGCATGGATAACTATTAACACACTCTTGTGTGAGCAAATCATCTGTTCTACTATGTTTCAGAGCCACTATATTATGCACAGAAAGTTACATATAAGCTGCTTACATTGACCAACTAGGAATAACGCTTCATCGAAACCCCTTTTTAGAGACACAAGATAATGAGACTATTCTTTGAACATTTTGGATCATTGGCATGCATTGAAAAAAAGGGCATATGAAATTTGGAATTTCCAGAATTATCCAATACATCAAGAATTCGGAAGTTTGCAGTGTCAGTTCCTATCCCCAATGCAATATTAATATCTTCCTGATAGCGTTCACCATCTTTTGAGACTAAAACCTACCATTTATCTGCAGCATTTGTGTAAAACCAGTCCAGTAAATGTCATTCTATATGACACCTGATGATAGCATGAATAGCAACCATTTCCACAACCAACATGAAAGGCAGGATTGTAGCAGGGTGACTAATTGATATGTCACGTTTTGAGAGCTGAACTTATTGAGGACTGAATGGATCACAGAGTGGTCCATGTGGACATAAACCTGGGATCTGGACCATTAGTAGTGGAGATGCAAACCTGGTATAAAGGTTGCACATTGTAACCAATGTGCAACCTTCTGATATTGATAGTCCCATGCACCTGTAGAGCGCTACATTGCTTGTTTCTATAAGGTCAACATTAACAAATGTTTGACACAGTATTCATACCATTATAGAGAGACTTTAAAGGCTACATAATGCCTCAATAAAAAACACACCTTTGAGTTGTATATCAAAGAGCGTAGGAAATACTACATGCCCGATTTATTTCATCAGTCTCAAGAATGATTGCACCAGTTTGCAATTCTTAATCAGGAGAGCATAAAGTTTTGTGGCTAGCATAAGGTTGCCAATCTTTATCATTGTGTTGTTATACTGCCTATAGAATCATGATGAATTCGGCACTTTATAAGTTATTGAACAGTGCAGAATTGCCTTGGATAAAACTGTTTATGCAGTGAGCATTACACTATATCACCATCCAGTCTGCTGATGAATGGGGGCAATTATTGATACTCCCCACATGGTATGTTGACACAGCAGTATAACCCTAGAACCACGGGTGTTTTCTTTTACCAGGCTGAGTCTATGTAAGTGTTATCCATATAGAAGGGTGAGACAGTAAAGGAGTGGTGCTGCCATCTGCCAGCTCTATTTGCTATGTATAGACCAAAGTCACCCCTCACCTCCGTAATCAAGGTCCACTCTATGGGAAATAGAGCTGGCAGATGGCAGCACCACTCCTTTACTGTCTCACCCTTCTATATGGATAACACTTACACAGACTCAACCTGGTAACAGAACACACCTGTGCCTAGAACCTTCACACCAATCACCTCTCCCTGCCCCAGCCTCTCACCCACCCTGATCTCTCTCACCCAACCCTTGGCCTACGGAGCACCAAATCATCAACTATGGCATGGACTGACAGGCAGTAAAACAGAGTTAACAGTCGACTCAGAAGTGTACAGGAATGAATCAACAGCTGTAAAACAGAGACAGGTCTGACTGGGTGGCTGTATGCATGCTCCCTTATGTCCCAGACCCTCCCCTTCCCCTGACTCCTCTCACCCATTCCACTCATCATCTATTATGTCCTTGACTTAGAGCCACTATAACAGAGGTAACAGCTACCCTGATGACCTGGGTAGTCTCTATGGATGAATCAACACCTACAGCTGTAAAACGGACAGGCCTGATTGGGTCGCTGAATGCAAAATCCTTTGAAAGACTCAGCCTCTCACCTTCTCCTGATTCGTCCCACTCACCGCTCGCCCCACTCAGCATCACATTGTCAACTATGTCATGTATTTCAGGGAATACACTGTCTGCCCGCCACATGGATATATAAAGTAGAGCACTTGGTATTCTAAAATACAGTTGTACCTGCTGTATGTATAAAACCAATGACCCAAAGTGCATTCTGCTGTAGGCACAGCAGAGGTATTTATAGCCCATTTACAATTGCACCTGAGAGTGTAAAACAGAGGTAACAGGACGTGGTGGTGGACGTGTATACAGGGGTATGGGCCCACATGGTACATGAGGTCCATGTGTCCATATCATCCATGTATGGGTTAAGACAAAGCTGCTTGTGGTGGTCTGAGTGTGGATGTAATTGTAGGGGCAGTAATTCCCCGTACTTGGTTGACTGACCCCCAGGGGACAGTCTCCATGTAATCACTGCCCCCTAGTGTGTATCATACCCATCCAGGTGTGGTTGGAAGGTGAGAACGTCAGGCTAGGGGAAGTAGATCAGAGTAAGAGCAGCTGCTTTGAAGTTTGAGGGCCCGGGGTTCGAGCCCCGGTTTCTCCAGAACGTTTTCACCAACCTCTACACAATTATAGCTGATGGATGACGTCTACAAAGACACAGAGACATCTGGTGGTGGACCTTCACTTTAAAGGGGTGCTGCAGGTGCAGTGGGGATTGCAGAGGAACGAGAAATGTGTGTCTCGGTACAAGGTACTGGTCATATTTACAATTCACGTGTCAGACAAGCAAAGGATGAAAGAATGATAAACAGGGAGGAAGAATGAAGGCAATGACTGTTTTTAGGAGGTTGGGGGCAGGTGAGGGGAAGATAGATGGAAGTAAATGGAGGGAAGGCAGAAAAATCAGAAGAATGGAGATAAGAGAAGAGATATGGTGGAGAATAAGTGGCGTATTTGTCCCTTATTTTGCCCACCTTGCTTAAAACAGAAAAAGATCTGATGATTTTGGACTGGACTTTGTTCCTCAAGTAACCTGGTATGCATATATAGGTAGTTGATTAATGATAGACAAATGGGAAACAAAATAAATTGAATAGGGCAAAATCATGTGCCAAACTTGCATAGGCACACACGTGAGTATTTGAATATAAGGGATGTATATATGGAATGTATATGGAATTTACACCGAATGAGCTCATGCACTGAGGATATCGGATTTGATTAGATTCCTCAAGAAACCTGGTATGCACGTATAGGAAGAATGTTAAACATACACAAATCAGTGTTATAGTTAATGTAGTTAAAGTAAGCAGGACACTTAACCTGCCTCCTGTCCTGAGATAAACCTGAGTGATAGATATCTGCCGATCTGCCAAAATCCATCAAGCCCCCAAGCTGGCAATAAATGACTCAGCCCTAAGAAGAAGCAACCAAAGTGGTCTGTTTACATGCTAAGTTCTCAAATAAGCAATGGTCTCAAATAGTGGTCGACTGGGTAAGCAGTTTTGAAGTCAATCCCATGCAATAGAAACAGTATTCAACTATGAACAGGCCTCAAATGAGAGCAGGGGCACAGGAATGCTGAAAACATAATTGGCCCACAAAGGGTTAAGATAAAAAACACTTGTAGCTGACTTCCCGATTGCCTTTGTGGTGTAACAGAGATGTTGACAAATCTGAGAATGGAGAATATTGGCCTCACTCTTTAACAGGAGGGTGGACCAATATCAATCAGTACCGCTAAGTAGTCAATGACACAGTTGATGATGTGATAGGTCAAGGCGGTTGACATGAGTTCTGTATTATGAGCAGTAATCTGCATTAATTGAAATCCTTGGTGTCATTTATTTACACCGTGGCTTCTCAGTTATGCTGTTGTCAATGGGGGTCCAACAATTTGGGTTTCAATTGTTTCTGATACAGCATGCATTTGGTCAGAAATATAAAAAGTGAATACAATTTAGACCAATTAATCAAACCTCCATATTTTAGTATTCTCAGCTACCCAGTGAGGATGACATTGAATATAAATGCAGAAATCTAGTTAATCTACAGAAGGTTGACCTGTTTGCCACTCATATCTTATCCACAATAGCATCTTTTAAACACATCAGTTGTAGAACAAAATTTAAGATAGAGGTCAAATCAGGTTAGCTGAATCTGAGTTGCATTGGTTACAGGAAGGAAACCAGATCTTATTTCCGGTTAGTGATTATCTTTTAACAGGAACACTCTGGGGCTAATTAATCAAAACTCTGACCCATTATGGAGAGCATAATGTCTTTAGTTTATTTCTTAATACAGTGGTCTTACGATGGAAATCACAACTGCTTCATTGGTACTTAATGCTTGTGATTTGTGACTGAATTAATTGTAGATGTATTAGATTGGTCTTATTTATGAATAACCTTACACTAGATTGGTTAACCTATGCACTGTTAAAACTTTAAATCAAATTCTTTAATGCATATCATGGCCGTTCATTAGTTAATGAATGGCTCTCAGGGATGGTCACAGGAAAATGTCCAAACTCAATTAGGGATGACATCGGTTTGTCAGTTTTATTAATATGGATCGATTACCTCCCATGTGTAATTTCTATGAAACTCCATCATGAGCAGGAAGTGTCATATGCAGGATATGATCTATTCGCATGTCATGGACATTTGTAGAAAAGAGTTCATGTACAGAACAGATCAGAAACATCCTCATCAAGCACTATTTCCGAAAGAAAAAGTCAAAAGATTTAAGGTTGGTAAAATGCACAGAAAACCAGACACAGTCAAATACAGCTGATGGAATTTTATTATAGAAAAACTTGTACAGGGCAATGGGTGGTTACATAGGTTGGAAGTTGTTTAGGTTGATATCGACGTTTCAACTGACTTAATCAGTTATCTTCAAGAAAAAAGGGGAAGTTAGTGGAAGTATTTGGAACCAGGGGAAACAAACTCTGGCTTAAGAAAAATGAGTAACATAGTACAGAGCACCATTTTGGAGTGAAAAAAGGAGAATGTGAGCCCTGGAACCCTTGTCTTAATGCCATTTGAACCGAAAGTGCTTCAGTTTTACAGCCTTTTCCTGGCACTTCTTGATCTGCTTCTTTTTATTGATCATTAGGGATAACAAGACAAATTGATCAGGGTGGAGTCCTGGTTCTGATAATTTTAATGAAATGCTACCCACTGATGTTGATGGTGACGCGCACCTGTAGATGGTTATAAGGCTTATTGCTATCAGGTAGACATCAGCCAAAGGTTAACACAGTATTCATTCAAATAGAGATAAGTAGACGCTTTAAAGGCCACTTAATGCATAAATAAAACAAACCTCTGTATAGCAAACAAATAACATGGAATATGCTACTATGTATGATAGACATATTCATCAACTCTACAGAATGTTTGCACCAGTGTGCAATACATAATCAGGATAGCATAAGGAGATGTAGTTTGCAGAATGTTGTCAATTAATATCCTTATTCTGTTTCCACAGCTCATAGAACTGAGGCAGACTGTAAATTTGAAACATTATGAATTATTGAATAACCTGGAATTCCCTTGGATAGAATTGCTTAAGCAACAAGCATTACACGATGTCCCCATAAAGGGACCTAATGGATGAAGGTGTTTATTGATACACTCTACAGAGTCTATTGACACAGCACTATAAACCCAACACCTACAGCAAATCACTCCTCTGTGTCCCAGCCTCTCACCTTCACCTTCACCTTCACCTTCGCAGGCACTGCCCTCACCCCACTGAGCAGCACATCATTTACCATGTCAAGGATTTAAAGCCACTTACACAGAGCTAACACCTGCTCTGATGACCTCGGATGTCACCAGGGATCCCTGGGATTGACACGTTCGGAGGGTCGGTATAATGCTCCTATCAAGTGCTGGTGAGCAGACTTGCCAGCATTTAATTGGTGCATCATGCCAACCAATAGGCTTGATGCACTCCTACATCAGTGACCCTTATCATAGGTTAAAGAAGGTCATATCAAAACAATATATATATATATGTCTTCATGAATATAAAAGGCAATCACAGAATGTTGATTGAAAACTGTTAATTTTAGGCTATCTAGATCAGCTACACAATATTCTTCATTCATTAATTTTTGAATCATTATATCATACTCTGTTGCCTATACGTTGGCTGATTAATTGACTCCATATTGCAATATTAAACTCGTTGACAAAAAGGACTAATCTGCCAGAGGACAAAAGAAAACACTCAGAATAATAAGATGATGCTTGAGCAAAAACCAAATGGATTCCACTATTCTTGGTAGCCACTAATAAGGCCGTGAAGGGTATGGATCAGCATAGGCCAGATCACCAGGGATGGACAGACACCTTCTGGTGTGAAGGCCAAATTAAATTGTGTTGGCATCTGAATTAGTTTGTGGGCCTCACATTGAATATTAAAGGTTGCTCATATACTTTGCAGGATTCATGTGTATATAAACAATATACTTCCAATATGTTGCCTTTCCACAGTGCACTCTTCCTAAATCTAACAATTGACCAGGTTTACTCAAGCACCATTTACAGGACCAGTACTGAAGGTAAATGCTAAGGTACGTAGTTCTGCTGATGGTGAGCCCTGGTAATGTGTCCGTTATGACAAAGCTGCTTAAGGTCTGAGTGTGGATGTCATTATAGCTGATGGATGACACACTGAGCTATCTGGTGGTGGACATGGTGGTGAACGTGTATACAGGGGGTTAGGGCCCATATGGTACATGAGGTCTATGTGCCTATATTGTCCATGTTTCAGTGATGACAAGGCTGATTGTGGTCTGAGTGTGGATGTCATTATAGCTGATGGATGACGGGTACACAGCACACACTGAGACATCTGGTGGTGGACGTGGTGGTGGACGTGTATACAGGGTGTTAGGGCCCATATGGTACATGAGGTCTATGTGTTCATATCGTGCATGTATGGGTGATGACAAAGGTGCATGTGGTGGTCCGAGTGTGGATGTCATTATAGCTGATGGATGACGGGTACACAGCACACACTGAGACATCTGGTGGTGGACGTGGTGGTGGACGTGTATACAGGGGGTTAGGGCCCATATGGTACATGAGGTCTATGTGCCTATATTGTCCATGTTTCAGTGATGACAAGGCTGATTGTGGTCTGAGTGTGGATGTCATTATAGCTGATGGATGACGGGTACACAGCACACACTGAGACATCTGGTGGTGGACGTGGTGGTGGACGTGTATACAGGGGGTTAGGGCCCATATGGTACATGAGGTCTATGTGTTCATATCGTGCATGTATGGGTGATGACAAAGGTGCATGTGGTGGTCCGAGTGTGGATGTCATTATAGCTGATGGATGACGGGTACACAGCACACACTGAGACATCTGGTGGTGGACGTGGTGGTGGACGTGTATACAGGGGGTTAGGGCCCATATGGTACATGAGGTCTATGTGTTCATATCGTGCATGTATGGGTGATGACAAAGGTGCATGTGGTGGTCCGAGTGTGGATGTCATTATAGCTGATGGATGACATGCACACAGCACACACTGAGACATCTGGTGGTGGACGTGGTGGTGGACATGTATACAGGGGGTTAGGGCCCATATGGTACATGAGGTCTATGTGCCCATATTGTGCATGTATAGGTGATGACAAAGGTGCATGTGGTGGTCTGAGTGTGGATGTCATTATAGCTGATGGATGACATGCACACAGCACACACTGAGACATTTGGTGTGGGTGGACGTGGACCTAAGGGGGCCTGCAGGTGCAGTGGATATTGATGAGGAATGAGAATTATGGGTCTCAGTACGAGGTAGTGGTCATATCTATGATTCACGTGTTGGACAAGCAAGGATTAAAGACATGAAGAAGAAATGGAGGTGATGACTGTGTGAGGAGGAGACAGCTGAGAAGATAGACTGAGTATTGTCTCTTCTTGTGGGCATTTCTAGACTGGCTTGAACCAATCGGCATATTTGGATTAGTGGGATAGCTTCGCCATTACAACGCTATGTATACGTCTTATAGACGTCAAAATGGCCGTCAGTGTACCTTTTGTGACGTTCATGCATGGGAAAGTGTCAATAATATTTAAGATGATGTGATCGGCCAAGTAAGGGTCTATTCTACGATTCTGGATAAACAATCCACAAGCAACACATAATTTCAATGTGATGGGAAGTCTTGAATATTTCACTCACTCCACTTTTTAATGGAGGTTCCGTAGCAGCTCTGTTTGGTAGATAGAGTGGTTATAGTGGCTATGGGGAAGATGGAAATAGGTAGGAAGAACTGCAGAAAACTATAGGGAAGAATCGGGAGGAGAGAGCAATGAGCTGAAGAACCCTACCTTACTTAAAACAGACACAGATTTGATGATATTGGATTGGACTGGACTGGACTAGATTCCCTAATTAACTTGGTATACATACATGGGTACTAGGTAAATAATGAACATTGATAAAACAATGTAAATGAAAGAGAAGAGACAATTTGACATAATATGTGTCACATATTTTTTCCTTTACCATTAGTGCAGCAGGTATGTCTCAGACTCCAGTCGGTCATATCATGATGATATTAAATTGCAGTAGATTCCTCCAGTAACCTGGTATGCATACATATAGGTAGTAGACTGATGATAAACAAATAACAAACAAAATATACTGGTTAAGTCAGAATCATGTGCCGAATACTCATAAGCACACACGTGAGTATTTGAATATATATATATATATATATATATATATATATATATATATATATATATATATATGTTCATATTTAAGGAATATATGGAATTTACACCCAACAGGCTCATGCACAGAGGATAGTGGAGTTGATTGGATTCCCCAAGTAACCTGATATTTATATATAGGAAGGAGTTCAAACATAAACAGATAAAAATAACTGTTCATGTAGCTAAAATAATTAGCAGCTATATCCCGCCTCATGTCCTGAAATAAACCTGAGTCACATGACCAAGTCACGTGACTGGTGGACTTACCTCGAAATATAGCAGAGGACCGGGAGTATAAACTAGCTGTGGAGAGGAACGCTAAATTTCCAGTTTACGGAATCTTTTCACTGCCTGTGTCTGAGCTAAGCACCCTAATGAGGGGGTATCAAAGCACTAAAGTATTATGTAAATAATTGCCCGTCTCAAATAAGGAGACAGGATAAAGAGGTTCTGAAATCTATAAGTGCCCAGGCTCTAAAAGGGCCACTATATGGTTCATGTCCTCAACTCTTAAGTCTTCTGAGTCATATCCACTAACCTATGAATCACTGTCAAATCATATCTGCTGGTTTGGCTGCCAATGATTAGAACTATTATTTCTGAAACATTAATCTGATCTTACTCTGACAAGAAAAGGCTGTTCATTGGTCCATATATATGCCACAGGATTGTCAGTCCTGTGTCATATCTTGATGTGCTAATAATGATATGACTAAAATGCAAGACCTTGAGTAAGTTGATAATACAGTTGTATTTATTCCAGCATATTGTACAAAGTCTTAATGGATACTAGTGTATATGAAGGCAGCCTATGCTGGTCTGAGCATACAGGTAGGACGCAGCCGGCAGGTAGGATAGTGACTAGGGCGACCCCTATGATCGGCATGTGTTACTATGGGGGGTATGTGTGTACAGTGTACATGTAGCACTATAAATACAATGTTTAGTGATAGGAATATGTATAGAGTTATCATGTATATAAAGATAAAAGATTTCCATATATAACACCCTGTATATATTAATATTTCTTCTTCTACATTGGTTCTTTGAAATATGAACCTTTTCAATTTTTTCTCATCATCAGAGTTCATATATCACTTGAAAGACTGCAGTACATTTTTTCCCCTCTCTGTAGGGTTAGAAAGATGCATAAATACATAAGCGGCCCAAAAGGGGTTAAGACGAAAACACTTATAGCTGACTTCTCAGTGGTTTCTTTGGTGCCACAGAGATGTTGACAATCTCTTAAAAATGGAAAATATTGGCCTCACTCGTCAACAGGAGGCTGGACCAATGGTGCCGTCAAGGAGTCAATCAGTCAAAGGTTTGACATCAGTTCTGCACTATGAGAAGTAGCTGTCATTAATCTGATACTGTAATACTCTGATACTTTTTATTTAGAACAGTGCAACATTCACAAAGAAGTAGCCTCTCAGTAATGTCAGTGTTAAAGGGTTTTGCCATTTTCTTTTTTTCTCAATTGTTTCTGATAGAGCATGCATTCAGTTAGAACTATAAAAAGTGACTACATTTTGAGCATTTAAATCTAACCTCCCTACTTTGAGCTTTCTCAGCTATCCGATGAGGATGACATTGAATGCAAAGTTGATCGGCTGAAGTTTAATCTGTTTACCACTCACATTTTTATCCACACTGATATCTTTAAAACACATCAGTTGTTGAGCAGAATCTGAAACAGAGTCAACTCATATTAGCTGTACTGGTTGCAGGAAGGAAACTGACAGAACCAGATCTTGTTTCCGGTTAGTAATTGCAACAATATGGATAGCATAATATCCTTAGTTTTTTTATTAATACATTTGCCTTATGAAGGAAATTACACCTGTCACATTGGTATAAATTTAATTCTTGTGATTTGTGACTGAATTAACTCTAGATTTATTAGATTGGTATTATTTATGAATAACCTAAAACTAGAGTGTGTTAACTACGTTAAAACTTTAAATCAAGAAAATGTGTGGATGCATTTAGTGGCCGTTCATGAGTTAAAGAATGGCTCTCAGGGATGGTCACAGGAAAATGTCCAAACTCAATTAGGGGTGACAGCTGTTACACTTATTGACACGAGACATGTGAGATGCACACTTGATGTCTATTATTAATATTGATAATTACCTCCCTTATGTAATTCCTATGAAACACCATCATATGCAGGAAGTGTCATATCCAGGATATAATCTATTAGCATGTCATGGACATTTGCAGAAAAAAAAATGTCTCATTACATTATTTCCCAATGAAAAAATTCAAACTAGTGGAATTATTAGTGGAAGCAAACTCTGGTCAATGAGATATTCTGAGCATCAATATCAGGGGGAATGTGAGCCCTGGAACCCTCGTCTTAATGCCCTTTGAGCTGAAAGTGCTTCAATTTTACAGCCTTTCCCTGGCAGTTCTTGATCTGCTTTTTTATTGGACTTTAGGGATAACTTGACAAATTGATCATGGTGGAATCCTGTTTCCGGTTTCAGATAATGATGTTAACGTCACTTTATCAAATGACTAGTGGCTGATGAGTATTGATAGGGCAGATACCATATTTGAACATGACCACTGGACATATACTGAGACAGATTAAACATAACATAAAGGGCCTCAGTTTTTCCACAAATGGAAATATCATATGGGGAATTATTATCTGGGGAATTCTCGATCAATGATTAGCTAAACAAAACAGTGCCTGCTTTGGGAATTCACACAGAAAACACTGGTGTAATGAAGATCTAATTAGTGACATTGCCTTTAAAGTTAAAACTGTACATTTTAATTTGTTAAGCCACATCTTTCAAACAGAGATGAAGAGAGCTTTATGACCTCCTTGGCTTGGGTAGATTTCCATCAGAATTAAACAACTGAGATAAAAGTATTGATAACAGAATTAAGCAGAAATGGAAATGATTTGTATTAATTTGCTAAAATAGTTTATGACTTGAATCCTGGAATAACCTGACACATGGAAAATGTATACAGTAAGTGCCCTTTTATTATAATCCGGCGATGGCATGGGTACTGACAATGCTCACAACTGTGAAAGGTAGGATAGGATTTTAGCAGGGTGACTAATGTGAGCGCCGACAGTCATGTCTTGATCAGGTCAGTGTTGGAGAGCTGAGCCTATAGAGGGCTAAATGGATCACAGAATGGTCCATGTAGAGCCTATAGAGCACTGAATGGATCACAGAGTGGTCCATGTGGAGCCTATAGAGGACAGACTGGATCACTGATTGGTCCATGTAGAGCCTATAGAGGACTGGATGGATCACAGAGTGGTCCATGTGGAGCCTATAGAGGAAAGAATGGATCACAGAGTGGTCCATGTGGAGCCTATAGAGCACTGAATGGATCACAGAGTGGTCCATGTGGAGCCTATAGAGGACTGAATGGATCACAGAGTGGCCTATGTGGAGCCTGTAGAGGACAG
Organism: Acholoe squamosa; assembly: GCA_949317995.1. Taxonomy (NCBI): domain Eukaryota; kingdom Metazoa; phylum Annelida; class Polychaeta; order Phyllodocida; family Polynoidae; genus Acholoe; species Acholoe squamosa. Next base: position 1,722,350 of record OX439045.1, on the reverse strand, counting down.
AATGGATCAAAGAGTGGTCCATGTAGAGTCTATAGAGGACTGAACAGATCACAGAGAGGTCCATGTAGAGCCTATAGAGGACGGAATGGATCACAGAGTGGTCCATTTGGAGCCTATAGATGACAGAATTGATCACAGAGTGGTCCATGTAGAGCCTATAGAGGACTGAATGGATCACAGAGTGGTCCATGTGGAGCCTATAGAGCACTGAATTGATCACAGAGTGCCCCATGTAGAGCCTATAGAGGACAGAATGGATCACAAAGTGGTCCATGTGGAGAGCTGAGCCTATAGAGGACAGAATGGATAACAAAGTGGTTCATGTGGAGAGCTGAGCCTATAGAGGGCTAAATGGATCACAGAGTGGTCCATGTAGAGCCTATAGATTACTGAATGGATCACAGAGTGGTCCATGTAGAGCCTATAGAGGACAGAATGGATCACAGAGTGGTCCATGTGGAGCCTATAGAGGACGGAATGGATTGCAGAGTGGTCCATGTGGAGCCTATAGAGGACAGAATGGATCACAGAGTGGTCCATGTGGAGCCTATAGATTACTGAATGGATCACAGAGTGGTCCATGTAGAGCCTATAGAGGACGGAATGGATCGCAGAGTGGTCCATGTAGAGCCTATAGAGGACAGAATGGATGACAGAGTGGTCCATGTGGAGCCTATAGATTACTGAATGGATCACAGAGTGGTCCATGTGGAGCCTATAGATTACTGAATGGATCACAGAATGGTCCATGTAGAGCCTATAGAGGACGGAATGGATCGCAGAGTGGTCCATGTAGAGCCTATAGAGGACAGAATGGATGACAGAGTGGTCCATGTAGAGCCTATAGATTACTGAATGGATCACAGAGTGGTCCATGTGGACATAAACCTGAGAGCTGGACCATTACTAGTAGAGGCACCAACAAGGTATAAAGGGGTGACAATTGTAACAAAAGTGCCACCTTCTGATGTTGATAGTGGCGTGTAACTGTAGATGGCTATAAGGCTTATTTCTGTCATGTCAACATCAGCCAATGGTTGACACAGTATACAGCATACAGATTTAAACGTGACATAATTCATCAATAAAACCAAACCTCTGTATAGCAAAAAGAAACTTAGAAGATGCGACATGGTCGATTCATTCACCAGACTTACAGAATGATTGCATCGGTGTGCAACACATAATGAGGATAGCATGTAGTTTGCAGAATGTTGCCAATCTTTATCATTCTACTGTTTCCACCACCCATAGAACTGAGGCAGACTGTAAATTTGAAACATTATGAATTATTGAATAACCTGGAATTCCCTTTGGATAGAATGGTTTAAGCAACAAGCATTACATGATGTTCCCATATCCTTATGGATGAGGGTAATTGTTGATATGTCTTCTAACAGCTAGATCCAAATACTTCTCTTAGCCCCGGCTTTTTACCTTTAATTGATCTCTCTCACCTACCCCTCACCACACTCAGCACTTTGTCAAGAATTTACAGCCACTAGAAACAGAGTTAACAACTGCCCTGCCTGGTGATGTGTATATGTAAACCAGTAGGCTGTTGCTCCTATTGTAGAAAGAGCTGTGAGTATGTGCCCTCTTTTCTAAACAAGTCGTGCACTGCTTCACCTAAGTACTTGCACTCACCACATTCGTCTGAAAAGTCACCTGCCTTGTTTAAAATAGAGAGAGCTGCACTATCAGGTACCTACTCATGTCACACACTCTATGGTTTATTTATAGTTTATAGTACTGACTGACTTCTCCCAACTAGGTACCTACTCAAATCCCCCTTTTTGAGCACCGTACTTGAATGACCACTTGTGAGCAAAAAAAGGGACAAGTTATAGCTACATGAAAAGAAAGGACTGGAAATGAGGGCATTTTTAGCCAGCTCTTCCTTTTACTATAGGAGCAACACCCTCCTGGTCTGATAGGGTGTCTGATTCTACACTCCTTTATATCCTGCCCTGTCACCTTCTCCCAACTCCTCTCACCGTCCCCTTGCCCCACTCAGCAGCACATCAAATTAAATTGTACTGGCATCTATATCTGGTTATGAAAATGAATAAATGTTAAACATTTCAGGCCTCAAATAAAATATTGAAGGTTGCTCATATGCTTTGCAGGATTCATGTGTACATAAATAATACAGTTTCAATATTTTGCCCTTCCACAGTGCACTCCTTCTTAAGCTAAGTACACAATTTACCGGGTTTGCCAGCACACTCAAGCACCATTTACACATCGAGTACTGAAGGTTAATGCTAAGATACATAGTTCTGTCCGGCTAATGTCCATCACTGAGAAAATATTCTTACTCACTTGAGTCTGTATCCAGACTCAGGCGATGTCGCCAAAATGAGTATGATTTGAGACTCAGCCTGAGCCTGGGGTGATGCTAAGGCAGATCCTGAGACTGGCCCAGGCTGAGCCTGGGGTGATACTCTGGCTCTGCCTGAGTATCATCCACAGGGTCAGACTGAGTCTCAAATCATTTTGGCGACATTGCCTGAGTCTGGATACAGACTCAAGTGAGTAAGAATATTTTCTGGTTATGACAAAGGCAGTGGAGGTCTGAGGGTGGATGTAATTATAGCTGATTGATGACGCGTAAAAAAACACAAACAGAGACATCTGTTAGTGGACATGGACCGGACATGGACCGGCAGGTGCAGCGGAGGTTTGTAAGGTGCTGGGGTAGGAGGTAGTGCTCATACTTATAATTCACGTGTTGGACAAGCAAATCATTGAGCAGAAAAATAGAGATAGAAGGGAAGTATTTGAGAAGGGGGCAAAAGACAAAGATATACTGAAGACCATAGGAAAGGCAGAAATCTAGATAATGATAATTAAAAACATGAGGCATCCTTGTGAAAGTGAACAATGAAGTATAATGCAGAACTCTCTATGTGTGAAACTATGTGCCACGGTTACTGACGCATTGCTATTGATTTGACTATATCTCCTTTAAAAGGGTAACTTATCTGTTCTCCATTGCGGTATTAACCTCCCTGTCCACTTTTCTTGGAGCAGACATAATCATGTTGCATCTTATCTTAGTACCTAGCAAATAAGACACATCCTGATTCAAGAAAAAATACCTTCATGGCACACCTATGGGCTATCTTTCTCGGCAGCTTACCAGAATTCCAATGTAAATTTACCCCAGTTAAAAGGTGCATCTGATCTTTTGGTAAATTTGAAGCAGCAGGCCTTGAATTTGTGTATAAGCAACCACTTCCTGTACATAAAGTACAACGGTAAGTTTTGTTAGGGTGTGGCAGGAACACAACTCCAGCCATCAAATAGAGAAATCTGCTGCTTTGGCCACTTATGTTCAAAAAGTCTTTGAAGCTCTGCATGCCTACTTGTGCACGGCGATGTGTAGCACTGGTCGAGGACATTGCCATACACACTCTTAGTTAAAACATACTATTATGATGTTAATATATGTAGAAACAGTTGGTATGTCACACCACATTAATCAAAGAAATCGTCCCCTACAATGATCCGGTGAAACCTGATTGAGTTTCCTCAAAGAAAACATTGATCTTTTTAGTTTGAGAAGTCACTACAAGGAAGGGTGTGGCCTTAAATAACCCCAAAATGAAGGAATAGGGTTGATCAAAGCAGCAGAGGATGTATGTGTTGAATAAAGGCACAAAGACCACAGTCTATTCTCCAAAGTACCAACAGCTCTATAGGCACACGGCTACCATAATAACCAGAATTATGCCAATGGATTTAGACACCAGTAAAAGCCATGCCCATGCATGGCCATTGCACATATCTATAGATGTTTGTTGTTATCCACTTATATACCCAAAAATACAAAAGAAAAAAAAAGAAAAAGAACTCCACTGGTCCTAATAGTCACTCCACAATTTAGTTCTTCCCTAGGCAGAATCAATACATACAAATACAATTTAGAGTAGAAAGATCCCTTCCTAATCATAAGGTTATATTTATGTTTTTCAGGTGGACATTTCAGCATATGGTCAATGGGCATGACTTGTCGTGATTTGAGCTGAATTAACCCCAAAAATAAATATAATGGCATATACCAAAGATTTTATCGGTGAACATTAAAGAAGTTGGGCAATAAAATCATGCATTGGGGTAGGTTAAATAAGGAAACTAAAGGTACAGCACAGCAGCAAAAGATTGACTCTATAAGGAGGAGGGGAGATTTGTCTAACGCCCTAACTTTGTGCAGAATGGCACCCCTCTATATTATGCAAAAATAAATCTACTTTGAATATTATGAATGGTAATTAAAATAGACATGTTACCCTATGATATGAGCCATAGAACACATACATTGGCTCATAATTCCTTTATTTTCTAGTCTTAAAGAAAATGGTATGATTTTTTCAGTATTGCTAGGGCGTTAGACGAATCTCCCGGGCGTGAGATGAATCTCCCCTCCATTATGATAGGTATATCTCTGGCCTAGGTGATAGTAGGAAAAAGCCATTCACAGGTATTATTCCTTTCATATATGTACTTGAGCATCATAAAGAGGAAGATAGTTAAATCTGAAATACCTGGTAGTTATAATGCCTACAAAAACAGGGCGTTAGACGAATCTCCTGGGCGTGAGACGAATCTCCCTTCCATTATAATAGGTATATCTCTGGCCAAGGAAGTAGAAAATGCCCTTCACATGTCTTAAACCTTTCATATATAGGTCATTAGGGATGTTAATCAAGATAGTTAAATATAGAAATTCTATCAGTCATATGTGCATACATGTAAAACTATGTGCAGGGAGGGCGTTAGATAAATCCCCACCTAAAACTACCCCAGCATGCTTCTACCCATCTATGCAGCTCTGTGTTTGACCAAGGCTCCCAATTTTTTTTATGGATATACAGGTAGAAGTTATGCTTTAACTTGACATATTTTATTAGTCCATGTAGCATAATTATATAAGAGTTATACCAACATCTTTGGGCGTCACACGAATCCCCTCGAAAACTTGTCAAACACTTTTTTGCTTGCAGCATCAAAATAAATCAGTCTATACATGGCCAAATGGTCTTAAAAAATTCTTTGAATAATTCTAAACATACCTAATAATAAACATCTGCCCTCCTGCTTTAAAAAAAAAATTTTGCCTGTATATGTAGATTTTTTTAATTTTCTCATTAAAAAACGAGCCTTTTTGGCTAGTTTTAAGCCCCTGACTCACAAAATATACCTCAGATACATGTAAAACCAGGGTTCCCCATGTAGCTACAACCAAGGGCTATCAGAATAAATGATAATAACACATATAGGTTCCATTTTGAATGATTTATTAAGCATAGAAGGCAAAACGGTCAAATGACGACAAGTGGTGCCTATCGACCATATACGGTACCTCAAATGGTTTCTCCAGCAGCTCTGTAACACTTCAAGATTCACATGTTCAGAATGTAACTAAAAGATGAATATTTCTGAAAGTTGTGCCATCTTATCTTCTATAATTAACAAGAATTTTAAAGTTAAAGGAATGATTAAAACAAGCCAACTAAAATAAGATCCCGAACCCCCAACAAAAAAAAAAGATAATAAATGTAGGTTCTCAGCTTGAATGTTCCTAATATGGTACTCTCTAATTAAGAACAGGAAGTAGCGCACAGAACCAGATCCGGTTTCCTGCTAGTAATTACACCATATCAGGAACACTGATGTGTGTGCTGATTTATGTTTAACCCTTTATGACCAGCAAAGTGCCTACAATTATTACATCTTAAAAAGTGTACTGACTCAGTACATAACGTTCTTTGTAATTGTAATTGGTAAGTCCATATCATGCAGGGAAGGGTTTTTGCATAGCTATGACTATTAATAATTTACATAAAGGCACAACTCACACCAGGCTATTGTCACTTTCAGGCCAAGTCTCCCCACAGAGAATGATAACTGTCAATGCAGGTTTCATATATATGTTCAAGAAACAAAGATCAGATGGATATCACAAAATTCAATGGACTCTCTTGGAATAACAGTCCACAAGGTACTATTGATAAAAGTGATATCAAATAATGTGGGCTGCTTTGCCTTCTAGGTAAAATTATTCTCATAGTAGAGCAGCAAGTCCTTCAAAAGAGCCATGTTTAATAAGTAGTTTAATTCGTAAGATTACTGAAGGCTGAAACTTGTTTTTTTTTTTATGTGGTCCAATGTCTCTGGGTATGGAAAAATGATGTTTGACCAATAAAAGCTCATGCAGTCACTGAGAAATCTGCAATTCTATACAACCATGTCTTGAAATTTTAGCCTCGTTTTTAAGAGCTAAAAAACATATTGATCTACCTGTTTTGACACTAATATTCATCTTACAACAATTCCAATGGTACCTACCCCCCTTCCCCACTAAATTGGACCTGACGATTGCATTGCAGCCAACCATTTGTTGCTAGGACAACCGGTTACCTAGCAACAGCTGATTTTAGGTACCAACAGACCCTTTCCGAGACGAAGAAAGACCTTTCCTAGGAATGACTTACATAATGGAGATCATGGATCAAGCACCACCTTCCCTAAAGCTGACTCAGCCCTAGGCCCTACATATTTTACAGTTTAGGTCATACGTAACAAAGGTCATGTACTGCTAATAACTGCGGACAAACAAGCATGAATGGATTTACTGAGTAACCTGGTAGCGATGTCTATGAGGTAGGTCGATGATAACCTAATGAAATATCCTTCATGTTATCAAGTTAAAAGAAGCCATGCTTGTACCGAGGTGAACCTGGGCACTCACCAAGAATGTCTACATGTTTTTACTCAGAGCTGTTGTCATATTTTGGTGGTTTATGATTATCAGTAGATAGACATGATGGACAGGACAAAACCTTGTATCAGTTTGCAGCAAAGGTGTATCGCAAGTGGATAGGTGTCGGACACGCTATTTGCGCTTGTGTCAGCTTATTACCTGTGCTTGCCGACTCCCAGCTACCTCCTCATTTGCATATTTGGCTATAAAACTTACACCCTGTCCGACCGCCAGATCTTCCAGTATAGACAATGAATGTAGGGAGCCCCCTGTTGTTGGTATGTATAACTAGGGCGTAGCCAAGGGATCTATATGGTAAGGTTTAAGGTAATGGTGGTTTAATATATGTAATAATGATTAAAGTATGTAGTTAGAGATTTCAATGTGTAACATTGTAACAAAGTGCCAGCAAAGCTTTGTGTCACCAAATGACGGTGAAAGGAATGAAGGGAATAATCAGGCAAAATCATATCAATTCAGTTTATCAGCTTCATTTTACATAAATATGATACTTTTGATACAGGTAGGAGGCCCAAAGAACCAGATCTTCTTTCCAGTTAGCAAGTGCTCTACCTTGCTGTGTCTGCTTAATGATACTTTGCCCCTCTATGGAAAGCATAGTGCCTCGAGTGTCACATTATGCTTGTAATCTTTCTAATTACCATTTTAGTTTCACATATCACATCTTGGCACAATAACTGAAGAATAATGATACAATGTAAAGTATAGGCTTACATCAGTTCATTAACAGTTTTCAGCGTTCACCACAGGATATGGCATATACTGAATTAGGGAGTAACAAACCTGCCATACCGGTTTGTTTTATGACTTTTGGGACAAAAATGTTGCATAGTACATGACGGCAACTTCCTGTGGAGGTATTATTGACATAGTCCCTACTCACAGCAGGTCCTGTCACACACAGGCGTATAAATTCAGACCCCTCCTGTGTGCGGAGGCCTAACAATATTTGATCCCTCTTAAGGGGGGCAAACAAAATTTACCATCTTTTTTGAAAAAGAAGCCTGCATTGATAATATTTGTGATGTCAATGGGTGAGCGCAATCTCTGTTGCAGTCATTTTTACTTTCAACCTTTTCTTGAAGCTATTGTAGACTACATCAAAATCTGAGGATTCTAGTTAAGAATAGCGAGGGCTTTAGTGAACAATAGCAAGATACATCCATGTATCTTATTTTTAATGTAGCAACATGTACAACAGTAAATTACGCAGTATTCCACAATGACTGTCCAATGAAATCTAGTTGGCCTTTTGAATGTGATTGCGCCTAAGTAATTGTGTAATCTACATGCCATATAATTGTCTTCAATGCTGATTATCCTTACCTAATATAGATCTTTGTAGCACCCACATTTGTGCCTGTCCTAATACCTTTTGAACTCATTAGAAAGTCTAACACAGAGCTCATGCAATATCATTTCAGTCTGAGTAAAGGAAGGACCCCGACGGAACCAGATCTCATATCCTGTTAGTAATTATCTTGTATCATTATAACAGTCTGGTACCAATCAAAATCTCCACCCTTTATGTACAGAATAGTGCCTCTGGTTTGTATATCACAGAATTGTAATATAATACTGGTGGTTTGTGAGTGAATCTACTCTATTAGGCAGGTCTGATTCCTTACAGCAGACATTAACACTGACAGATGTAAGCTACTCACTGATAATGAGTTGGGAATATGTTTTAATGTGTAGCTTTTTCCAGGTTAATGAATTGCTATAACCACAAGGAAGTGGGCTACACCTAATTATGTAACAGCTATTTGTTACACTTATTAACTTGTCACATATGGGATTTATTGCCACATGACGGCAAATCATTAATGTATTATATCAATTACCTCCGGCACCGCATGAGGTAATCCATACGTTTTACTCAAGAATGATAATCTAACCAATATTTTAACAATAGCACTATTGCTTACACTGCCTCTTTCTTAGCTGGGGATATCTGCTCTAACACAGACAAACGGAAAGTGTCTCTTAGTAGGCAAGCAAAATGGGGCATCCATGTTAAGGGGCATGTAACATCTTTTCTACATACCTTCCCATAATGCTGCTATCCTGTTTTACATCTATCTTGTCATCAAACATAGCCAAATGACACAACATATACAATAAGGCATGATAGCGAGGCCGCCCTGAAGGAAAACATGTCATGTGTTTATACAGTGGTTGTATGTAGCTCACCGACCGAGCACAGGGTTGGTATAGTCCCAGAACATTGGTATCATGTGCCAATGCAGTATGGCTATGCCCCACACAGTACTTATAGTTTACATCATTCATGGTGACAAAATGAACATAGGAACTTGAGGCATTGTGCTTAATACCATGACTAAACTTGTGCCATTCAGTGCTCCTAGAGTTTCTAGGAAAACAAAAACATGATAGAAAACAATTCTAGACTATATCTGAAACAGGAGGCCATTTCTTAAGGCACTACGACTGTGCACAGCCACAATGATTTGAAACTCCAAAATTTAGTATGAGTAATCGTAAGCAGTGCCCTACGCCTGCTCACCCCTTATGTAGTTATTACATACCCAGCAAATTGTCGTGAGTCCTCGTCAACCTGTGTGAAGTGGCTCACACATGTCGCTAGATGGAACACGACGTCGTTATAGCACAAGATCACCAGGAATAGCAATTGCTATGCCACGTGAGTCTAACACACAGTGGCAAAAGATGACGGAATGAGTTATCACTCAAAAAGGAGTCACCATTGATGACCAATCATGGCGACAGATGACGACAATTTGCTGGGTAGAGTTTGGTATAGCAGTCGTAGTGCTGCAGACAGTACATGACTAATACTTTTGGGTTGTCATAGTGTGTTACGATATAGCCTCCAGGGTAGTTATTTTCTTTCTTTTAATATTGGATTTGCTAAATCAAACCATGGATATAAGTCAAAATGATCATTGCCATATAAAACCTATATCAGGAAGGCATTGCTCAAGATGGTACAAGTAGACCCCAGTGAATTCGTAGTGGAGGCCCTCACCCTAATGCCAATATAGCCCTAAATCTAAATAGTCACTAAAGACTGCACTGGTACGACTGCCCTACCAAATCCTATGTAATTACTGTGTTAAGTGCTGATCATACAGAGCAGTCATAGTGCATTACCTACGATCGCTGACTTTAGTTTTGAGGGTTTCAAAGTCGTAGGGGTTGTTTTCAGTCGTACCATCTTGGGAAATACCATCTAGGAAAGGTTTTAGTCTGTTTTGAAGGTTCATGGTTGAGGGAAAGTAATTTACTTTATATGTAGCTGGTTTAAATTGATTCTGTACTGAGGACAATGTGTTTATAAATAATTCTTCACACGCAACAGTCTGTCCTCTACCACCTGGTACATCCACTGATAGAATACCCTGGACTAATAAAGCATAGAGCTTACATACAAAATAATTGAAACAGAAGTAACCATGCTTTTAACACCCACGTGTAAGTACATCCTACAAAATGAATTATTCTCTTGATATAACCACACTGAAAAAAGGTTTTTACTCACTTGGGTCTGGATCCAGACTCTGTCATAAATTTACTGCCACTTACATACAGCTAACACCTGCTCTAATGAACTCAGCATTCCCCATGGTTTGATGGACATATTCTGGTGTGGGATTATAGTAGTGCAAATAGCCTTGTGTTTAAGTCACATCCTGACCTGACGAAAATCAATCAGATTCCTAGTAATGCAATATCCAATGAATTCAACACCTTACCTAATGAGAAATCAATGTCTAAGATAAACCACTCTAGCTCAACATGTGCAGCATGCTTTGATATCAAATACAGTATATATATATATATATATATATATATATATATAGATATATATATATATACACATGTGTAGGGGCAGTAATTCCCCATACTCCGTTGACCGACCCCCAGGGGCGGGTCTCCGGGTAATTACTGCTCCCTAGTGTGTATCATACCAATCCTGGAGGTTAATTCGAAAGACCCCACCATCAGTACCCCAGCGATGGTAGAATTTCTTTTTTTGCCTCATCAATTCTAGTGGTGGTAAGGTGTGACTGCCTTTCTCTAACACAGCCAGCCCTGTGTATTTTGTCAATCCTGCTGTCCATGTGTCCATGTGCCCCAGGTGATTTATAACACTGGTGGAGGTCTGAGTTTGGATGTCATTATAGCTGATGGAGGACGTGTACAAAACACACACACAGAGGCACTTACAGCTGAGGGTGCTTTGTCAGATTGGGTATGGTGGGGTTATACTCTTATGGAGAGTGATGGAAGGAGGCTGGGCAGGCCGAGGGAAGCAATGACTGTTGTTGCACCTGCCCCACACTTGGCCTGTTTTACATATAACTACTCCCTGAATATTACCTTATCTTTCTCTATAACATATAGAATATATATATATATTTATATATATATATATATATATATATATATATATATTGATACTGGCGAGAAAACATAACCAAAACCGTATACACTTTTGCCTTAGTTCCTGACACAAACCAGGGGCTAATTTATTAAATTGAAACAAAAAGAAAAAATTGAACCATGCTGTACCAGTGATTTGACAAATATGGCGGGTAAGGTGGAAGTGTGAAAAAGTTCCAAGACCAATGTGAGTAGTGATACATACAACAGCGACCTCTATGTGTCTCAATATATACCAACATTTCCCGCTTCGTGAAATATTGTGCACATATTGATACTGGCGAGAAAACATAACCAAAACCGTATACACTTTTGCCTTAGTTCCTGACACAAACCAGGGCCAAAGCCCAAACAATAAACACTTTTGCCTACATAAATTGCTCTAAATGATGAGCCACAACACTGTCCTTGATTTTCCTTGTTCTGTAGTCATCTGACAAGTAGAGAAGGACTGCTAAGGACCTCCAATCCCAATACTTCTGCACTTCATGGAGAGGTAGGAAAGATGATAAATAATTTGCCGCACCTCTCCTCACACTGTGTGTAGCGAAGTCACCCAATAGACCAGCCAATGAAAAAGAATCCTTCAACTTCTGGCTGTACTGCTTATATGTGAAGGGAAATAAATAATCTTCCTGTGTCAACCTTGACCTCAAGACATATGTCTTTAGTGCATAAACAGGACAAAGTGGGGAATTGCCGGCTTGAACTACCGGTATGCACTGAGATCTTTGTTTGAATTGTACTGTCTTTGACGATCTGATTTGCAAATCCAAACCGCCATCCCAGAAGTTAATGTCCTTTACTTTCAAAGTATGTGGGGATAGCGATATATGTCCAACTCTCAGCAGGCAACGATAACTCAATAGGAGTGCGCACCAAAACGTAAAATCCAACCAGATATTCATATTGAGCACTCGTTTTATCAACAGTAGGTCCTGAGGGTGTAGTGGGTCTACCTGGCGGGTTGCATTGCCTAGCAACCTTTTTACCCCATCCAAAGTGTTACGTATAAGAAAAGACTCAGGGTCTACATGGTCCACACCATTAACATCATGCAACACCCATAGGCTTGAAATATAATTTCTAATTGACACATAGCTCAAGGTTTTTGCCATGTGCGCAATATATAAGCACACCACAGTCACTGTAGCAGGCAGAGGGGTGAAACCATAATCGTCACAAAAGTTGTAGTATTTATTCCACCTTGATGAATAGGCCTTCTTGGTATTTGGCGCCCATGCCTGTTCCCTTATGTCCAGCCATTCCTCCCAAAGGATGTGCAACCCTGGAACAACAATCAGAGAAGCCTGGTAAGACTTGAGAACATATTGTCACACAGTCAGGGTTGTTGAGACGTGACAATGAGTCAGCCACTATATTATTGACTCCTGGGATCCAGTTGGCCTTCAAATAAATATTATAGAATGAGCACGACCAAAACAATTCTCTTGCCCATGCCATAGCCATGGCGTTTTGACTCCTGCCTGACCTCAGAACAGCTAAAACCTGAGTATTGTCTGTAGTAACATACACAATGGAGTCCCTCCATAGATGACCCCACCTTACCACAGCTACAAGTACTGGCCACAATTCCTGCTCATTTATGTGGTCATCATACAATTCTGTGGGCGGTCTATGTTCATGTGGGCACCTATCACCGGTGCCATCCCAACTGCCCCAAGTATGATCATGCTCCCAATGTCCACCAAATCCATACTTAGAAGCGTCTGAGCAGTAATTCCAACATTTACCGGCGTGGTGAAGAATTCTTGCCTTGCCATTAAACCAACACATGAAGGTTTTCCACCAGTTCAAGTCCAATATTACCAAGTCAGTAAGAGTTACTTTGTCTTGACCTTCTGTGTCTGCTAGAAAATCATACAAGCGCCTAGCATAGGTTCGACCGCCTCGAACCACTGTTGCACAATGTGCCAACAATCCAGCAAGTCTTTCTAAGTCCTTTCTTTTACAGTCCTTTTTTGATAACAAGTCAGTGATATCCGCATTTGCTCGAGATAACTTGTCCTCACCAACTGATAGTGTCATATCATTAGTGTTTATCCATATCCCCAGATACTTGACAAGTGTTGAGGGTGAGACCTGTTTTTTCCAAGCAACCTCAAACCCCAATCCTTCAAAACATATACACAAGTTGTCCTGGGAAGCATGACAAGCCCCTTCAGATTTTTCTGTGACCAAAAATTCGTCTAAATAGTTGCAACAATTTTTATATCCTTATCTAGGCCAATTTTTACAACAAAGTCAGAGATCATGGTAAAAATGTATGGTGCAGATTTTAAACCGAAACACAAGCGTAGATCTTCATACAATTCATTTCCCTCGCCTTCCTTCATATCCCAGGAAAAACCCTGAAATTTACGGTGACTGGGAGTCACACATACACTGTGGTAGGCTGAAGAAATGTCAGTTACCCAACAGCTGCAGCCCTCCTCTAACATTTCCACCACATCATCCAAACTTTTGTATTTGAATTTTTTGCAACAAGAATTCATGTAATTGTTGATGCTTAGACCTTCTGGTTTGGAGCAATCAGTGATTGGGCGGAGTGTATGATCTGATTTTTCAATGCCTCCCATGGCATGTACACAACTAGGTTGGCGGTTTACTTTTCTGACTTTGCCAGACGCCAATTCGTCTTTAATTTTTTGGGACATATCCCCCGCAAATTTGCTACCAGGTAGGGAGGCATAATTGCTACAGTAGTAAGAGGCAGAACAACCATGATCTACTATTCTAAAACCCCTGTACATACCTGTTACAACATACAAGTCGTCTTCAGTTATCACATCAAAGTTCATACAATTTGCAACAAATTGACATGGTTTTAATTGACTGACCTCCCCCTCCAACGTATATACACAAGTACAAGTCCCAGCTACATAACTACGCCAGACAGGCGCCCAACTACCCGGTACAACTTCAACAACGTAAAGAGGCACTCTACAATTGAATAATTCACTACAATGCTTCAACAAGTTAATTTCTGTAGAAATACTCACAAATTCAGGGCAAGATTCCCACAAAGAATCATGTACACAGCAGATCTCGACATGAGCGACGCCATCTTTAGAAACCTCCACTGCAAGTGGCGCGATACCAAGACCGGCGCATTTACTCTCCCAACCAGCGTCCCGCCCTAACTCGCTCAATGTTTTTACATCAAAATAATTTTTGACACAATCAGTATTGTCATCAACAGTAGCATTTTCCCCCCAACCATTGATATGTGCATCTTCGTAACAATCACTTTTTTCTGACTCATTAATATTCTCAAGTACACAAAAATCAGAGTCGCGCACATGACCTAATTGGGAATCCAACATGGCGGATGAGTCAGTCGAATTGTTTGTTGTCACACTAGAATTATCTAATTCAACAGCCTCTTGACCTACTGAGACGGGATCACCTGAACAGGTGTGAACAACATTAACTTCAGAAGTAAGTCATGCATTTCCTGCACCGCCATCGTCATTCCTACGACGGGGGAAGTGGGGACAGTTTAACATATGGTGGTCCTTTGAGCCACAGGTACACTCATGCTTGAAACGACACCCGTCACACCTCCTGCCCTGGGCATGTTCAAAACAAATGTCACGGTCTGCTGCAGCTCTACGCCACCCGGTAAATCCACTGTTTCTACCCCTGTTGTTATAATTACCACTTCTGTAATTATTTCCGCCCCGACCACGATTGGAGTTGTTAGCATTTCTGTTCTGCTGCTGCTTGTATACCTTAGTACCGGTAGCACCTAAATACATTGTAGCCAGATGTGTATTGCCACCAGTAAATGCCTTGCAACCCCTTATTCGTGCTCTGTCGCGCACCTCATAATCATAATCCACCAGTGCCTCTGTAGTATAAATACCAAAAGAAGCCATCCAAGAGATGAATGAAATATGCTGTAAAAGGCCAGACACATCAAAGCCCCTTGCTGATAAGTCTTCCATGAGTCTAGTTAAAAAATAAATCAGTTTCTCAGGGGACTCAACAGATAATGGTTTCTTTCTATCTGCTGCAGGAAGAAATCTTCTGAGATCAAACTTACTCAAGGCATTTGGGTCGTCTTTCTCTGGTTCTGGGCCGTCAGCCACCGCCTCTGCCGAAATTCCACCTCGGGCGCCTCCATCAATACTTTGAACATGAGCCTGACGGGCCGGCTCCATGGCAGAGTCATTTCTGCCTAAAATTTGTCGACCAGACTCTGAAGTGGCCGACACTCCTGACTGTTGATTGGTAGTTCCTTGATTGCCAGTAGATTGGCTACCTGGAGGAACTGCTGGATATTCCCAATGAGGTTGATCAGGAGTGGCACTGAAGTTGAAGCGGTGGTTCATGACAGGATTGGTATGAGTCCCGCCACTCGCGCCACCACCGCCATCTTGGACAGGATCTCTCTGCCGAGGAAGTCTAGTTCCAATGTCCAATATTAAACCTTCTATACTATTCATCCGGTCATTTAATCTTACTGACAACCTATTGAAATCACGGATGACTGAAGACATGTCTGAGAGATCCTGAAGGCTGTCATCCAAGTTATCAGCAACACTGGCACTGGCCCCCACGGTACCGGTGTCCAGGATATTTCCATTCCTGACGCTTGCCCGGCGTTCATTTCTCCTCCTGATGTAATCTTCATCATCAGCACAAAAAGGGCAAGTAGTTTTCCTGCCATCATATTCCTCCTGACATTTATCACATTTCTTAGGCATGATGAATAATCCAAAATGACAATGACAAAGAAAAAATTGAACCATGCTGTACCAGTGATTTGACAAATATGGCGGGTAAGGTGGAAGTGTGAAATAGTCCCAAGACCAATGTGAGTAGTGATACATACAACAGCGACCTCTATGTGTCTCAATATATACCAACATTTCCCGCTTCGTGAAATATTGTGCACATATATTTATATATATATATATATATATATATATATATATATATATATATATATATATATGGGTGGGGCTCCAGAAAATGTCCAATTTTGAGGAAAAATGATCAGATTTTTTAAAGTACACTTAGACTTTAATAGTTTTGCATGTCTGTGTAGGAGGTGATAAACCATGAGAATACTAAATATTGTGAAGTTAGGATTTTCCCATAATTTTCTATTTTTGAGATCAAAATGCATATTCACCTTGATCCTTCCTGTGACCACTAGTGATCTATATATACAATAGAGACAGACAATTGAGTATATATATTTGGCCTTAATTGTCGAGGGGCTGGCTAACCGCCCTATTTATTACAATAATTAACAATTAGTTTGTAGCACGACAATAAAAAAAAAAATGAACATAGATCCAGGAAGAGAACTGACATGGTGGAGGTGGTGGAGGAGTCTGTTTGGAGTAACCAATGAGGTGTTGACCTAGATAGCCCAGTGGGCAGAGTGGTAGAGTGTAGGTGTTGCAAACAGTCCTGCTGAATACTTGCATAATCAATTATACTACACATTTTTATGATAAATAGGGGTGTTACGTTCATCAGATCTGATAAAATGAGATAAAATTGTGAAAAAAATGTTTTTCAAACTATATATCATAAAATAAATTCACTGGATCCTGATAGAGATGTGTCTCTTTCATGCACATAATATGATATATGTATTTTCCCTTAGTTTCTAATCTCTTGTGTCATGATTAAAATATCATGTAAATCGAGAAAAGGGTGGATTTGCTGTAACTACATATCAAAATCATTGTAAACATCAAAAAAAATATAATATTGCACAATGTTCCACCAACCAACAATAGGAAATGATTGCATTCACTTTTATTGGCTGTGCCTTAAGATATTTCTTTGATCTGCTTATGCATTATAAAGGATTTTCTCTGCGACAAGTGCTTAGCCTGAATCCGATGAACGTAACATTTTTGAGAAAAATGAGAAAGTATCACGAAATATCTCCTAAAAGAATATAACTATCCAAAACATTCATATCCCATAATGATGACAATGATTTTCTCAGCCATGCTGGTTGTTTAAAATTTTCTTAATTGATAATTTATGCCATATATATGCTATCATCAATTTATCTGATGAACATAACAGGCTGATGAACGTAACACAAGGAAAAATAGGAAAAAGGTATCAAATATCTGCCTGATGATTTCCCTGGTGATTTGTAATATTATCATATTTACAGTCATTATTGAAATTTTTCCCATTTCAAAATTATCTGTTGAACATAACATCATTTGAAATAGGGGACATGTAGCTTTGGTCTTAATGGAAAATATAGAAATTATTCAAATATTCTTATGGACTTTGAGTAAAATTGTCATGTTGATGACACACATGTGACCTACTAAAGAGGGTTGTTCTAAATTATCATATAAAACATATTGCATCAATGTCTAATGGAACTCCAAATGATCTGATAAACGTAACATAAATCTGATGAACGTAACATAAATCTGATGAACATAACATAAATCTGATGAACGTAACACTTATGATTGCGCTCATGTTACAGCAGAACGATAATCTACATTGACAAAAAACTTACACTACCTGGTGCAGTGAACTACAAGGGTACCCACGTGATATTTGTTTTCATTGTTATGGAGGAATTAGGCATTTTACAGCTAAATCATCTATGTGAATCCGATGAACGTAACATCAATCTGATGAACGTAACATCACCATTTACTGTCATTTATCATACTCTGAAGTAGAATTTCAGAAATCAAATGACAAAGTGCTGTAGAGCCCCTAACCACACACAATGTCAACTGAATTTCCTTTTCATCTGCCCTATATTTATATAAAACATGATTCCTCAAAGAAAATGGCCTTAAAAAGGTCACTTTCCCATCCCCCTTTTGGGCCTCATTAATGGGGAGAAAACAGTAAAATATTCAGGTTTTTGCATATATGCTCAAAAATATATGGGGGCCAGACTTCCACTTACTGTCAAAAGATTAACAGAATACCATTTTATTTATCTAAATAATCACTTCTTTAAATAAAAATGTGATTTTATGAGGAAAATTCTACTTTTAAAGATTGTCACCAAATAATGAAGAAATTTGAAACATTTTGTAGGGCTGAAAGGGACTTCTGAAATTGAAATTGAATAAAAAAACAGTGTCTGATTTGGGTATGTAGATGAGATCATGGCAGAATGGTGCCATGTAGATTCCACGAGTAATGTTGCCTTTTAAGGTAAATCCCTTTTTTAATAGAGATGATAAGAGTTTTGTTACTATTTCTCCAGAATTAGACAATTAACAACTAAATTGATAACCGGAATAACTATAGGTTAGAGCAACATAGAAAACAATGTGTCAGAATAATAAGAAGCTCACAGGCCTTACTATGAGTATATGTATTTGGAATGTTAAAGGAATGCCTACACCCTTGGGCATTGGTGATGGGACCATTACCAAAGCATCTACCTAACCAAGGCAGAATTTCTGAGTAAATG
This sequence comes from Acholoe squamosa, assembly GCA_949317995.1. Taxonomy (NCBI): domain Eukaryota; kingdom Metazoa; phylum Annelida; class Polychaeta; order Phyllodocida; family Polynoidae; genus Acholoe; species Acholoe squamosa. The sequence goes on along the minus strand of OX439045.1, from coordinate 1,703,673 downwards.
GTCACCATACAGCTAGGAAACACAGAGACAGTGTAAATCCAATACCTACCAGCCACGACCAAATAGGTGAAAATGTCACAGAGCGTATAAGCGATGCCTTTCAAACCCATTACCAACAAAGTGAACAGTGACTTTGTATAGAATCTTACTGACACATTCTGAGATTTCACAATGTAAGACATTGATTGCACTTCTCACTCACTTACAAAGAAGGATGAGGCAACATAATGAACACAATGAGCGGAAGTGGTTCTCAGGACACATAGAACAAATATGTTCTGTAGAACCTTCTTCTACCACACTTTTCTTTTCAAACAGTGACAGATCAATTCAAAGACTGCTGTAAATATCTCCCGTACATGCTTCTCTGCTTTAAGCTACATTTTATCTTAAGGAAAGTGCTATAAGCCCCCCACCTGTAGCTTGATTTTGAAAGTTAACTATTTTTTTCTCTGTGGGATAGATATCTGCCTAAATGCCACAAAGCACGATGGAGAAAATGTTAATGATGCCTTTCGAACTGGGAGGGTGTTGCTCCTATTGTAAAAAGAGCTGTCAGTAGGTGCCCTCTTTTCTAAACAAGTCGTGCACCACTTCAACATTCAACTTGCACTCACCACATTAGTCTGAAAAGTCACCTGTCTTGTTTAAAATAGAGAGAACTGCGTTCCCAGGTACCTACTCATGTCATACACTTTATAGTTTATTATACTGACTGACTTCTCCCAAATAGGTACCTGCTTGAGGAACAAAAGGGACAAGTTATAGCTACATGAAAAGAAAGAACTGGAAGGGAGGGCATTTTTAGCCAGGTTCACAATGAACAGTGTATTCACAGTACAAGGTACCACATCCATTTCTCACATTCCTTGAAGACGGGATCCAGAGGAAAGAAATTCTACAATGAATGGAGGCATTGCCTCGAAGCTCATTTCTCAATGAGCAGTGGTCTTGTTTAGATTCCTGTTACACTTTGTGATTCAAAACATGATAGATTGATTCCACTACTAGTAATCCTCACTATAAGGACATAGACTCAACCAGAAGACATTTTAAATGACAAGTTAGAACTCAGGAATCATCCGTCTATATACTCTGATCCTTACTAATGATGGTGATATCTCCTGGTTCAAGGAGATAAATACTCGCCGAGTATACTCATCACAGTGTGATGCACAAGCCTTATTTGAATTGTGAAGCTTTGGTTTGGCAGGTGAGAGAACAGAGGAATAAACGGGCAATCATCATTAGATTAAGTGTACCAAAAATCAATTACAAGGAATCAAGACTTCTGGAATTATGTGTCTTGTGTTATAAAGCATGAAGCGTAAAAGTTGGTGAAAAGTTCTTTACGATTTTAACTTTAACTTCATTTCAGCGATATTCATCACATACTCTTAAAATCAGTCTACTTTCTCGAAAGTGTGTCTACTACACACAACTGTTGCCTTTACCACCTAGAAGTAGCTTAGTAAGGCACTTGCTGAAAATAAATGTTGGCATTTTTTAAGGCACACTTTCAACACTTTTCAGGCCAAGCCTTGCAAAAAAAAATAAATCAACATAACTCATTTTGTCATTTTTACCCTACTTAACATGTCTACTAAACAGAAGTAAACAGTGTAACACAATACATGAGGATTCCTTAGACTGGTGAGCATTCTTCTGCTTATATATGATTCAAATAGACAGCTCACAATTTATTTACACCAATTAATAATTACGATAAAACATTTTTACCTCACTTAGAAACCTGCTTTGGTGCACATTTTACCTTTGACAAATTATCAGAAGAAAATGTAGAAAGGCAGTCCTTAAATCCTGAGGATCTATGGCTGTACCTGATGCATAGAGATAAGGCAGACTTGTAAGTGCCTCACATCTTCTGTAGGTCTAAGTAAACAAAGAGGTCTTCTACCCAGTGTACTATGGGTCCTGATAGGGCTGCACAGATACTATTTGTAACTGGATTGGTTGAGGACAGTCTGCCTTTGTCTGCCTCTTGAGACATTTATATGTGTATTTGACTGTAGTCTAGCAGTATATTAGAAGCCATGCAGAATTATTGCTTGGTGATGTGGAAGTTTTCAGAGTAGAATATAGGCTTCTTTTTAGATGTACCAAGAAAATCAGATAACATTACTGAATACATCATACAAATTTAATACACAAACCACTTGCCAGCAAACCTAGAAGCAGTGATAATGGCTTCCACTCCACCGATTGTCCAAATTTAGCACTGGTGACCAATCTCAACAATTCACAATAAACAATGGCGCCTTTCTAATTGGGCAGGGCAGAAGTAAATTAAATCCCGCATGCACATTGACAAAGATTATCCGGCACAGATTACAATATCCAAAAAGACAAGTGCCTTTCTTTTTGGTATAAAATCAGATAACATCACTAAATACACTACAAAAAGGTAGATCAAATGTAAGAGGCCATTTTTTGGCACTTGTAATAAATACAAATAACACTAGAGTAATCTTAAAAATGCCAATCAATAACATTATTATTATATGCCAACACAGTAATACACCAAACCCTAAGAATTACGTAGCACCACAGGATGACGTTGCTATCGCTTTCCTATGCAATATCTGATGTCGTATCGCTGGGTCCGTCAATACAAACCTTTCATTTAGACTTACGCTCCCAGCCGAAGCTTAGGTGTGTTACTGGTACAAATGAATGTAAGATGTTGACAAAGAGTGAACACGCATCATGAAAGTATGTACAGGCGTGCACTCTCCATCAGATTCTTAAGGGAACATATTGAAACAAGAGGGAAAAATTTACCGGAGAGTACTGCATAGCAAGAAGATTACTTGTTGAGTCATTTTAAACAATAGAGGACTATGTAATATGGCAATGGCAGGGGCAAATATTGGGTGGAACACATAGTAAATGTGAGTTGTTGTCTTGTTTGAAAGCATAAAATGATAAGTATAGGATTGGCAGCAAACATTAGAATACAGGTGATATTCCTGAAGACAATTCCGGGCCAGTAATCATTGAAGCAGTTATTGTAGATGTTCTCCATGGTCTGATATATTTATAACGTTGCTGCCGATCCTGCGTATGAGGTTTCCAGGGGAAGGTTCGTCTATGATAAAAACATCCCGTCTGCTTGGATTTGATACACGGTACCAGAATGTGTCATCGTATTCAGGCCATTTTGAGGGAATATAGCCTTCTAATCATTTATTGGAGGTCGGTAGGTGTAAATAGAATATATTTTCTTTTATTTATTAATCTCACCTCATGATGTTTCACATGGTCCATAACATGCGTAAATGTAGTGTTTTTCTCAGTGGTCTACGTGACTAGGACATCAACAAAAATCCAATATGGCGGAGATCCTTCTCGTCTGCCCCCACTCGCAACAGGAAAACTTCAATTTTCATTAACCGTGAAGGTAAATATTTAGAACTTATGGTGGATGTGTGATGTTTAGACTTGAACTCATGCCTTTTAGGGGTTTGATAGAGCACTCCACTTTGCGTCGTGCTCTATCATCCCATAAAAGGCATTCATTCAAGTCTAATCATCATATATTATATTCCTAAACCATAAACCTCCCCCAAAGAAAAACTCCATTGGTAGGCAAATCTAAATTTCAGAGCATCAAAATCAAGAAACACCACTAGCAATAAACCCTGTTGAAATCGCATTCGAGTGCCCATTGAACAGCAAGTGCTTTTGTTGTACAGCCCCTTTCTTGGAACCTTTTAATCCATTGTTCTTATTGGTCATTAGGGATAATTTTCACAAATCAATGCAAGTGGTGTTCTCTTTCCCTTTTCAGGATATTAACTCTTCTTCTACCAAGGGGTTGTCATTATCTTTCAAATACTGTTTAAATCATTTTGATATTCCTAGTAGAAGCTGACTCATGAGTGTCCAAGGCAAGCACATGGACAAAAATTGATTGAATCCTAATTGTCTCTACCTATCTTGATAAGGCAGATATGAAGCTGATAATAAAGCATATATCTTCTACAAAATGATGACTTCATTGAAATTCAAAGCATGATATTTTAGGACTCCCTCTATTAATTGACATTAAATAAAAACCACATGATAGATATTCTTAAATATTTTCAGAGATACATGGTCGCATGGTACAGGTTCTATGTGGTTTCCATGGCAACCAAAGCTTTGTAAAATCACTGTTTTCAGTGTATCTGTTGCTATGGTAACCAGCATTTCTGTCAAGAATCCACCAAAATACACTAAAAATATCAGTACTATATTTTTATTCATAAACAACTGCCTAAAGTAAGTTTTCACTGAAGAAATTAGAAGCCCACCATGGCTTAGCAAAGCAATGTGGAGACTATTGATTTGCCATCATTCCATTGCAAATTCTCTTCTCTGATATTCTTACTTATAAAATGGCACCACTACCTACCAGTCTTAGAGTACAGCTTGTTCCTTCCTATCTGACAAATCTCCAACCTTCATAAGGGAGTGAGGACATCCTTCCTTTGAAAGCCAAAACATCCACCAAGATCCTTATTGATGAAAGTGTGGAATGCACAAAAGAAATTTGACAAATAAGGCACTACAGTTACAGGCACTACTAAATCGACAATCTCTGAGGGTATTTGTTGAATTGAGATAAAAAAAAGAAACCCTGGCAATGATCTGACAATGCATATTTAGTATCAAAGAAAAATTAAATGCATCTACAGAAAAATAGGAAACAATAGTAGATACAATCAATGTATAATTAGATGCACAATACTTTTGTGTTTAAACAATATAATGATGCTTTCAATGTGAATTAAAAAAAAATATGGCATGAAATTTTAAACCTTTTCTAAACCATACATATATATTTGATATATCAGCAGGTATTCAAAGTCTCCAAAGATGTCAGCCACAGCTATTTACATGTACATGTATTACACACTGCATCAGAATGAGAGACTTGAAAAAGTACAACAGCTTGGCAGGAAGGACATTGCCTTATCTATTCCAGAATAACATCAAATAGATGTCAGTCATGGAGCTTATTGATTATTTTATGCTAATCGTGGTGGCATAAGGTGAATCTAGTCAATTTTCTATTGCCCTTTCTATTCACATGACATTCTATGAAATGAAACCATGATAAACATGGGATTTGGGGACATTTGTCACAACAATTGATTATAACTATGTGCAGCTAGTCCATTCAAAGGTAGTGCTGCTACCTGGTGTGGATTTAACATCCAAGTATCTAAACATATTGATGTTTAAATCTAAACACCTATTATTCAACTGTTTCAACTCTAAACATCTAAACATGTTTAGCATAAATGTTTATGTAGTTAGAATAAAAGTGTTCATTTCCTAAATGTGTAGTCGATGAGACACCTAACTGACCTATATGTTAAGGTTTTAAATGTGTTTAGACCTAAACATGTTTAAAATCTAAAAACCATTTTTGCAGTGTAGTTTAGTTATGCATATTTCATGGTTCACAAAGTACCCCTGGTTATTACATAGATCAGAACAGATACACCTGGCAGTGTGGTAATGTAGTTTGCCATGGCTTGTAATGAATCATCAGGGTATAAATGTCACATGGACCAGTGAACTAATTGCCACAGGTTGCGTCGCCCTGACACAACACTAAATACTTAACAACCATGGTGCATGGAGACTGATGACCTTAGGGAAAGGGTACAGACCCACAACTATCACTCTCCCACCACATGTTTACTTATAAACAGTATAGTGGCATAATGGGCACAGACACAGGTTTGCTGATAGCAAAATGTCAAATACTGGTGGAGGCAAAACAAAAAGGGCCTCCATGATTGAGGTCACAGCATTGCAGATGGCTTTAGGTTTAAATGGAAACACTGTTAAGGGCTGAAAGGGGCTTCTGGACTCATGATTGAATAAACGAAACAGTATTTGCTGTGGGAATTCAGAAAATGTAAATAACGGCACTGATGTCATGAAGATTGCACTGGTATCATTTGTTTTGCAAGTAAATCTCAGCACTTGTAACTTGTTTGGCACACTTGCAAATTGGCACACTTGCAAATTGTAACCTTGTTGATCCCCCAGAATGAGACTACAGCCCACAGAATAATCTAAACCTGATAAACCATAGGCCAGAACAATGAGGAGTTCCCAGGACTTATTTAATGTATTTGGAGTTATAGAAAATTAGAATAATCTTCTCTCTGTTTTTACAACATGTTTATAAGCAAGCTAATAAGTTCACTTTTCCTGGAGGCGCATACTACATGTCATACAGAAATCTCAAATTTACAATGCAGAATTGAATGAAGCCTCCAGCCTTTAGAAAGCCTATGTTATAATTTTTAAAAAACTCATAGGGATGTCTATACCCTCAGAATTCGATGATGGGTTCATTACCAAATTAAGGTTAAGCTCGGTAATGAAATACCGAACAATTGCACTTCAATTTGTATTTCCGAGTAAATGATCACTGTACAGCAAAGAGACACAGAGACAGTGTGAATCCAATACCTGAAGGAAAGACCTAAAGAGGTAAAAATGGAAAATCGACACACACCATGTAAGCAATTCTTTTTAAACGCGTTATGCAGTGAACAGTGACTTTGTATAGAACCATGCTCTATTTCCCGAGATTTCACTCTGTAAGACATTGATTCCACTTGTCACTCACTTACCATGAAGGATGCGTCACCAGGATACGGTGAATGGAAGTGATGCCCCCTAGGCTCATTTCACATGGAACAGATACATGCCTCTCAAACCCATCACATAATGAACAGTGACTTTACACTGAAAGGTGCCAGTTCTATTTGTCACATTCCTTGAAATTAGAGTGAGAGGACGGAACTCACACGATGAATGGAGGCGATTCCTTCCTACCTCATTACTCAGTGAATAGTCGCTTACACAAAGAATAAATATTAGATCTGATATCCACTAAAATGTTGGGTATTTGATATTTATCTCAGAATTCAAAGTAAGCCTTATATCTCATAACTGGACAAATTAACAGGCAATGATGTGGTCCTGTGGACATTTCTTGCCCTCTGTCATGCCTTCCATTTGGATTTCCCCTACCGTCTCTCAGATTTCATAAGATATTTGTCAAGGCAGTCCTCTAATCCTCACAGACTATGGCGTTCAGTGTTGGACATTAACAGATAAGTCCATCCTGCCTGTGGTACTTCTATAAGTAAACAAAAGTGGTGTCTACCATGTCTACTCTTCACTGTGAGGTGCCTGCACAGATACTATTTACGACGACAGTCTTCTTTGGGACACAATTCTGAACATGGTATGACAAGAACCAGCAACTATTAAGACAATTGTTATCAAAATAACAGCAAAGACATTGCCATAGATAATCCTTGTACCACCACACTGCTTTTGAAGCTTGAACACACTCTTCACTGTGAGGTGCCTGCACAGATACTATTTACGACGACAGTCTTCTTTGGGACACAATTCTGAACATGGTATGACAAGAACCAGCAACTATTAAGACAATTGTTATCAAAATAACAGCAAAGACATTGCCATAGATAATCCTTGTACCACCACACTGCTTTTGAAGCTTGAACACAGTGCTGCAGAGCAATACAACTATGGTGGCCCATTGTTCAGTCTTTACACTATATATAAAAATGGTTTAGTAGATCGCTGGTTACAAAATCAATATTTATGACTGCTTCAGGCGAGAGTACCCCTGGGGTACCAGATGAAGCAAAATTTTTAGGCTATGAAGCAGTGAGGAAAACCCCAGCTAACTCGACTTACTATATAGACATTTAAACAAAAACATTTTCAGAACTATGAAATATCTACCCTGCTTGATTCATCTTGATATTGAAGTATGCAATTGGTGATCATGCTGACTTCTATATAATAGGCCTAAAAGTGCTATTTTTGGCCTATGGCAGCCATCTTAGATTTTTCAGGAAACTCAAACTAAAATTAAAATTAAAATTGAATTAATTTAATATTTTCTTTTAATCCTCAGAGGGTGGCGTATGGGGGGTTATATATACCTTTCAAAATCAAAAACAAAGGCCAGATTCTTGTTTCTCAAGATGCGTACCATCTTTTAGGCTGGGCCCCGCAAAATCTTTGCCCTAACCATTCCCCCTAGTACAGTGAGAGGCACTTCTGTATGACTTGGCTATATCCTTGCCTGCCTGGAGGGTGTTGCTCCTATAGTAAAAGGAAGAGCTGGCTAAAAATGTCATTGTTTTCAGTCCTTTCTTTTCATGTAGCTATAACTTGTCCCTTTTGTTGCTCACAAGTGGTCATTCAAGTACGGTGCTAAAAAAGGTAGATTTGAGTAGGTACCTACTCGGGAGAAGTCAGTCAGTATAGAATAGTATAGAATGTGTGACATGAGTAGGTACCTGATAGTGCAGCTCTCTCTATTTTAAACAAGGCAAGTGACTTTTCAGACTAATGTGGTGAGTGCAAGTTGAATGGTGAAGCAGAGCGTGACTTCTTTTGAAAAGAGGGTACCTACTGACAGCTCTTTTTACCATAGGAGCAACACGCTCCTGGCCTTTGTGTTTGAGAGGAATCCCTAGTAGTGTAGCAATACAGAAGCAGTCTACACTCATTGCTTGCTGACAAAGTCAAGTTTGGTCTTTATTAGGTCATTGACACAGGAATCTGCACAAATCCAGAATTGCCCCTTTTTTATTTTGCACAATTCTGGAATTGTCCCCTCTACATTGAAAACCTGGAAGATCCGAAACGGTGACGACTTAAGGTCCTGAGGTTGACAAAACCTAAAACAAGGTGGTCAAAATGATGACTTTAGGTCATGATACTGACGACCATAGTCATCAGTATGACAATACTGACAATACAGAGTCGTCATACTGGTGACATGGGTCATCAGGTTGACAACCTAAAGTCGTATTTTTGACCACCTAAGGTAGCTGTTTTAGGTATTGTCAACCTGAGGACCTGAAGTCATCACCACTGACTAGTTTCAGAACTTCCAGGTTTTCAGTTTAAGGTTGCGCAGTTTAGGAATATTGATAATGAAAAATACAGTTTGGAACGGCATAGAGCCTTACAAAAAGCCCATGCCTACAGATTTATGGAGAACTGAGTTTTAAAGAGTTATATGTAATTTCTGCATGGGACAGGCATTGCTGTGTAGAAGCTGGAGAAGTAATTCTTACAGCCTTATTTAGACCTTCAGTTAGGGTTTGGCTGCACTTGTTCTATATAAGACATAACACCAAGAGGGTAGGGTAATCAATAACATGGAATATCATTTCAAAATGTCTGACTTAAAATCACCTAGTTTCATGACAATTATCATTTCTGCTTTATTATTCCGGAACTGCACTAATTCCCATATTGCGCCAAACATATATAACAGATTTAACAATCATCGGTTGAGTACTTTCTATGATTGCAGATAATTCATTATTTATCTTCTTTTCACTGTTGTATGTTGTGAAAGAGTTGGGGTGGGGGGCATAACCAGCCACTGTAGAGCTTTGATGGTGTTACTAAGGTTAGATTGGCCTGAGCCTTAGTTCAGTCCTACCATTGTAGAAGGAGCCACTGTCACTTGTTGTGCTGGAGCTTAATTCAAAAGATCCTGGGATCCCAACCCCAGCGATCTAAGTGTAGGCACATATCATAAAACCTGGCTGGTCTACCCTATGTAATGCAGTGGTTGCAGACCTGTCCAGAATAGCTAGTCCTGGGATCACTTCACTATTCCATTTCCACCACTAAGATCACTGCGATCTTAGTTAAAGAAATGCATAGTGGTTTCACCAGGGTACAAGAGCACTTACAGGGAACACTCCTGATTGAAAGAGTGAATAGCCTGCTGCATACATAAAGAGGGGAGGGAGGACGTTTGCTGAGTGTCCTTGAGGGCTCTTAGGGCTACTCATGCGTTAAGTGCACTGTAAGGTAATTCTTCCCTTCTCTCTCTTTGTCCTGGGGGGAGGGCACAATGCTTCTAATATGCAAGCATAAATCATACATTCATGGGAACAACTCTTGAATACTGTATGGGGGTCAACTGCACCCTGTGCTCTTTTGTTAGCCCATATGGGGACAGGGAACGATGGTATAAGCACTCTTGTGAAGAAGAGTGACTCCACAGCTATTCCTTTATTTTGGGACTCTTACCCCTGTGCCTAGTCAGTACCTCTTGGAATAGTGTAGGAGGGCTGAGGCTAAGATCGATGCGATCTTAGTGCTGGCTAGGATATGTGAACCCAGTCAACTCTTAAGATCGCTTAATAGGATAAGGCTGATTTATTCCTAAGATTGCTGGGGTCGTGATCCCAGGATCTTTTGAATTAAGCTCCTGGACTATACATAGTAAAGGGAATTCCAGAGGAGTGCCTTACGATGCCTTATCGCTCATAATGAGCACTGCCCATCTCCTCTACAATTTGGGAACTGCTCCCAAATACTACTGCAATGAGATGCTTAAAATATAGAAGCAAAAAGAAGGGTGTGTGAAATGAAGGTAAATTTGAAAAGAAAGATGACCTTTGGTCATCAAATGACCACCTAAGTTGGCAATAGAATGAATTTGTATTATTATTGTTAACTTTCCTTGTCATGGAGCAATAACCGACCTTAACTCCTCTGCATTGCAGTGTTTCAAGCGGCAGCAGGTTTTCTGTAAAGTGTTGATAATCAGTTACAGGATGTCATATAAAAGGCCCATGGCAACGGTATCCAAATAGGAAAATAGAGAGAAATATATTAGAACATGGTTCTTCTTAATGTTAATTTTTTCACAACTGCCAAACGTTCAACATGTGCACCATGACACCTGTAACCAGGGAGCTAAATATTGAGAAAATATTTGTTTTTAATCTAAGTGTTGCTCATTCTCATTTAATGGTCAGATCTAGTGAATTATGTTAATGATCATGTTAACATCTGCTCCTATAATTTCTGATAACCAGCTGCCGGATGTCCCAATGGTGCGCCATGGCAACAGCAGCCAAGGAAGGAAAGTATATGTATATAAAAAGAAAACTAAATTCTGTGCATGTTGCTAATTAATAGCTAATTACATTCACATGTCTAGCATTGTCAGTCGTGTTCGTATATTTTCGGTCACACCCACAGAGATGTTGGAACCACCCACAGTCCTGATCTAATTAAATTTGTTCCTTGTTCCAGATAGAAAAATGATAAAAAGATGACTTAACACCAGTTTAAGGTCTGCTGCTGCAGGAGTGCATCATGCCCATAAGTCTGTGTGAGGCTTGTATGAAATGCAACGTGCTTCGGCCATTTCCAAGTTTAGATCGCTGAATACCAAAAAAGGTGGTCGCTAAAAGATTGGTCGCAATTTTTCTCATATGAAAAATTGGTCGCTAGTATTAGCGACCTAAACTGAGATCATGTCCATGCTTCATATACGAATGGAATGTCTTTTATTTATGCCAATATAGTCCTGAGTAACATCTCTAGTGAAACATCGGTATAAAGGGTTTATGTATGGTTCCTGTATTCTTTCAGACAGTCTGCCCTCTTTTCCTACCATACACTACACTTCATGTTGTTGAAATAACGAAGGATTCCACGTCCCGAAGTTGCCAGAGATCCTTCATTATTTTCACAGAGATGTTGTTATTTTCACAGAGCTTTCTTCGTACCACTACGCTGCCACCTGGGGGTTCTTGTAAAATCTACAATGGCCCCCTGCTATATAATTACAGTGGTTCACTCTTCAGTTTTACAAGGATCCCTCGTCGATTCAAAAGTGATTAATTTACAGTGTAGTGCTGTGTCAAAGTCCTTCATGGATAGCATCGGTAAACACTGAGGTTCAAATATCGTGCATGGTGACCCCTCTGCTCTGTTTTGTCCATGTATTTGTGATGACAAATCCGCTGTTGGTCTGAGTGTGGATGTCATTATAGCTGATGGATGACATGTACAAAACACACACTGAGCTATCTGGTGGTGGACATGGCAGTGGATGTGTATAGAAGGGGTTAGAGTCCACATGGTACATGAGGTCTATGTGTCCATATCATCCATGTGTAGGCTATGACAAAGATGGTCTTGGCCCGAGCGTGGGTGTCATTATAGCTGATGGATGAGATGTACAAAGCACACACAGAGACATCTGGTGGTGGACGTGGTGGTGGACGTGTATACAGGGGGTTAGGGCCCACATGGTACATGAGGTCCATGTGTCCATATCGTCCATGTTTCAGTGATGACAAAGCTGCTTGTGGTGGTCTGAGTGTGGATGTCATTATAGCTGATGGATGACGTGTATAAAACACACACTTAGACATCTGACTAAGTGGTGCTATTGTAGACTCGAGTGGACATTTGCTGAGAGTGACATAAGGCATTCACGGTTGCAATGGAAGTGAGCAAACGATAGTAACCACAAACTGCACCAGGAATAGCTCAAAGGCATGTAGAAGACAAATTTATTTGACATCATAAAAGAAAAGCACTTTAAGCTATACATAGTCCATAGTTGGAATCATTCTTTTTACATTACACATACATTGCCCTACTCTACCTTTATCTCATAATTAAACTACTGCAATGGCGTTATGAGATTATCCCCCAGGAGAGCCTTATGAATGCAAAAAAAAGGGATTCATAGGCAAAGAGCTGATAATCCGAGGTCTTTCTGTCTCTAGGCACCCTATGCCACTAGTGTGCCCTAATGAATGTTCAATGAGAAGCCAGGTTTTCAAATGAGGCCATTACTGAGTAATAAGCATGAGGAAATTCAATATTGTAAAAATGAATTAGGAAATACTGAAAGTACCTGTCAACTAGGAATATTAGATTATAAAGCAATAAAATAATTAACCTTGTTATAAATGACTTCTTTTTTAATAAAATCAAAAGAAGTTAACAGGCAAGCGATTCTCATTTTATGAGCTTTAAAATCAATCCTTATGTAAACATGACACCCCAGAGTCCTCCCCTGGGTGCCCATTGATCAGCAAAGGCTTTTATAGTCTTTTTTGTCAAACTTCTTCCTCTGTTGATTTTATTGGTCATCAGGGAAAACTTTCACAAATTGATGAGAGTGGTGTGCTCTTTCCCATTTCAGAATACTGAGGGATAATAATTTGACCAAAGAACAGTGGCCAGTGGGGACCCTAAGGCAGATATCACAAGTACATCATTGCTGAGGCATATACTGTACAAATATGTCATTGAAATAACAGCATTGTCTAAAAGATTCCAGAGATTCATTGTTACTACCACAGATTTTCCTTGCATGACCATTCTGCCACCTAGGGCTTCTTATAAAAACTACACTGGTTCACTCCAAAATAATTAAAGTGGATTACTGTTCCAATTTAAGAAGATCCTTGCAGGTAGATTCAAGGGTTGTTTTGATAATGAAGACGAAATGATATTGGAGTGACATCATTTCCATTTGTAAAGCCCATTCGCTGATACCGTTACTGATAAAATGGCTTCGCTACCTACTGGTCTTAATGTACAGACAATACATGTCTAACAATTCTCTAACCTACACATGAGAATTTAGAGACGTTTTTGAAAGAAGAAGCATCTTTCTGGATATTTGATGATGAAAGTGTGGAATGCACCAAAGAAAGTTCACAAATCAAACAATTTAGTTTTTTTTTGGGAATTACATGGCAATGATTAAATATTCTTATTGGATCCAGAAGGGTATTTGTTAGATTGAGGTAAAGGAACTGTGGCATATTTGATTATTTTCAAAGAAAAGTAAATTCAAAGTTGATCAGTTGATTCTTAAAAATAAAATTGCCACCTTCTAAACTGACTTCAGTTGTTGTAGTTGTGTTGATCATCTTGAAATATAGATTGAGAACAATATTAAATTCAAATCTTTACTGAAAATATAAAATCATAATGGCCAACATTAACAACATGGTTATCACATTATTCTTTCAAAATTGAACACACAACATTTCTGCATTCACATAATTTAATGAAAGCGAATTTACCTTAATCGACGTAATACAAGTCCCTGCCCTAATAAGCGTCCCTCCTCCTTATTGGACTAGAAAAATGCCTTTTTTTTAGTCTGGAAAATGTGGCAGTAGTTGAATAGCTAATTGTTGACACCTGCCATGGGCAATACAGTAAAATATGGTCTCTTGTGTGCATGTTGTAAATGAAGTTGGATTTAATGGTTTTGGATATGCCTGCTTTCAATTTGATACAAAATCACGGTATACCATTTTATTCATTTTTTAAAGAATGATCAAAACAGGGTATAGCATTTTGTTTATTTCTTAAAAGAACAAACAAGAACATGGTATTACAATTTTTTTCATTTTTCAAAAGAGTGATAAGAGAAAAGGTTTGTAAAATATCAGACTTACAGACTGCAAGTCTAATGACCGGTTTACCTCGGCATATTTTATTGTTCACAAAATACACCAGAAGGGTGATTCATACAAATTGAACATGCATTTGAAAGTATGTAAAATGTGCTTAGTATGTAAATTACAATTTTCTAAGGGTCTTTTTTAAAAAAAATAAATATGGTATACATTGTTTCATTTAGACAGTCAAAATATATGTTGGTTGAGTTAAGTAACGACCAATTCTAAAAGACATCAACAAGTAAAATACATTCCTAACACGGTTGAAAAATCCATGTTCATAGCGAACTCGGCATATATTATTTCAATTCTGCACAACATTTATCGAGGGGTCTTAAGCTCATCCTAAGTGAAATTCTTTTTTATTATCAATAATTCATAACTGAGGATAACTGTATATTAAAAGCTTTTTTTCCATTCATTTTGATATAAACAGAATTGGAATTAAGCATTCATTTCCGATTATAGAAAGGTTAAATTGTTACATGTTCACAAGTTCATGTTTAAATTTTACAGTTTTTAAAAAGTGATACTTTCGTTGATTTAAGGGGTACAAGGCTCTTAATAAATATATATAGACTTTGGGGGCCTTTTATTCACTCCAGTCCTTGAAGCACAGTAGAACATACTCATAGGGTATAATGGGTAGGTTAAAATTGAGAAGTATCAGGCACTTTGTGAGCAATACTAAGTGTGCTTCAGCTAAAATGATCTTTAATATGTTTGAAAACGTTGCACAAAAGAAATTAAGCATAATGTTAGCTACTAGAGGGCATCAAAGGTGCAAAAACTGATTTTACACCAAAATGAAGAGCATGTCTCCTCTTTAAAAGAAATAATTTTTTTATTAAATCCTTTTATATTAACTTCTGGCTGCACAAGTGACCTAAGAATATTCATTTGGGTAAAATTTGTCAAAATATACAGTCGGACATTGCCCAAAGTTTCCTGACAAGTTTTGGCTAGAATGCCCTAAAATTATTATGTGATAGTGGCACCTAGTGTTTGTGTTATACACCAAACCCCTTTGATGTTGCATTTTCAAAAGTGTTGTCAAAATATTTCAAAAATATTTATTTAAATATTCCCTACCATCTTGATACTATGAATATTTAGAAGACAAGCAGAAATACCTCCCAACCAGCATGCCCGCATGGGTCAGAAATTCCTTTGGGCCTCTGGGCTAGCCCAGATGTGGGATCAAGCTGGTAAATGTCTGAGCTGCCAGTTTGTGATTCATATCAATTACACAAGGGGGCCCACCACGCGTGTGTCACACGTCACGTGACGTGTCTGAGTTCTGCAGGCTTGTCCTATATCAATAAGGGCAGGTTTCTTATTACCACTTCAGTAGTGGTCAAGACCACTGCTCACATCCTAAGGTTGTTACCATAAGGGTAACCAAATGCCATGAGCATGTAGCCTGTAGAGGGTGGATAGTATTTAATAAACTTGGTTGCTTACCTAGTTCTAACTTCTTTTCTTTTTGTTATTTCTTAACCTAACTGAAAAGTCAAACCACTACAACATGCTTATCTCTCAGCTATCTCTCTACCATACTACAGCCATCAGAGCAGCCAAGTTAGATCAGCAGGAAGAGCACTGGAGTCCATATCCAAAGGTCAATGGTTCAAGTCCAGAGAGGTCCTCAAAATTTTTTCGGTGGAGACCCAAGCTTACTTTATAGAGAAAATGAACTGAATGATAGGTTTCTATGCTTTTATTGTCAAGTAGAATGGTATAGATAGACTCATTTAGGAATATTGCCAATGCCATGGGAGGAGGGGAAGAGCTGTCATTGCATATAAAGAGTGTAAAACCTTCAAAAAAAAAAAAAAAAATATATATATATATATATATATATATATATATATATAATGAAATGAGGTTTCTGGGCTAGCCCATCTGGGCCCCATCTGGCAGCTCAGACATTATTTTACCAGCTTGAGCCCACATTTGGGCTAGCCCAGAGGACCAGAGGAATCCCATATGGAGCCCTTGTGGATGTTCTGGCTGGGCTTATATTTGAGAATAAATGAAATAATTTGAATAAAGTCATATGGCATTGATTTGTATTAATTACATATTCATACATAGCTTTCTATGGGACTACTTTCTTGCATGAGATAAGATCTAACCCCCTTGCCCCAGTGAAACCCTTAAACATTTCTCCACCATAAGGGCTGAGTCATTTATTGCTAGCTGGGGGGGGTCTTGATGGATTTTAGTGGATCAGCAAATGTTCCCCCACCAATAAAACAATTTTGCAAAATGGCCCACTCCAAAATGCAAATGGAATGATGGGTTGCAATGAGTATTAGGATTTGCCCATTTTTAGTTATGAATTCCCCTCCCAATGTGAGGGTTTATTTGGTGTTCCCCCCACCAAGAAATTCCCATTTTAAATGACCCCCACCCAATATCTTGACCCTGAGGAGCTGTGATTACTCGCAACTCCTATCACCTTTTTCTAGATGATGTATATATATTCCACTTTACATATATTACACCACCAGATTACACAGTATCCTCTACTTCTGATGAGGTTATCTGGCCAAAACCTGCTCACAGAGTGACAAAACTATAACATATTGGGTTGCTATACAGCTGACAGCACACATGGACCTTTACCAGTAGTCATGTCACCATGGGAGACCACATATGTCAGCTGGGGTTCTCCAGTATATATATATATATATATATATATATATATATATATATATATATATATATATATATATATATAGACATCATGACAGCTGGTTACCACACTTTCTGATACACAGAAAGTGACCAGCAGCACTGGGGAATCCCAATTCGGTCATACTTCATGGTTGACCAGTCATGAGAGGTGTGGGTTTCCCAATATCCATCTAAAATTATGACATCATAGCTGGGGCGTTCGACTATAGAATATGGTATAGCAAGGGATTCCCCCCTTTCCCATGGTGTTCAGTTACAGTATAAATATGAAATTCATGGTCACAGTTACATACTCTTTATCTAACATTATACTGAAGATGTTAACTTTATTCCATCTATAGTTGCCCTCACCATGTATTCGGATTCATGTTCAGTGAATGTTGAATGTGCTCAGAATTAATCAGTGAAAATGGTCAAGCAGATACATGTTGAATTTTTGTGAATCAACCTCCTGGTTGTCACATAGATCAGAATAGACGATGATCTAACAGTGCAGACTCAGTATCAAAGAAAAATTAAATGCACATATGAATGCAAAAAAAAAAAAAAAATGGAAGGAGATTTTGATGGTTTTCTTAAAGAATAAAACTACATTGGTTTTTAAAATATCAGACTTACATATTGCAAGTCCAATGACCAGCTTACCTATACAGATCATATAATCCACAGAATATAGCAGATCATCATAGAGATCAGAACAGACATACAAGGCAGTGTGGTAATGTACTATACCATGGTTTATAATAACTCGTCTGGGTACCATTGCCACATGGACCAGTGAACTAATGGCGACAGGTTGTGTCCCACTGACACAACACTAAATACTTAACAACCATGGTGTATGGAGACTGTTGACCTCAGGGTATGTGTACGGACCCAGAACTGTAACTCTCCTAACACATGTTTACAAACTGTATGGCAGCCGATTTGGCTTCAACACCGGTGTGTTGATAGCAAAATGTCGACCACTGACTGAGGCGAATGAAAAGGGTTTACCAAAAGAGAAAGAATTTCTCTGATTGAGGTCAGAGTTGCTGATGGTTTTGAATGGAAGCATTGTTAACGGATTTTAGACCCAGGAGCTTCCTGTTTCATGATTGAATAAACAAAAGTCTGCTGAGGGAATGTAGACAAGATTCCACTATTATTATTCCTTTTACTACATTTTCAATGGAGATAATAAGTGCTTTGTGACCTTGCTGACTCTGATTTTTTTTCTCCAAAATCAAACTACAGACCCAAAAATGATTGAAAATTGGAATCAGAATAAATGAAAACAAAAAGAGGGCACGCTGACAAAACATTTATATGGCAGAATCAGTTCAATTATCTTTCAATTTTCGAACATGTATGACCAAGGAGATAGTATTGCAAACTACTATGATATTTCCTTTGTTTGAGTAACTAATGTGGTGAAAGAAAATGAACAAAATCACCGACCCAAAGAAACATCTTTACACTTGTAAATGTGTAATGGCTTAACATATCTGCATAAAGCAGCTGCTTTGGAACTCATGAGTGAATGATCTGGGATGAACAAGCACTGGGAATGAAATAATTGGTGCCATAATGAGGTGAGTAGGGAGAATGGGCACAGAGTGTGTAAGCATTGCCTGTAGAACCAATTTCACAGTGAGAGTGACTTTGTATAGAACCTTGCTCTATTTCCTGAGATTACACGCTGTAGGACATTGATTCCACTTCTTACTGACTTACAAAGCAAGATGAGGCACCAGAATACAGTGAATGGAAGCAGTGCCATCCAACCTGATTAAAGCTGGAGCAGATACAAGCCTTTCTACCCCATCACACAATCAACAGTGACTTAACACTTCAAGGCACAAATTTCATTTCAAAACAATCTTAAAAAGAAAAGCGAGAGGACTTTAGGCAATGAATTGAGGTGATGCCATCCAAGTTTATTACTCAGTAAGCAGTAGCCTTATGTAGATTCCTGGTACACATTTCAAAGCATGATGGTTGGACTCCACTTCTAGTAGTCTTCACTGTAGAGACATCATCTATAGCAGAAGTCATTGTAAATTATAAAGTGCAGCCCTGACGTCATCCCTCTACATACTCCAATCTCTGATGTCATCCCTCTACATACTCCAATCTCTGACGTCATCCCTCTACATACTCCAATCTCTGACGTCATCCCTCTACATACTCCAATCTCTGATGAAATTATATTCTGGTGCACAGTGAGAATTTCTGTGCCTCATTGGTATTCATTGCAGTCTAAGCTAGACATGCAAGTACATATATGAGAAGGTTCTTACGCATAAGGCAATCTCATGTATAAGGTGCACCCTGACTTGAGAAACAAACAAACAATGTGGCACACTTGGGCCTTTTTTTTTGGCACTTTGATACTAATCAATATTTTTATAATCATACTTAGCCAAGGAGGCAAAATTTGAAATAAGGCATTTCTTGCTTTGAAATTCTCTCTGTTTTGCCTTTCAATTGAATTTCTCCAACCATCTCCCTACTAAGAACTTTCTAAGGGCAGTCCTGTACTGCCAGCAGTCTTTGACAGTTAATACTTGGTGTAAACAGTCTGCTGTATGTCTAAGTAAACAAACGTGTTGTCTACCATGTGCTGTTGGCTGTGATGGGGCTGCACAGATGATATTTGTGACTGGGATGAATAAGGACAGTCTTATGTGTAGGGCATTTCTTCACATGGTATGACTGGAAAGAGCCAAGTCAATAATCCTGTCATGCCGATCTACTGTTCTGCCATCTTGGGCTTCATTATTAAAACTACACTTCTTCACAGCAGTATGATTATGATGGTTCACTGTTTAGTGGGATGAGGATGGCTGGTAGATTCAGCGTTCATTTAGAGTGTACATTGCTAGGGTGAGAAAAGGGGGTCTATGGAGGTACAACTACAGGCACTACGATCATGATGTATGAAAAGGTGACAATTTAGGATGCTTCTGGTTTGACATAAAAAAAGCTCAAGTTGTATCATTGTCATATCTTGATGTGCTATAATTGCTTTCAAGTATACATGACTAAAAGGCAAGACCTCGTGTCAGTTGATAATGCAGTTGTATTTATTCCAGCGTATTGTACAGAGTTGTAGTGATGGTAGTGTATAGGTTAGCGGCCTATTCTGCTCTGAAGGTTACAGGTAGGACGCAGCAGTAGCTATGGTGGCAACTGGGGTGACCCTTACCAGCAGAATGTGTAACTAAGGGGGGTGGTGTGTGTACAGGTAATGGTCATGTACACGTAGGACAATGATATTCAATGTATAGCGATAGACATGAGTGTAGAATTATCAAGACATGTTTAAAAATAAAAGATTTCCATATATATAACGTCATCTTGAAGAATGGCATCCCTGCCTGCCTGGCTCCTGTGTTTGAGTGGAATTGCTAGTAGTCGAGATCTGGCACTCCAAACAACAGTCTAGAGGCATTGCTTACCAAGATGGAGGGTTTTTTTAGAGTTGAGTTAATTTTTTTGAGGGGATCGAGAAGTTCTAATTGTTGAGAACTGTATTTCCAAATGAAGCCATTATGAGGCTGACAAAACATTAGAACATTACATTAGCAAGTGTTATCAAAGCCTCACTGTAACACAAATACAGTCAAAATGGCAGTGTTTCTCATACAACTTTTGGCCAAAGCTTTTACTATCGTTGTACCACAGAACTTTATCTAGAGAATCACCTTGAATTATATTCAAATTCACTATACAGTGTTCTGGGGATGCCTGCAGTCATCTCTTAGAGAACTTTCTACTATTGCAGATATGTGAGAGGAAAGAAACTTCATTATTGTATGTGTTGTAAAAAGGGGGAGGGGCAATACCATCCACTGTAGAACTATGACAGTGTTAGTTCTGTGCTATCATTGTAGAGGGAGCCACAGTCCTTAATGTGTTTGACTATTTCATAGTCAAATGAACTCCGGGGTATTGCCGTATCAACTGTTGCTTGTAATGTACACTGCCGATCCAGTCAATGATTTAGGATTTCCATCTTATGTAGAAAAATCTGTGGGAAAGCCCACGATACTCTTGAATACTAGTCTTCACTATTCTTGTAGTGCTTACAATAGAGAAGTCGATATAAGGAGATGTGATATAACTAAAGGGGAAGGAGAAACAAGGTGGCACACAGATCAAATAAAGATACAGACCTGCCCTTTAATAAGTATGAGCTTAGCTTTGCCTCTCTGTGGAGCTTCTTAATATGTATGAGCTTAGCTTTGCCTCTCTGTGGAGCTTCCTACTACTATATATGCTCTGATATTTAACACAGTGGAATGTCAGTTCTACTATTTGTATTTCTAACACTACTGATAATGATCCCAGTAGATGCTATACAAAGTCTATAATGATATTATTTCTTTTTCATTGTTGTCCTTTGAGTACGCTAGGTGATTACCTGCATATATTGACCTTTTGAAATTGTGGTAGTTTGATCATTCACAACCATGTTACCTTTTTCAACTTATATAAACTTTTGATACTAAACTTCCAGACGCACCATAGCAACAGCAAATAAGGATGATAATATGGAGTAAATTACTACTACTTTGCTAAATACCTGCCATTAACACTTCATCCCCTGGTCTGATACAATACTGTTAGATTTCTGGTAAACCTTCCCCTCCCACAGAGACTTTGTTAATAACCACAGTATGAATTGTATTTTCACCTTGGTCACATTTTTTAAAGAACAGGTTGTTCAAGACCCCACGTAGACCCCCCAACACGTGCACACTTAACCGATATTCTTTAATTCCATACTTAATTGCATTCTTAGGTATTATTAATCATGTTATTAAATTTCTGGTAAACGCTCCCCATCCACAGAGACTTTGTTAACAATCACAGTCCTGGTACTAATTACAAAATACATATTACTTAGGACCCCACAAAGAATCCCCCCTCCCTCCACTTTGCTGATATCAGGGTGGGGTCTCAATGAATTAATTGAAGCATGGGTGTCTTACAAATCCTTTAAACACTTTGTCATTTAAGGCATTTGTTCCACTGTCATTTGTCCAGTGAATTTCGTTTATCGGACGATTTACAATAAGTAAAAAATATAGAAAAATTGGTTGGATAAGTGATAGTCCAATTGATACTTGTGCCATCATATAGATGCTAGATAGTAGCTAAATAAATTTCAGTATAGGTCTTCAGCCACAGGCCATCCTGGTTTATCAATATAGCATGAGAAAATATTGTCAAAATATACAGTCGGACATTGCCCAAAGTTTCCTGACAAGTTTTGGCTAGAATGCCCTAAAATTATTATGTGATAGTGGCACCTAGTGTTTGTGTTATACACCAAACCCCTTTGATGTTGCATTTTCAAAAGTGTTGTCAAAATATTTCAAAAATATTTATTTAAATATTCCCTAACATCTTGATACTATGAATATTTAGAAGACAAGCAGAAATACCTCCCAACCAGCATGCCCGCATGGGTCAGAAATTCCTTTGGGCCTCTGGGCTAGCCCAGATGTGGGATCAAGCTGGTAAATGTCTGAGCTGCCATTTTGTGATTCATATCAATTACACAAGGGGGCCCACCACTCGTGTGTCACACGTCACGTGACGTGTCTGAGTTCTGCAGGCTTGTCCTATATAAATAAGGGCAGGTTTCTTGTTACCACTTCAGTAGTGGTCTTGACCACTGCTCACATCCTAAGGTTGTTACCATAAGGGTAACCAAATGCCATGAGCATGTAGCCTGTAGAGGGTGGATAGTATTTAATAAACTTGGTTGCTTACCTAGTTCTAACTTCTTTTCTTTTTGTTATTTCTTAACCTAACTGAAAAGTCAAACCACTACAACATGCTTATCTCTCAGCTATCTCTCTACCATACTACAGCCATCAGAGCAGCCAAGTTAGATCAGCAGGAAGAGCACTGGAGTCCATATCCAAAGGTCAATGGTTCTAGTCCAGAGAGGTCCTCAAAATTTTTTCGGTGGAGACCCAAGCTTACTTTATAGAGAATATGAACTGAATGATAGGTTTCTATGCTTTTATTGTCAAATAGAATGGTATAGATAGACTCATTTAGGAATATTGCCAATGCCATGGGAGGAGGGGAAGAGCTGTCATTGCATATGAAGAGTGTAAAACCTTCCAGAAAAAAAAAATATATATATATATATATATATATATATATATATATAATGAAATGAGGTTTCTGGGCTAGCCCATCTGGGCCCCATCTGGCAGCTCAGACATTATTTTACCAGCTTGAGCCCACGTTTGGGCTAGCCCAGAGGACCATAGGAATCCCATATGGAGCCCTTGTGGATGTTCTGGCTGGGCTTATATTTGAGAATAAATGAAATAATTTGAATAAAGTCATATGGCATTGATTTGTATTAATTACCTATTCATACATAGCTTTCTATGGGACTACTTTCTTGCATGAGATAAGATCTAACCCCCTTGCCCCAGTGAAACCCTTAAACATTTCTCCACCATAAGGGCTGAGTCATTTATTGCTAGCTGGGGGGGGGGGGTCTTGATGGATTTTAGTGGATCAGCAAATGTTCCCCCACCAATAAAACAATTTTGCAAAATGGCCCACTCCAAAATGCAAATGGAATGATGGGTTGCAATGAGTATTAGGATTTGCCCATTTTTAGTTATGAATTCCCCTCCCAATGTGAGGGTTTATTTGGTGTTCCCCCCACCAAGAAATTCCCATTTTAAATGACCCCCACCCAATATCTACCAAGCCATCCCCCCTCCCCACCTGGAAATAAATGACTTGACCCTGAGGAGCTGTGATTACTCGCAACTCCTATCACCTTTTTCTAGATGATGTATATGGGTCAGGTCGTCAGAAAGTGTAAGATACTGCCCTTGAAGGGCTTTTAAAATTAATTTTCTAATTACTTTATATAACCATATCACAATTGTGAAGGGACATCTCCTCAGCTCAGAAAACCAAAAAATACCAACTTAGGGCATCCGGTTCCATTTTTATTGCTTGTTTTGTGTCATGTAACGTCCGGTACCAAAATGATGAAATATGGAGGTAATTGAAGTTGTTCTCAGAATATAGGAATGTCCCATTATGCATAACAAACATATGGAATAACAAGGCCAATATGTCTATTATTGACTTCAATTACAAAATGGATCAAAATTTCAGTTATGCATGCACAGTAGACTGCCTCTCACATGATGATAAAAGTACCGGACGTTACGTAACGTCTGGTACTTTTATCAGAATTATTTTACATAAGCTGCTCTCACATGGAGACAAATGCTGCTTGACACACAATTTTTCCCCAAAGTAGGGGATAATAAAGCCCTTCATATGGGTAATAACAAAGATTATAAAAATTCATTTTTTCCATGTTTTATAACTGATTTAGATTTTGGTACCGGACGTTACAAATTACAGATTTCCATTTTCAAAGACACACAATGAAAATTTCTCACTCAGTAACATGTCCAAACCTCTTGGAAATGATACCTATGATCATATATGATACAAAAAAGTAACTTTGGGTTACTCTAGATGTTCTTTGTTCAATACAGGACACTTGTAAAAAATACAAAAAGTCAAAAAAGAACAAATTTGACTGTTTTTTCACTTCGGCAAGCTATAAGTCTGAGAGTTTTTGATGGATGACCACAAATTTTCATCTTTCTGATAGCCCTAAGTGTTGTCTATCAAATGAGTCTATGTAAGACAAGATTGATTTGCAACTTCTTTCTCTAGAGCCATAAGAGTCCAAAATGACCCAAAAACACAAAATCTACTGCTTTCTGGCGACCTGACCCATATTCCACTTTACATATATTACACCACCAGATTACACAGTATCCTCTACTTCTGATGAGGTTATCTGGCCAAAACCTGCTCACAGAGTGACAAAACTATAACATATTGGGTTGCTATACAGCTGACAGCACACATGAACCCTTACCAGTAGTC
Source organism: Acholoe squamosa (assembly GCA_949317995.1). Taxonomy (NCBI): domain Eukaryota; kingdom Metazoa; phylum Annelida; class Polychaeta; order Phyllodocida; family Polynoidae; genus Acholoe; species Acholoe squamosa. Next base: position 1,678,690 of record OX439045.1, on the reverse strand, counting down.
ACTTCACCATGGGTTCCCCACTCTATATATAGACATCATGACAGCTGGTTACCACACTTTCTGATACACAGAAAGTGACCAGCAGCACTGGGGAATCCCAATTCGGTCATACTTCATGGTTGACCAGTCATGAGAGGTGTGGGTTTCCCAATATCCATTTAAAATTATAACATCATAGCTGAGGCGTTCGACTATAGAATATGGCATAGCAAGGGATTCCCCTCTTTCCCATGGTGTTCAGTTACAGTATAAATATGAAATTCATGGTCACAGTTACATACTTTTTATCTAACATTATACTGAAGATGTCAACTTTATTCCATCTATAGTTGCCCTCACCATGTATTCGGATTCATGTTCAGTGAATGTTGAATGTGCTCAGAATTATTCAGTGAACATGGTCAAGCAGATACATGTAAATTTTTTGTGAATCAACCTCCTGGTTGTCATATAGATCAGAATAGATGATGATCTAACAGTGCAGACTCAGTATCAAAGAAAAATTAAATGCACATATGAATGCAAAAAAAAAATGGAAGGAGATTTTGATGGTTTTCTTAAAGAATAAAACTACATTGGTTTTTAAAATATCAGACTTACATATTGCAAGTCCAATGACCAGCTTACCTATACAGATCGTATAATCCACAGAATATAGCAGATCATCATAGAGATCAGAACAGACATACAAGGCAGTGTGGTAATGTACTATACCATGGTTTATAATAACTCGTCTGGGTACCATTGTCACATGGACCAGTGAACTAATGGCGACAGGTTGTGTCCCACTGACACAACACTAAATACTTAACAACCATGGTGTATGGAGACTGTTGACCTCAGGGTATGTGTACAGACCCAGAACTGTAACTCTCCTAACACATGTTTACAAACTGTATGGCAGCCGATTTGGCTTCAACACCGGTGTGTTGATAGCAAAATGTCGACCACTGACTGAGGCGAATGAAAAGGGTTTACCAAAAGAGAAAGAATTTCTCTGATTGAGGTCAGAGTTGCTGATGGTTTTGAATGGAGGCATTGTTAACGGATTTTAGACCCAGGAGCTTCCTGTTTCATGATTGAATAAACAAAAGTCTGCTGAGGGAATGTAGACAAGATTCCACTATTATTATTCCTTTTACTACATTTTCAATGGAGATAATAAGTGCTTTGTGACCTTGCTGACTCTGATTTTTTTCTCCAAAATCAAACTACAGACCCAAAAATGATTGAAAATTGGAATCAGAATAAATGAAAACTAGAAAGAGGGCACGCTGACAAAACATTTATATGGCAGAATCAGTTCAATTATCCTTCAATTTTCGAACATGTATGACCAAGGAGATATTTTTGCAAACTACTATAATATTCCCTTCGATTGAGTAACTAATGTGGTGAAAAAAAATGAACCAAATCACCGACCCAAAGAAACATCTTTACACTTGTAAATGTGTAATGGCTTAACATATCTGCATAAAGCAGCTGCTTTGGAACTCATGAGTGAATGATCTGGGATGCACAAGCACTGGAAATGAAATAATTGGTGACATGAAGAGGTGAGAAGGGAGAATGGGCACAGAGTGTGTAAGCAATGCCTGTAGAACCAATTTCACAGTGAGAATGACTTTGTATAGAACCCTGCTCTATTTCCTGAGATTACACGCTGTAGGACATTGATTCCACTTCTTACTGACTTACAAAGCAAGATGAGGCACCAGGATACAGTGAATGGAAGCAGTGCCATCCAGCCTGATTAAAGCTGGAGCAGATACAAGCCTTTCTACCCCATCACACAATCAACAGTGACTTAACACTTCAAGGCACAAATTTCATTTCGAAACAATCTTAAAAAGAAAAGCGAGAGGACTAAAGTGCAGCCCTGACGTCATCCCTCTACATACTCCAACCTCTGACGTCATCCCTCTACATACTCCAATCTCTGATGAAATTATATTCTGGTGCACAGTGAGAATTTCTGTGCCTCATTGGTATTCATTGCAGTCTAAGCTAGACATGGCAAGTACATATATGAGAAGGTTCTTACGCATAAGGCAATCTCATGTATAAGGTGCACCCTGACTTGAGAAACAAACAAACAATGTGGCAAACTTGGGCCTTTTTTTTTGGCACTTTGATACTAATCAATATTTTTATAATCATACTTAGCCAAGGAGGCAAAATTTGAAATAAGGCATTTCTTGCTTTGAAATTCTCTCTGTTTTGCCTTTCAATTGGATTTCTCCAACCATCTCCCTACTAAGAACTTTCTAAGGGCAGTCCTGTACTGCCAGCAGTCTTTGACAGTTAATACTTGGTGTAAACAGTCTGCTGTATGTCTAAGTAAACAAACGTGTTGTCTACCATGTGCTGTTGGCTGTGATGGGGCTGCACATATGATATTTGTGACTGGGATGAATAAGGACAGTCTTATGTGTAGGGCATTTCTTCACATGGTATGACTGGAAAGAGCCAAGTCAATAATCCTGTCATGCAGATCTACTGTTCTGCCATCTTGGGCTTCATTATTAAAACTACACTTCTTCACAGCAGTATGATTATGATGGTTCACTGTTTAGTGGGATGAGGATGGCTGGTAGATTCAGCGTTCGTTTAGAGTGTACATTGCTAGGGTGAGAAAAGGGGTTCTATGGAGGTACAACTACAGGCACTACGATCATGATGTATGAAAAGGTGACAATTTAGGATGCTTCTGGTTTGACATAAAAAAAGCTCAAGTTGTATCATTGTCATATCTTGATGTGCTATAAATGCTCTCAAGTATACATGACTAAAAGGCAAGACCTCGTGTCAGTTGATAATGCAGTTGTATTTATTCCAGCGTATTGTACAGAGTTGTAGTGATGGTAGTGTATAGGTTAGCGGCCTATTCTACTCTGAAGGTTACAGGTAGGACGCAGCAGTAGCTATGGTGGCAACTGGGGTGACCCTTACCAGCAGAATGTGTAACTAAGGGGGGTGGTGTGTGTACAGGTAATGGTCATGTACACGTAGGACAATGATATTCAATGTATAGCGATAGACATGAGTGTAGAATTATCAAGACATGTTTAAAAATAAAAGATTTCCATATATATAACGTCATCTTGAAGAATGGCATCCCTGCCTGCCTGGCTCCTGTGTTTGAGTGGAATTGCTAGTAGTCGAGATCTGGCACTCCAAACAACAGTCTAGAGGCATTGCTTACCAAGATGGAGGGTTTTTTTTAGAGTTGAGTTAATTTTTTTGAGGGGATCGAGAAGTTCTAATTGTTGAGAACTGTATTTCCAAATGAAGCCATTATGAGGCTGACAAAACATTAGAACATTACATTAGCAAGTGTTATCAAAGCCTCACTGTAACACAAATACAGTCAAAATGGCAGTGTTTCTCATACAACTTTTGGCCAAAGCTTTTACTATCGTTGTACCACAGAACTTTATCTAGAGAATCACCTTGAATTATATTCAAATTCACTATACAGTGTTCTGGGGATGCCTGCAGTCATCTCTTAGAGAACTTTCTACTATTGCAGATATGTGAGAGGAAAGAAACTTCATTATTGTATGTGTTGTAAAAAGGGGGAGGGGCAATACCATCCACTGTAGAACTATGACAGTGTTAGTTCTGTGCTATCATTGTAGAGGGAGCCACAGTCCTTAATGTGTTTGACTATTTCATAGTCAAATGAACTCCGGGGTATTGCCGTATCAACTGTTGCTTGTAATGTACACTGCCGATCCAGTCAATGATTTAGGATTTCCATCTTATGTAGAAAAATCTGTGGGAAAGCCCACGATACTCTTGAATACTAGTCTTCACTATTCTTGTAGTGCTTACAATAGAGAAGTCGATATAAGGAGATGTGATATAACTAAAGGGGAAGGAGAAACAAGGTGGCACACAGATCAAATAAAGATACAGACCTGCCCTTTAATAAGTATGAGCTTAGCTTTGCCTCTCTGTGGAGCTTCTTAATATGTATGAGCTTAGCTTTGCCTCTCTGTGGAGCTTCCTACTACTATATATGCTCTGATATTTAACACAGTGGAATGTCAGTTCTACTATTTGTATTTCTAACACTACTGATAATGATCCCAGTAGATGCTATACAAAGTCTATAATGACATTATTTCTTTTTCATTGTTGTCCTTTGAGTACGCTAGGTGATTACCTGCATATATTGACCTTTTGAAATTGTGGTAGTTTGATCATTCACAACCATGTTACCTTTTTCAACTTATATAAACTTTTGATACTAAACTTCCAGACGCACCATAGCAACAGCAACTAAGGATGATAATATGGAGTAAATTACTACTACTTTGCTAAATACCTGCCATTAACACTTCATCCCCTGGTCTGATACAATACTGTTAGATTTCTGGTAAACCTTCCCCTCCCACAGAGACTTTGTTAATAACCACAGTATGAATTGTATTTTCACCTTGGTCACATTTTTTAAAGAACAGGTTGTTCAAGACCCCACGTAGACCCCCCAACACGTGCACACTTAACCGATATTCTTTAATTCCATACTTAATTGCATTCTTAGGTATTATTAATCATGTTATTAAATTTCTGGTAAACGCTCCCCATCCACAGAGACTTTGTTAACAATCACAGTCCTGGTACTAATTACAAAATACATATTACTTAGGACCCCACAAAGAATCCCCCCTCCCTCCACTTTGCTGATATCAGGGTGGGGTCTCAATGAATTAATTGAAGCATGGGTGTCTTACAAATCCTTTAAACACTTTGTCATTTAAGGCATTTGTTCCACTGTCATTTGTCCGGTGAATTTCGTTTATCGGACGATTTACAATAAGTAAAAAATATAGAAAAATTGGTTGGATAAGTGATAGTCCAATTGATACTTGTGCCATCATATAGATGCTAGATAGTAGCTAAATAAATTTCAGTATAGGTCTTCAGCCACAGGCCATCCTGGTTTATCAATATAGCATGAGAAAATATTGTCAAAATATACAGTCGGACATTGCCCAAAGTTTCCTGACAAGTTTTGGCTAGAATGCCCTAAAATTATTATGTGATAGTGGCACCTAGTGTTTGTGTTATACACCAAACCCCTTTGATGTTGCATTTTCAAAAGTGTTGTCAAAATATTTCAAAAATATTTATTTAAATATTCCCTAACATCTTGATACTATGAATATTTAGAAGACAAGCAGAAATACCTCCCAACCAGCATGCCCGCATGGGTCAGAAATTCCTTTGGGCCTCTGGGCTAGCCCAGATGTGGGATCAAGCTGGTAAATGTCTGAGCTGCCATTTTGTGATTCATATCAATTACACAAGGGGGCCCACCACTCGTGTGTCACACGTCACGTGACGTGTCTGAGTTCTGCAGGCTTGTCCTATATAAATAAGGGCAGGTTTCTTGTTACCACTTCAGTAGTGGTCTTGACCACTGCTCACATCCTAAGGTTGTTACCATAAGGGTAACCAAATGCCATGAGCATGTAGCCTGTAGAGGGTGGATAGTATTTAATAAACTTGGTTGCTTACCTAGTTCTAACTTCTTTTCTTTTTGTTATTTCTTAACCTAACTGAAAAGTCAAACCACTACAACATGCTTATCTCTCAGCTATCTCTCTACCATACTACAGCCATCAGAGCAGCCAAGTTAGATCAGCAGGAAGAGCACTGGAGTCCATATCCAAAGGTCAATGGTTCTAGTCCAGAGAGGTCCTCAAAATTTTTTCGGTGGAGACCCAAGCTTACTTTATAGAGAATATGAACTGAATGATAGGTTTCTATGCTTTTATTGTCAAGTAGAATGGTATAGATAGACTCATTTAGGAATATTGCCAATGCCATGGGAGGAGGGGAAGAGCTGTCATTGCATATAAAGAGTGTAAAACCTTCCAGAAAAAAAAAATATATATATATATATATATATATATATATAATGAAATGAGGTTTCTGGGCTAGCCCATCTGGGCCCCATCTGGCAGCTCAGACATTATTTTACCAGCTTGAGCCCACGTTTGGGCTAGCCCAGAGGACCATAGGAATCCCATATGGAGCCCTTGTGGATGTTCTGGCTGGGCTTATATTTGAGAATAAATGAAATAATTTGAATAAAGTCATATGGCATTGATTTGTATTAATTACCTATTCATACATAGCTTTCTATGGGACTACTTTCTTGCATGAGGTAAGATCTAACCCCCTTGCCCCAGTGAAACCCTTAAACATTTCTCCACCATAAGGGCTGAGTCATTTATTGCTAGCTGGGGGGGGGGGGGTCTTGATGGATTTTAGTGGATCAGCAAATGTTCCCCCACCAATAAAACAATTTTGCAAAATGGCCCACTCCAAAATGCAAATGGAATGATGGGTTGCAATGAGTATTAGGATTTGCCCATTTTTAGTTATGAATTCCCCTCCCAATGTGAGGGTTTATTTGGTGTTCCCCCCACCAAGAAATTCCCATTTTAAATGACCCCCACCCAATATCTACCAAGCCATCCCCCCTCCCCACCTGGAAATAAATGACTTGACCCTGAGGAGCTGTGATTACTCGCAACTCCTATCACCTTTTTCTAGATGATGTATATGGGTCAGGTCGTCAGAAAGTGTAAGATTCTGCCCTTGAAGGGCTTTTAAAATTAATTTTCTAATTACTTTATATAACCATAACACAATTGTGAAGGGACATCTCCTCAGCTCAGAAAACCAAAAAATACCAACTTAGGGCATCCGGTTCCATTTTTATTGCTTGTTTTGTGTCATGTAACGTCCGGTACCAAAATGATGAAATATGGAGGTAATTGAAGTTGTTCTCAGAATATAGGAATGTCCCATTATGCATAACAAACATATGGAATAACAAGGCCAATATGTCTATTATTGACTTCAATTACAAAATGGATCAAAATTTCAGTTATGCATGCACAGTAGACTGCCTCTCACATGATGATAAAAGTACCGGACGTTACGTAACGTCTGGTACTTTTATCAGAATTATTTTACATAAGCTGCTCTCACATGGAGACAAATGCTGCTTGACACACAATTTTTCCCCAAAGTAGGGGATAATAAAGCCCTTCATATGGGTAATAACAAAGATTATAAAAATTCATTTTTTCCATGTTTTATAACTGATTTAGATTTTGGTACCGGACGTTACAAATTACAGATTTCCATTTTCAAAGACACACAATGAAAATTTCTCACTCAGTAACATGTCCAAACCTCTTGGAAATGATACCTATGATCATATATGATACAAAAAAGTAACTTTGGGTTACCATAGATGTTCTTTGTTCAATACAGGACACTTGTAAAAAATTCAAAAAGTCAAAAAAGAACAAATTTAACTGATTTTTCACTTCGGCAAGCTATAAGTCTGAGAGTTTTTGATGGATGACCACAAATTTTCATCTTTCTGATAGCCCTAAGTGTTGTCTATCAAATGAGTCTATGTAAGACAAGATTGATTTGCAACTTCTTTCTCTAGAGCCATAAGAGTCCAAAATGACCCAAAAACACAAAATCTACTGCTTTCTGGCGACCTGACCCATATTCCACTTTACATATATTACACCACCAGATTACACAGTATCCTCTACTTCTGATGAGGTTATCTGGCCAAAACCTGCTCACAGAGTGACAAAACTATAACATATTGGGTTGCTATACAGCTGACAGCACACATGAACCCTTACCAGTAGTCACTTCACCATGGGTTCCCCACTCTATATATAGACATCATGACAGCTGGTTACCACACTTTCTGATACACAGAAAGTGACCAGCAGCACTGGGGAATCCCAATTCGGTCATACTTCATGGTTGACCAGTCATGAGAGGTGTGGGTTTCCCAATATCCATTTAAAATTATAACATCATAGCTGAGGCGTTCGACTATAGAATATGGCATAGCAAGGGATTCCCCTCTTTCCCATGGTGTTCAGTTACAGTATAAATATGAAATTCATGGTCACAGTTACATACTTTTTATCTAACATTATACTGAAGATGTCAACTTTATTCCATCTATAGTTGCCCTCACCATGTATTCGGATTCATGTTCAGTGAATGTTGAATGTGCTCAGAATTATTCAGTGAACATGGTCAAGCAGATACATGTAAATTTTTTGTGAATCAACCTCCTGGTTGTCATATAGATCAGAATAGATGATGATCTAACAGTGCAGACTCAGTATCAAAGAAAAATTAAATGCACATATGAATGCAAAAAAAAAATGGAAGGAGATTTTGATGGTTTTCTTAAAGAATAAAACTACATTGGTTTTTAAAATATCAGACTTACATATTGCAAGTCCAATGACCAGCTTACCTATACAGATCATATAATCCACAGAATATAGCAGATCATCATAGAGATCAGAACAGACATACAAGGCAGTGTGGTAATGTACTATACCATGGTTTATAATAACTCGTCTGGGTACCATTGTCACATGGACCAGTGAACTAATGGCGACAGGTTGTGTCCCACTGACACAACACTAAATACTTAACAACCATGGTGTATGGAGACTGTTGACCTCAGGGTATGTGTACAGACCCAGAACTGTAACTCTCCTAACACATGTTTACAAACTGTATGGCAGCCGAATTGGCTTCAACACTGGTGTGTTGATAGCAAAATGTCGACCACTGACTGAGGCGAATGAAAAGGGTTTACCAAAAGAGAAAGAATTTCTCTGATTGAGGTCAGAGTTGCTGATGGTTTCAAATGGAAGCATTGTTAACGGATTTCAGACCCAGGAGCTTCCTGTTTCATGATTGAATAAACAAAAGTCTGCTGAGGGAATGTAGACAAGATTCCACTATTATTATTCCTTTTACTACATTTTCAATGGAGATAATAAGTGCTTTGTGACCTTGCTGACTCTGATTTTTTTTCTCCAAAATCAAACTACAGACCCAAAAATGATTGAAAATTGGAATTAGAATAAATGAAAACAAGAAAGAGGGCACGCTGACAAAACATTTATATGGCAGAATCAGTTCAATTATCCTTCAATTTTCAAACATGTATGACCAAGGAGATATTTTTGCAAACTACTATAATATTCCCTTTGATTGAGTAACTAATGTGGTGAAAGAAAATGAACAAAATCACCGACCCAAAGAAACATCTTTACACTTGTAAATGTGTAATGGCTTAACATATCTGCATAAAGCAGCTGCTTTGGAACTCATGAGTGAATGATCTGGGATGCACAAGCACTGGGCATGAAATAATTGGTGACATGAAGAGGTGAGTAGGGAGAATTGGCACAGAGTGTGTAAGCAATGCCTGTAGAACCAATTTCACAGTGAGAGTGACTTTGTATAGAACCCTGCTCTATTTCCTGATATTACACGCTGTAGGACATTGATTCCACTTCTTACTGACTTACAAAGCAAGATGAGGCACCAGGATACAGTGAATAGAAGCAGTGCCGTCTAGCCTGATTAAACCTGGAGCAGATACAAGCCTTTCTACCCCATCACACAATCAACACTTAACACTTCAAGGCACAAATTTCATTTCGAAACTTTCTTAAAATGAAAAGCGAGAGGACTTTAGACTTGAGGTGATGCCATCCAAGTTCATTACTCAGTGAGCAGTAGCCTTATGTAGATTCCTGGTACACATTTCAAAGCATGATGGTTGGACTCCACTTCTAGTAGTCTTCACTGTAGAGACATCATCTATAGCAGAAGTCATTGTAAATTATAAAGTGCAACCCTGACGTCATCCCTCTACATACTCCAACCTCTGATGAAATTATATTCTGGTGCACAGTGAGAATTTTTGTGCCTCATTGGTATTCATTGCAGTCTAAGCTAGACATGGCAAGTACATGTATAAGACGGCTCTTACGCATAAGGCAATCTCATGTATAAGATGCACCCTGAGTTGAAAAACAAATAAACAATGTGGCACACTTGGGCCTTTTTTTTTTATTTGGCACTTTGATACTAATCAATATTTTTATAATCATACTTAGCCAAGGAGGCAAAATTTGAAATAAGGCATTTCTTGCTTTGGAATTCTCTCTGTTTTGCCTTTCAATTGAATTTCTCCAACCATCTCCCTACTAAGAACTTTCTAAGGGCAGTCCTGTACTGCCAGCAGTCTTTGACAGTTAATACTTGGTGTAAACAGTCTGCTGTATGTCTAAGTAAACAAACGTGTTGTCTACCATGTGCTGTTGGCTGTGATGGGGCAGCACAGATGATATTTGTGAAAATAAGGACAGTAGGGCATTTCTTCACATGGTATGACTGGAAAGAGCCAAGTCAATAATCCTGTCATGCAGATCTACTGTTCTGCCATCTTGGGCTTCATTATTAAAACTACACTTCTTCACAGCAGTATGATTATGATGGTTCACTGTTTAGTGTGATGAGGATGGCTGGTAGATTCAGCGTTCACTTAGAGTGTACATTGCTAGGGTGAGAAAAGGGGGTCTATGGAGGTACAACTACAGGCACTACGATCATGATGTATGAAAAGGTGACAATTTAGGATGCTTCTGGTTTGACATAAAAAAAGCTCAAGTTGTATCATTGTCATATCTTGATGTGCTATAAATGCTTTCAAGTATACATGACTAAAAGGCAAGACCTCGTGTCAGTTGATAATGCAGTTGTATTTATTCCAGCGTATTGTACAGAGTTGTAGTGATGGTAGTGTATAGGTTAGCGGCCTATTCTGCTCTGAAGGTTACAGGTAGGACGCAGCAGTAGCTATGGTGGCAACTGGGGTGACCCTTACCAGCAGAATGTGTAACTAAGGGGTATGGTGTGTGTACAGGTAATGGTCATGTACACGTAGGACAATGATATTCAAAATACATGTATAGCGATAGACATGAGTGTAGAATTATCAAGACATGTTTAAAAATAAAAGATTTCCATATATATAACGTCATCTTGAAGAATGGCATCCCTGCCTGCCTGGCTCCTGTGTTTGAGTGGAATTGCTAGTAGTCGAGATCTGGCACTCCAAACAACAGTCTAGAGGCATTGCTTACCAAGATGGAGGGGTTTTTTTAGAGTTGAGTTAAGTTTTTTGAGGGGATCGAGAAGTTCTTATTGTTGAGAACTGTATTTCCAAATGAAGCCATTATGAGGCTGACAAAATATTAGAACATTACATAAGCAAGTGTTATCAAAGCCTCACTGTAATACAGTCAAAATAGCAGTGTTTCTCATACAACTTTTGGCCAAAGCTTTTACTATCGTTGTAAGACAGAACTTTATCTAGATATTCACCTTGAATTATATTCAAATTCACTATACAGTGTTCTGGGGATGCCTGGAATCATCTCTTAGAGAACTTTCTACTATTGCAGATATGTGAGAGGAAAGAAACTTCATTATTGTATGTGTTGTAAAAAGGGGGAGGGGCAATACCATCCACTGTAGAACTACGACAGTGTTAGTTCTGTGCTATCATTGTAGAAGGAGCCACAGTCCCTTAATGTGCTTGACTATTCCATCGTCAAATGAACTCCGGGGTATAGCCTTATCAACTGTAGCTTGTAATGTACACTGCCGATCCAGTCAATGATTTAGGATTTCCATCTTATGTAGAAAAATCTGTGGGAAAGCCCACGATACTCTTGAATTCTAGTCTTCACTATTGTTGTAGTGCTTACAATAGAGAAGTCGATATAAGGAGATGTGATATAACTAAAGGGGAAGGAGAAACAAGGTGGCACACAGATCAAATAAAGATACAGACCTGCCCTTTAATAAGTATGAGCTTAGCTTTGCCTCTCTGTGGAGCTTCTTAATATGTATGAGCTTAGCTTTGCCTCTCTCTGGAGCTTATTAATATATATGAGCTTAGCTTTGCCTCTCTCTGGAGCTTATTAATATATATGAGCTTAGCTTTGCCTCTCTGCGGAGCTTCTTAATAAGTATGAGCTTAGCTTTGCCTCTCTGTGGAGCTTCTTAATATGTATGAACTTAGCTTTGCCTCTCTGCGGAGCTTCCTAATATGTATGAGCTTAGCTTTGCCTCTCTGTGGAGCTTCTTAATATGTATGAGCTTAGCTTTGCCTCTCTGCGGAGCTTCCTAATATGTATGAGCTTAGCTTTGCCTCTCTGCGGAGCTTCTTAATATGTATTAGCTTAGCTTTGCCTCTCTGCGGAGCTTCTTAATATGTATGAGCTTAGCTTTGCCTCTCTGTTGAGCTTCTTAATATGTATGAACTTAGCTTTGCCTCTCTGTGGAGCTTATTAATATGTATGAGCTTAGCTTTGCCTCTCTGTTGAGCTTCTTAATATGTATGAACTTAGCTTTGCCTCTCTGTTGAGCTTCTTAATATGTATGAGCTTAGCTTTGCCTCTCTGTGGAGCTTATTAATATGTATGAGCTTAGCTTTGCCTCTCTGTGGAGCTTCTAAATATGTATTAGCTTAGCTTTGCCTCTCTGTGGAGCTTCTTAATATGTATGAGCTTAGCTTTGCCTCTCTATGTAGCTTCTTAATAAGTATTAGCTTAGCTTTTCCTCTCTATGTAGCTTCTTAATAAGTATTAGCTTAGCTTTGCCTCTCTATGTAGCTTCTTAATATGTATGAGCTTAGCTTTTCCTCTCTATGAAGCTTCTTAATAAGTATTAGCTTAGCTTTTCCTCTCTATGTAGCTTCTTAATAAGTATTAGCTTAGCTTTGCCTCTCTGTGGAGCTTCTTAATATGTATGAGCTTAGCTTTGCCTCTCTGTGGAGCTTCTTAATATGTATGAGCTTAGCTTTGCCTCTCTGTGGAGCTTCCTACTACTATATATGCCCTGTAATTTAACACAGTGGAATGTCAGTTCTACTATTTGTAGTTCTAACACTGCTGATAATGATCCCAGTAGATGCTATACAAAGTCTATAATGACATTATTTCTTTGTGGTTGTTGTCCTTTGAGTACGTTAGGTGATTACCTGCATATCTTGACCTTTTGAAATTGTGGTAATCTGATCATTCACAACCATGTTACCTTTTTCAACTTATAAAAACTTTTGATACTAAACTTCCAGACGCACCATAGCAACAGCAACTAAGGCTGATAATATGGAGTAAATTACTACTACTTCGCTAAATACTGGCCATTAACACTTCATCCCCTGGTCTGATACAATACTGTTAGATTTCTGGTAAACCGTCCCCTCCCACAGAGACTTTGTTAATAACCACAGTATGAATTGTATTTTCACCTTGGTCACATTTTTTAAAGAACAGGTTGTTCAAGACCCCACGTAGACCCCCCAACACGTGCACACTTAACCGATATTTTTTAATTCCATACTTAATTGCATTCTTAGGTATTATTAATCATGTTATTAAATTTCTGGTAAACGCTCCCCATCCACAGAGACTTTGTTAACAATCACAGTCCTGGTACTAATTACAAAATACATATTACTTAGGACCCCACAAAGAATGCCCCCTCCCTCCATTTTGCTGATATCAGGGTGGGGTCTCAATGAATTAATTGAAGCATGGGTGTCTTACAAATCCTTTAAACACTTTGTCATTTAAGGCATTTGTTCCACTGTCATTTGTCTGGTGAATTTCGTTATCGGACGATTTACAATAAGTCAAAAATATAGAAAAATTGATTGGATAAGTGATAGTCCAATTGATACTTGTGCCATCATATAGATGCTAGATGGTAGCTAAATAAATTTCAGTATAGGTCTTCAGCCACAGGCCATCCTGGTTTATCAATATAGCATGAGAATTACATAACTATCTTTAATCAAATGTTTCTTATAATTATGACATGCATACTAACATTTTCCCACACCAATCTGATGCTGCAGCTGCTATTCTGCAGTGTCGGAGATGGCGCAGTGTCAGCTGCGCCATATATGTTGTTTATTAACAACTGTTGTTTACCTACAAAAACAGAACCATCAAGGCCAGGTACAGACTTCATCTGAATGCAGGTGGGACTGTGAGACTAATGGTATAAGTTGATAGAATCTCACCCACTATTGTCCCCTCTGAACAGATTGTCACCTCTGGCGTTGGGATCAGTGCGATAGCGATAGCATTGCAAATGAGATCAGTCCCTCATGATAGAGGCACCTTATATATCTCAGCAATGTAAACACAAACAAAAATGCCGATTCACAGCCAACTGACAGATGGTGGCAGGCCAGTATCACTACCCCTTTAATTGTATCTAGTTCTATTAGAGCTTGGAGTATGATTATTTGGTTCGCTATTCATCCCTAATTGTTTTAATTCCACTATCACGGCACACCAGCGGCAGACTCCAGCTGCCAGCCGGCCGCCATTGCTGCATGTGACATCATGACCTCATTATCTGAAAATGAGGCTTGCAGAGATCAGGTGCCTCTCTAGCATGAGGGACTGATCTCATTTGCAATGCTATCACTGAGGCATCTATCTATGATCCCGATGCCAGAGGCACATGATTTCTGTTCAGAGGAGTGCACTATTGCCCTAGGCAACTGATAGGTCATTTTACAGACAGGGGATCATTGTAAGCCTGCATGTGAAACCTAATAAGGCCGATAATGATCGATTGACTGAAAGGGTGGATAAGCTCCAGGAGGTTTTGTTCCATGCCCAGATGAAGCACTAAAGAATAGACTTGACATGGGGGCAAATATGGATGAAAACATTACTACTTGTTGTTTATTAACATTTCATTCCCAGACCTGATGAGATCAATTTTGTTACAAGATTTCTGGTAAACCCTGCCCACCAACAAATACTTGTGTGCAGGCTTTGGTATGAACTTTTACCTTGGTCACATTACCTTCAGTAACTAGGGAGGCAAATTGCATCCCACGAGGAGGTACCATTGATTACACCAGTAGTCTGGTCACTCCCAGGCTCACCCCCTCCAGCCCGACAGAGTATGGGCTGGCTTCAGACCTTCATCTGACTAGATCACCGCCCAGGCGGCGAGCTAGTTCTCTGAGCAGAGGCTATACTATTTAGTACTGACCAAACATCAGTTAGAGAGTGAATACACATCCATCTTCAATAAGATTTTTATCTTGATCAAAGAGGGCAATAAAACAAAAAAAAATAGAATACACTTCCAGTTGAATATAGATCTGACCCCAGCCTATTGAACTTGTATCAATAGACGCTGGCTGAGGCTGGGTCACTCCGAAACTGTGACTTTGGTAATAACCACAGTCCTGGATTTTCAGTTTGCTCACGTTTTGAAAAAAGAAGAATACATAACTTAATATCTTTTGCATACCAAACCAAACCTGTTTATCTTGAGGTACCTGTTCCTGCAAAAAATTACCCGCCAGGCCTGCAGAATACAAATCTACAGGACTGATGAGCCCTCTTGGTGAAAAACTGTTCACACAGCTTATCTGACCAGGCAAGCAAAAACACCCCTCTGCAGGGAAATTCCTTATTAAAGTTCATCTCAAGATCTTTAAAATGAGACATCATTGGCTTAAATATTCCCAGTAGTTATGTCAGAAGCCCTTCTTGAATAGGTCATTATTCATATTTGAAATTAAGGATTAAGCTCTAAATACATTATAAACCATAATAATGTGTAAAAACACAATAAATCAGCTTTTTTCATAAAAATACAAAACAATATGGTGATCTTTATCATAGATTTTAATCCAGAAGGAATTTTCCATTTCTGTTTTCAGTTTTGGGTTTTTGGTGAATCCCCTGATAATTGGCATAAGAATCTGCAAATTTTGATTATTGGAATATTTACCATGGCAACCAGGAATAGGCATATAGGTTGATTTTTCATGAAAAATGTTCATTTTACCATCCAAATATGGGCCATTTCTACTGAAAATGGTGCATTTTAAATGAGACCAGTTGCCTTTTATCGGACCATTCAAGAAAGCAGTATGTCAGAAAGTTTGTTATATGTAGCTACTTTGCCTCTTTAGCTGTTATGTTCCTGCACGGCGAAAAACTTTCATGAAGCATATATAGAAAAGAAAAACTATAGATAGCTAGATGGAAGTTAAGAAGATGTCAGTATGGTTTCTCTGCCACAGGCCATCCTGATTAATCAATATAGCTTGAGAATGACATAATTATCTTTACTCAAATATTTTTTTTATTAGGACACGCATTCTGACATTCGCAACTTCCTGTGTGATTAGTAGAGAACTCCACCGCTTTTAACTCTCATTCTATTGTTCCATCAATTATTATCCACTTTGTGGTGCTGGTCTATAATATAGTCACTCTAGTTCCTACACTGACCACTAGGACTGGGCACACTGCTGGTTACCCATGGTACATGTAACAACAGGTGGCCTTTCATCAGCTGCCATTACTTGGGCAGTCAGTATACATCTATCACAAATAAACTCTCTTCAATAATATAATCGACTATAATGCTGACTCTTCGCATCACTATGTTCATGTAGTGGCGCTTGGACCCGAATAGCTACATATGACACCCACACTAATCTTATGCTCAGTCTACACGAAAAGCTTTTCCCCCCATGGGCCATTCGGTCCTGCAGATCTTCTTGTTCTGCAGACCCAGACTGCTTTTGGCAGGACTGGAGCCATGAAAACCAAAATGTAGCCCAAGGTCCCAAGATTACAGTCAGACATTTGGACCCACAGTCTGGTCATTTCTGCAGGCCCGACAGTGATTTTGACAGCATTGGCCTCGTCCCGCAAGTTTTCATATTGACTGTATGCTGCAGCTGCTTTTCTGAATGTAGATACCGCCCTGTTAAAAAACGTCACCGGGTCTAGGGCTAGGCATGTCCGTCAGTCCTCATGACCACCATGCTCCACACACACCCCCTAACGACATGTCTGAGAGGTGCAGGGGTGCAGGGTGTAGGTCTGGAGGAGGAAGCACCGGGGGGAGCTGCCAGGAGGTACCGTCTCAGTGCTGTCAGTCCTCCCTTCCTCCAGCCAATGTCAGGCCCGATGTAGGATGAATTGGGGATGTTTGTGCTGGTCTATACACACCAAGGTGCTACGCTTATTGTTATGGCTGACACTGTAACTTATATTCCAAAAAATAAATACAATTTAGAATCAGACAGTCATCAGTATTTGGCACTAAATATGGGTTTGGATCCTCTGTTGAATCACAAAATGAATTGAAGATTATAGGTTTCATAAGAACACTATTCACATTCTTGCATAGGATGTACCAAATTCTAGTGGGGTCTCAATCATTCTATAAGATTGATTATTAAATATCCGATAAAAATCCCAAGAGTCAGAGAAATCCTACCTCTTAAACCTTGCTTCAGTGGCTGCTAGTTCAAACTGACTGTCAGCGGAAAATTCCTAGGAGGACAAGGAACTTTCAAACTTCAAAATAGACCAATCAGGGGAGAGCAAAGATGTGACTATGTATTCACATGAGCATGAGTTAATTTGAGCGAGCTTGCGCAGAAGCTCTCTCACACCCACACCCAGGCACTCACCCTCACCCCATAAGAGATTCATCTGACTAGATCACTTCAGAGATTCAGAGATTCATCTGACTAGATCACTGCCCAGGCGGCAAGCTAGTTCTCTAAGCAGAGGCTATACTATACTGACCAAACATCAGTTAGAGAGTGAATACACGTCCATCTTCAATAAGATTTTTATCTTGATCAAAGAGGCCAATAAAACAATAAAATAGAATACACTTCCAGTGGGATATAGATCTGACCCCAGCCTATTGAACTTGTATCGATAGACGCTGGCTGAGGCTGGGTCACTCCCAAACTGTGACTTTGGTAATAACCACAGTCCTGGATTTTCAGTTTGGTCACGTTTTGAAAAAAAAAGAATACATTACTTAATATCTTTTGCATACCAAACCAAACCTGTTTATCTTAAGGTACCTGCTCCTGCAAAAAATTACCTGCCAGGCCTGCAGAATACAAATCTACAGGACTGATGAGCCCTCTTGGTGAAAAACTGATCACACAGCATATCTGACCAGACAAGCAAAAACACCCCTCTGCAGGGAAATTCCTTATGTCAGAAGCCCTTCTTGAACATAGGTCATTATTCATATTTGAAATTAAGGATTAAGCTCTAAATACATTATAAACCATAATAATGTCTAAAAACACAATAAATCAGCTTTTTTCATAAAAAAATACAAAACAATATGGTGATCTTTATCATAGATTTGGATCTAGAAGGAATTTTCCATTTCTGTTTTCAGTTTTGGGTTTTTGATGAATCCCCTGATAATTGGCATAAAAATCTGCAAATTTTGATTATTGGAATATTTGCCATGGCAACCAGGAATAGGCATATAGGTTGATTTTTCATGAAAAATGTTCATTTTACCATCCAAATATGGGCCATTTCTACTGAAAATGGTGCATTTTAAATGAGATTAGTTGTCTTTTATAGGACCATTCAAGAAAGCAGTATGTCAGAAAGTTTGTTATATGTAGCTACTTTGCCTCTTTAGCTGTTATGTTCCTGCAAGGTGAAAAACTTTCATGAAGCATACATAGAAAAGAAAAACTATAGATAGCTAGATGGAAGTTAAAAAGATGTCAGTATGGTTTCTCCGCCACAGGCCATCCTGATTAATCAATATAGCTTGAGAATGACATAACTATCTTTACTCAAATATTTTTTTTTATCAGGACATGCATTCTGACATTTGCAACTTCCTGTGTGATTAGTAGAGAACTCCACCGCTTTTAACTCTTTTTATATTGTTCCATCAATTATTATCCACTTTGTGGTGCTGGTCTATAATATAGTCACTCTAGTTCCTACACTGACCACTAGGACTGGGCACACTGCTGGTTACCCATGGTACATGTAACAACAGGTGGCCTTTCATCAACTGCCATTACTTGGGCAGTCAGTATACATCTATCACAAATAAACTCTCTTCAATAACATAATCGACTATAATGCTGACTCTTCGCATCACTATGTTCATGTAGTTGCGCTTGGACCCGAATAGCTACATATGACACCCACACTAATCTTATGCTCAGTCTACACGAAAAGCTTTTCCCCCCATGGGCCATTCGGTCCTGCAGATCTTCTTGTTCTGCAGACCCAGACTGCTTTTGGCAGGACTGGAGCCATGAAAACCAAAATGTAGCCCAAGGTCCCAAGATTACAGTCAGACATTTGGACCCACAGTCTGGTCATTTCTGCAGGCCCGACAGTGATTTTGACAGCATTGGTCTCGTCCCGCAAGTTTTCATATTGACTGTATGCTGCAGCTGCTTTTCTGAATGTAGATACCGCCCTGTTAAAAAACGTCACCGGGTCTAGGGCTAGGCATGTCCGTCAGTCCTCATGACCACCATGCTCCACACACACCCCCTAACGACATGTCTGAGAGGTGCAGGGGTGCAGGGTGTAGGTCTGGAGGAGGAAGCACCGGGGGGGAGCTGCCAGGAGGTACCGTCTCAGTGCTGTCAGTCCTCCCTTCCTCCAGCCAATGTCAGGCCCGATGTAGGATGAATTGGGGATGTTTGTGCTGGTCTATACACACCAAGGTGCTACGCTTATTGTTATGGCTGACACTGTAACTTATATTCCAAAAAATAAATACAATTTAGAATCAGACAGTCATCAGTATTTGGCACTAAATATGGGTTTGGATCCTCTGTTGAATCACAAAATGAATTGAAGATTATAGGTTTCATAAGAACACTATTCACATTCTTGCATAGGATGTACCAAATTCTAGTGGGGTCTCAATCATTCTATAAGATTGATTATTAAATATCCGATAAAAATCCCAAGAGTCAGAGAAATCCTACCTCTTAAACCTTGCTTCAGTGGCTGCTAGTTCAAACTGACTGTCAGCGGAAAATTCCTAGGAGGACAAGGAACTTTCAAACTTCAAAATAGACCAATCAGGGGAGAGCAAAGATGTGACTATGTATTCACATGAGCATGAGTTAATTTGAGCGAGCTTGCGCAGAAGCTCTCTCACACCCACACCCAGGCACTCACCCTCACCCCATAAGAGATTCATCTGACTAGATCACTTCAGAGATTCAGAGATTCATCTGACTAGATCACTGCCCAGGCGGCAAGCTAGTTCTCTAAGCAGAGGCTATACTATACTGACCAAACATCAGTTAGAGAGTGAATACACGTCCATCTTCAATAAGATTTTTATCTTGATCAAAGAGGCCAATAAAACAATAAAATAGAATACACTTCCAGTGGGATATAGATCTGACCCCAGCCTATTGAACTTGTATCGATAGACGCTGGCTGAGGCTGGGTCACTCCCAAACTGTGACTTTGGTAATAACCACAGTCCTGGATTTTCAGTTTGGTCACGTTTTGAAAAAAAAAGAATACATTACTTAATATCTTTTGCATACCAAACCAAACCTGTTTATCTTAAGGTACCTGCTCCTGCAAAAAATTACCTGCCAGGCCTGCAGAATACAAATCTACAGGACTGATGAGCCCTCTTGGTGAAAAACTGATCACACAGCATATCTGACCAGACAAGCAAAAACACCCCTCTGCAGGGAAATTCCTTATGTCAGAAGCCCTTCTTGAACATAGGTCATTATTCATATTTGAAATTAAGGATTAAGCTCTAAATACATTATAAACCATAATAATGTCTAAAAACACAATAAATCAGCTTTTTTCATAAAAAAATACAAAACAATATGGTGATCTTTATCATAGATTTGGATCTAGAAGGAATTTTCCATTTCTGTTTTCAGTTTTGGGTTTTTGATGAATCCCCTGATAATTGGCATAAAAATCTGCAAATTTTGATTATTGGAATATTTGCCATGGCAACCAGGAATAGGCATATAGGTTGATTTTTCATGAAAAATGTTCATTTTACCATCCAAATATGGGCCATTTCTACTGAAAATGGTGCATTTTAAATGAGATTAGTTGTCTTTTATAGGACCATTCAAGAAAGCAGTATGTCAGAAAGTTTGTTATATGTAGCTACTTTGCCTCTTTAGCTGTTATGTTCCTGCAAGGTGAAAAACTTTCATGAAGCATACATAGAAAAGAAAAACTATAGATAGCTAGATGGAAGTTAAAAAGATGTCAGTATGGTTTCTCCGCCACAGGCCATCCTGATTAATCAATATAGCTTGAGAATGACATAACTATCTTTACTCAAATATTTTTTTTTATCAGGACATGCATTCTGACATTTGCAACTTCCTGTGTGATTAGTAGAGAACTCCACCGCTTTTAACTCTTTTTATATTGTTCCATCAATTATTATCCACTTTGTGGTGCTGGTCTATAATATAGTCACTCTAGTTCCTACACTGACCACTAGGACTGGGCACACTGCTGGTTACCCATGGTACATGTAACAACAGGTGGCCTTTCATCAACTGCCATTACTTGGGCAGTCAGTATACATCTATCACAAATAAACTCTCTTCAATAACATAATCGACTATAATGCTGACTCTTCGCATCACTATGTTCATGTAGTTGCGCTTGGACCCGAATAGCTACATATGACACCCACACTAATCTTATGCTCAGTCTACACGAAAAGCTTTTCCCCCCATGGGCCATTCGGTCCTGCAGATCTTCTTGTTCTGCAGACCCAGACTGCTTTTGGCAGGACTGGAGCCATGAAAACCAAAATGTAGCCCAAGGTCCCAAGATTACAGTCAGACATTTGGACCCACAGTCTGGTCATTTCTGCAGGCCCGACAGTGATTTTGACAGCATTGGTCTTGTCCCGCAAGTTTTCATATTGACTGTATGCTGCAGCTGCTTTTCTGAATGTAGATACCGCCCTGTTAAAAAACGTCACCGGGTCTAGGGCTAGGCATGTCCGTCAGTCCTCATGACCACCATGCTCCACACACACCCCCTAACGACATGTCTGAGAGGTGCAGGGGTGCAGGGTGTAGGTCTGGAGGAGGAAGCACCAGGGGGGAGCTGCCAGGAGGTACCGTCTCAGTGCTGTCAGTCCTCCCTTCCTCCAGCCAATGTCAGGCCCGATGTAGGATGAATTGGGGATGTTTGTGCTGGTCTATACACACCAAGGTGCTACGCTTATTGTTATGGCTGACACTGTAACTTATATTCCAAAAAATAAATACAATTTAGAATCAGACAGTCATCAGTATTTGGCACTAAATATGGGTTTGGATCCTCTGTTGAATCACAAAATGAATTGAAGATTATAGGTTTCATAAGAACACTATTCACATTCTTGCATAGGATGTACCAAATTCTAGTGGGGTCTCAATCATTCTATAAGATTGATTATTAAATATCCGATAAAAATCCCAAGAGTCAGAGAAATCCTACCTCTTAAACCTTGCTTCAGTGGCTGCTAGTTCAAACTGACTGTCAGCGGAAAATTCCTAGGAGGACAAGGAACTTTCAAACTTCAAAATAGACCAATCAGGGGAGAGCAAAGATGTGACTATGTATTCACATGAGCATGAGTTAATTTGAGCGAGCTTGCGCAGAAGCTCTCTCACACCCACACCCAGGCACTCACCCTCACCCCATAAGAGATTCATCTGACTAGATCACTTCAGAGATTCAGAGATTCATCTGACTAGATCACTGCCCAGGCGGCAAGCTAGTTCTCTAAGCAGAGGCTATACTATACTGACCAAACATCAGTTAGAGAGTGAATACACGTCCATCTTCAATAAGATTTTTATCTTGATCAAAGAGGCCAATAAAACAATAAAATAGAATACACTTCCAGTGGGATATAGATCTGACCCCAGCCTATTGAACTTGTATCGATAGACGCTGGCTGAGGCTGGGTCACTCCCAAACTGTGACTTTGGTAATAACCACAGTCCTGGATTTTCAGTTTGGTCACATTTTGAAAAAAAAAGAATACATTACTTAATATCTTTTGCATACCAAACCAAACCTGTTTATCTTAAGGTACCTGCTCCTGCAAAAAATTACCTGCCAGGCCTGCAGAATACAAATCTACAGGACTGATGAGCCCTCTTGGTGAAAAACTGATCACACAGCATATCTGACCAGACAAGCAAAAACATCCCTCTGCAGGGAAATTCCTTATGTCAGAAGCCCTTCTTGAACATAGGTCATTATTCATATTTGAAATTAAGGATTAAGCTCTAAATACATTTTAAACCATAATAATGTCTAAAAACACAATAAATCAGCTTTTTTCATAAAAAAATACAAAACAATATGGTGATCTTTATCATAGATTTGGATCTAGAAGGAATTTTCCATTTCTGTTTTCAGTTTTGGGTTTTTGATGAATCCCCTGATAATTGGCATAATAATCTGCAAATTTTGATTATTGGAATATTTGCCATGGCAACCAGGAATAGGCATATAGGTTGATTTTTCATGAAAAATGTTCATTTTACCATCCAAATATGGGCCATTTCTACTGAAAATGATGCATTTTAAATGAGATTAGTTGCCTTTTATAGGACCATTTAAGAAAGCAGTATGTCAGAAAGTTTGTTATATGTAGCTACTTTGCCTCTTTAGCTGTTATGTTCCTGCAAGGTGAAAAACTTTCATGAAGCATACATAGAAAAGAAAAACTATAGATAGCTAGATGGAAGTTAAAAAGATGTCAGTATGGTTTCTCCGCCACAGGCCATCCTGATTAATCAATATAGCTTGAGAATGACATAACTATCTTTACTCAAATATTTTTTTTTATCATGACATGCATTCTGACATTTGCAACTTCCTGTGTGATTAGTAGAGAACTCCACCGCTTTTAACTCTTTTTATATTGTTCCATCAATTATTATCCACTTTGTGGTGCTGGTCTATAATATAGTCACTCTAGTTCCTACACTGACCACTAGGACTGGGCACACTGCTGGTTACCCATGGTACATGTAACAACAGGTGGCCTTTCATCAGCTGCCATTACTTGGGCAGTCAGTATACATCTATCACAAATAAACTCTCTTCAATAATATAATCGACTATAATGCTGACTCTTCGCATCACTATGTTCATGTAGTGGCGCTTGGACCCGAATAGCTACATATGACACCCACACTAATCTTATGCTCAGTCTACACGAAAAGCTTTTCCCCCCATGGGCCATTCGGTCCTGCAGATCTTCTTGTTCTGCAGACCCAGACTGCTTTTGGCAGGACTGGAGCCATGAAAACCAAAATGTAGCCCAAGGTCCCAAGATTACAGTCAGACATTTGGACCCACAGTCTGGTCATTTCTGCAGGCCCAACAGTGATTTTGACAGCATTGGCCTCGTCCCGCAAGTTTTCATATTGACTGTATGCTGCAGCTGCTTTTCTGAATGTAGATACCGCCCTGTTAAAAAACGTCACCGGGTCTAGGGCTAGGCATGTCCTTCAGTCCTCATGACCACCATGCTCCACACACACCCCCTAACGACATGTCTGAGAGGTGCAGGGGTGCAGGGTGTAGGTCTGGAGGAGAAAGCACCGGGGGGAGCCGCCAGGAGGTACCGTCTCAGTGCTGTCAGTCCTCCCTTCCTCCAGCCAATGTCAGGCCCGATGTAGGATGACTTGGGGATGTTTGTGCTGGTCTATACACACCAAGGTGCTACGCTTATTGTTATGGCTGACACTGTAACTTATATTCTGAAAAATAAATACAATTTAGAATTAGACAGTCATCAGTATTTGGCACTAAATATGGGTTTGGATCCTCTGTTGAATCACAAAATGAATTGAAGATTATAGGTTTCATAAGAACACTATTCACATTCTTGCATAGGATGTACCAAATTCTAGTGGGGTCTCAATCATTCTATAAGATTGATTATTAAATATCCGATAAAAATCCCAAGAGTCATAGAAATCCTACCTCTTAAACCTTGCTTCAGTGGCTGCTAGTTCAAACTGACTGTCAGTGTAAAATTCCTAGGAGGACAAGGAACTTTCAAACTTCAAAATGGACCAATCAGGGGAGAGCAAAGATGTGACTATGTATTCACATGAGCATGAGTTAATTTGAGCGAGCTTGCGCAGAAGCTCTCTCACACCCACACCCAGGCACTCACCCTCACCCCATCCCTCCCATTAAGATGAGTGTGCCTGGGTGAGGGTAAGAGATGTGTGAGCTCACTCACTCACACCACACCTCTTCTCACCCCCGGTGCTATAGCTCAGAACCCTTTCGCTCAGGCCTCCCTCATCCTCACCCAAGCACAAGCATATTTGCTGGGGTGTCTGATTGGACTGCGTCTGCTCGGACCGCGTCTGCTCACTTCAGACCTGCATCACTTTCGCTGGACTTGGTCATTAACGCATCACACACAGGTCTGATAAGATCAATTTATTCAATAGATTTCTGGTAAACCCGACCCACCCACATTGATTTAGAATGTTCTGTGTAGCTATCTAACCACTTGGCATGTCTAAGCTATGTTTGCTTTGTTGGTTAAGCAAAAATGCATTCATCTTTTTTTATGATATTTCCCATTTTTGTACCAAAATTAGTACAATATAGCTTGGACATATTGCTCATGATTAAATATTGATTGTAAGATAATTCTAGTCAAAAGCGGTCACAAAAATTAATCAAGTGGGCCTCTGTCTCCTTGCATTATTTTGCTATTGTCTCAGATGGTGGATTTTAAGTGTAATCAGGAGGGTGTTGCTCCTATTGTAAAAAAAGATGTGAGTATGTGCCCTGTTTTCTAAACAAGTCATGCACTGCTTCACCAAAGTACTTGCACTCACCAAATCAGTCTGAAAAGTTACCTACATTGTTTAAAACAGAGAGAGTTGCACTATCAGGTACTTACTCACGTCACACACTCTATAGTTTATTATACTGACTGACTTCTCCCAACTAGGTACCTACTCAAATACCCATTTTTTAGCCCCATACTTAAATGGCCACTTGTGAGCAACAGAAGAGACAAGTTATAGCTACATGAAAAGAAAAGACTGGAAATGAGGACATTTTTAGCCAGCTCTTCCTTTCACTATAGGAGCAACACCCTCCAGGACTGAGAAATGGGTGGAAAGAGAGGATGCCTTGTGTTGAAAAGTGCGTCCTCACTGCCGAGGACGCCCACAGCACCCCCTTCCCCCTACCCGCTCCCACTACTCCTCTGCCCTGAGACTATACCTGTCATGGCAGCATTTTTCACAGCTTTCCCTCTCAGTCAGTATAGGGAAGCCTGCTGAAGTATTCAAGGGGGGGGGGGTTAAAGTTATATGGACTATATGACAGTGGTTTCTCAGGCAATGTACTTAATATATATGCTGCTGTGGGAGTTCATAGGAGTCTTTGATGATTTAGTTTTCCCTATCACATTTGAGTTATAGTTTTCCTGATGTTTTGTGGCAGTGAGATAGGAGGATGCTGCCATTCCCTAATACCATAGGGGGTCCTGAGGCTGGAGGACGGCAATCTGAGTCTTGGGGATGCCCTGGGAGCTAGCCATGTCCTATGAGGTGAGTGTTTCAGGACCTGGTAATGTAAACATAATTTTCTAAGGATCATCAATTTTCTACTAAGACATACATGCTGATATCAGTGACCTCCACCACTAATCTTGTACTGCAGCTGGCGTTCTGCAGTTTCAAAAAAGGCACAGTGTCAGAGTTGCAACTGTTCCACAAGAACAGAGCTGTCATGGTCAATGTTGGCCAAATAATGGTGGAATCCTTGTCACAAATATGTCAGTGATCCCTTGTACTTCCATCTTGGACTTCCTGCAGATGACACCAGTGGTTCCCTGTTGAGTTTTAAGAGGGTCCATCGTAGATTCCACGACTACATTTTACAGTGTACATCAGTGTAAACAAAAGCGTAGCTGGGATTATGAGAATAACGGTGTAAGTTGATCGGATAAAATGACAGTCCTTGGTCCCCCAAATGCACAAACAGGTTAGTCCTGAACCTAACAAATGGGTCAATTTACAAACAGGAACCACAGAGATTATTAATTGAAACATACTAACCCTTTTAAGGCAGATGATGCAGCTTTCGTGCCATGCCCAGATGAAGTGAGAAACATTATTTTCCCCTGCAGTGCTTAGCAACGGACCTTGGGTCAAAAAAGGCAATGTGAAATGCCCATTGTCATGCTAATGCCAATTGCTGGTGAACTGATCTGCAGTGCTTTATGGGTGCACCATGAAAACTCCTGGATTGTATCAACTTTGTGAATCAGTCACCAAGGACCATGCATTATGACCATCATGGAGCGTGATGCACTAGGAGGAAGCAGTGCTGAAAGTTGTGTCAGTTTCAGTGGGTGGATAGAGTGGATTGGTATATGGTACTGCCATTCACCTAGGCTTTGGATGTCAATGAAACCTATCACATTGACTGCTGAAACCTGAATCTTCTACTGGTAATTGTCAATATCATGGCCCTAGGCCTTTATTTGTAGGTATGATGTTCATTTCTGTACTATTCATTGTGTAAAGACAACAGGAAATGAATGATCATGTTCAGTTCTAATTATAATTTCCTAGGAATGAATTTTAAGCATTAAATCTACTGCCATCTCCAATCCTGTCAGTCCCTATTCCATCTCCATTCCTTGGACAAAATGGATATTCTATCATCATTCAATCATCATTCTGGCCAAAATATAAAACAAAATTATGACAGAATTATGACTGACAGAAATGGTGACGACAGTGGCTAAAACCCTTTATAAAGCAACTCTCTAGTCATTGATTCACACAGTCCACACAGTCCACACAGAATTGGTAGAATGATAAATCTCATACGCTCACACCTTGTTCCCAATTTACTATGCATACTATGCATTTTTGTCAGTAATTTTCTTTGTCTGTTTATGTCTCTCCTGTAATTCAATAGTCTGAATGGCATCTTTTTATACCTGTGTAAGATCTTTTAGAGGGTACTAAGGGAAACTTGCAAGGCTTAACTCGTTTACATTGTATTGACAAATAATTCTATAACAGAATGCATTGAAAAAAAACACTTTTGAGTTGCAAGCAATGTGCATGTTTAATTTTCTTTTTTGGTTCTGGCTTCCCATTTTGGTTATACCCACCAGTGTAATGTGGGGTATTGGTGTAGAAGGATACGCTTTTTCTATGTATGTACTGTTCTTCTATTTACCAGGTGCTTTAATGGCTTTCAAGGTGTGGCTTGTAATTCCAAGGTGACGACAACAAGTCTGATCATGAGTATCATAGCATTTATCATGAAGTGCCTGTGTTTCTGCTACCTGTACAACCGGGATCTACATGCATGGCAGGCAGTGGCATGCAGAGTCAGCCCCCAATCCACTGTATACGTCCAGATACCAACCTGGTCCTACAAGGCAATGTCATAAACTATAGGTGTTCCTCCTCCTCTTAATGTCAATCAAACTAAAGGGTATTTTGTTACGTGATATCAACCATGCCCTGTTCATAACACTAGTATTCTTTTTACATTGCGCATATGCATGTTTTCTGAAATCATAATATAAGTAAGGACGCATTTGGTAGGATATTCCTGTCAAACCATGAACAATCCAAAGATAGAAAATATGAATAAAAAGGAACAGAATCAATTCATGATTTTTCTGTGTATTATTTGTCAAAGTTACAGTTTGGTTATCTGTATGTAACATGCCGTTATGATTTCTCTTGTAAAAAATGTAAATGTGCAAAGAAGTGAGAAATTTCACCAAAAAAAGGGTTGACCAAATAAATGTAGCATCACACTGTCATCAAGGGATTGACAGAGTCTTTCCTTATTTCAGGTTCCATCATCATTTCCGACCCATGTATTAGAGAGAACTGGTAACTTTAGGGGCAATAAATAGAACAACATCTATTGCTCAGTTTGCCGAGTCACGTCTATTTGTTAAATGTGTGGTCTCAATATAGATTCATGTACACAACCACTTAGAATACAGGTCATAGCTGAAAATGAAAAGAGACAAACAAATAAATCTTAGTTTATCAGGTCCAGGTAGGCCAGATGTTCTTGCTTTTTGTTGTTTATGCAGGCAGTATATTAACAAAGGGGGTGATTTCTAAATCTTAAGTGATGTTGGATTGTATTCACAGTAATCAACAAATTCTGATTATAATATTTATATTGTAGATATTTTTTTACCACATTGCTGCTGGTAGAGATATTCACATTGCATGATTAATTTTATCTCCTAATGCTAATATAGTTTGCTATAATCAATGAAATATTACTAACAATGCATGATAATGATTCGACCTAATGGTTGTGAAAATGAAAGTACCCAGCAAATTGTTGTGACTCCTTGTCAACCTGTGTGAAGTGGCTCACACATGTCGCTAGATGGAACACGACGTCGCTATAGCATAAGATCACCAGGAATAGCAATGGTGATGATCACATGGCCTCACCTCAGAGCAAGGAAGGGGATCACGCAGACTCACCAGGGATGGCGACCCGGGTGATCACTACCCTCGCTAGATGAAACACGCACCTTGTTATAGTGCATGTTCACCAGGTATGGCGAGGATCGTGATCACTCAGACTCACCAGTGATGGCGACGTTGGTGATCACTCACCTTGTTAGATGAAAATCAATATTGGTAATCATGCAGCCTCACATCTGCCAGATCAAAGTATGTTTTGCCAGAGAAGGTATTGCCATATGTATCTTCCCTCTAACCACAGATAAGGTGTTCATGTAGATATTTCCCTATGTATTTTTCCTGTAACCAGAG
This sequence comes from Acholoe squamosa, assembly GCA_949317995.1. Taxonomy (NCBI): domain Eukaryota; kingdom Metazoa; phylum Annelida; class Polychaeta; order Phyllodocida; family Polynoidae; genus Acholoe; species Acholoe squamosa. Next base: position 1,649,097 of record OX439045.1, on the reverse strand, counting down.
AAAAGGTGTTTATGGATAGTTGCTTTCATTTTAGATATTTAATTGATATTTTCTCTATATAAATTTATTTGATTCAACTTTGAAGTATTATATGGAAATCAGTGTGAAACAGAGCACATTTGATATGTATGGGACTTATACCTCATGCCCACACTTCCTAGATAGGCTACATGTTGAACAGTGGTACTGTCTCAACAACTTTGGCAATGGTGGTGATAAGTCGCCATTCTGAGAGAAGATTAACTAGGAGTGACACAAACTCATGCAATGAATGAGAGCCAATGCAGGTGAAAAATTCTGAGTGAGAGTTGACAGACAGTGGCACATATTGACGGAGTGAGTGAGATCCATGTTGGCGATGGTGGTGATAAGCTGCCATTCTGAGTAAGAGTTGACTGGGAGTGGCCGATACTCACGTAGGGAGTGAGATCCATATTAGCCATGTTGGTGATAAGTCACTATTCTGAGTGAGAACTGACTGGGAGTTGCACATAATCACGCAGTGAGTCAGATCCATGGTGGCAATGGTTGTGATAAGCCGCCATTCTCAGTAAGAGTTGACAAGCAGTGGCACATACACAGTTAGTTAGATCCATGTGTGGATGACAAGGGGTGGCACATACTCACGCAGTGAGTGAGATCATGTTGGCGACTGTTGTGATAAATCACCATGCCATGTGAGACTGACACACAGTGGCGAAAGATGACACAGTGAGTTATCAATTTTTCCAATCAAATAGCTGAAATACTCCGCTATTATTAGTAAGATGGCACTATCACCCCAAAAGTCTGTAGCCTGGCCCACAATGTCATTGGCAGGAGTGTACCTAGGGTACTTGGGCAGACAAAAACATTTATATTTATTAACTTCCTTTATATTTTGTGACAGGACTAAATATTTTATCAGTAACTAAGGAAAGAATTATATTCAGACATAATCCCTGAAAGATCTACTTCTTATGGTGAAAATTTCATGTCAATCAGTCAATTAGCTGATTAGGAGAGGTACAGGTTCAAATTTGAAATGAAACAGTGAGATAACACTGGACTTTTGGATCCTGATATAGCATATCTATTAGTATTATCTAGTGGTTACTTGGTCAGACAGCCTCCTCAAAGGACTTATGGCTCCCATAAAGTAAAAACTTGCTTTTCTTTCTGAAATTCTTTCTTAACAACAGGGGGGAGGCTGGTGGGTTTGAGGGGGTCTGATTTTTTTCAACCCTTTGATCGGGGAGGGGGGGACAGAATTGTTTCAACCCCTCTATTTGGGGGTAAAAATAATTTCATCTGTTTTCAGTGGAAAATCCCACACATTACTTTAGGTTGTAAGGACATGTTCACATGCCATTTTTGTTTGTTATGGGGGGTTAAAAAATTGTACCCCCTTGAGAGGGGGATGACAATTTTTTCTGCACATACACGCACTAACACACTGCCCCCCTGTTGTTAAAAAATTATCACTTCCTAACGGTGGACTGGTGCTCAGCCTGTATACATTGTGATTGTGTTTGTGTTCTACGTATGTACTATGTGTTGAGGTAATAATACATTGTAGCAATGTATGAACTACCTTTCTGAATAGACCACATCTGGTAATGACGGGACATGACTCACTACTACGCAAGTTTAAATATATGAGAGGCTTATTGATAATCTCGATGCCACTAATAAAGATGTTATTGTACTAAACAGAATGTGATGTACAATATTCATTCTAATAAGCAGACCTGCTCTAATAGACACCCCCTTCCTCATTTTGGGCCAGAAGCACACCCCTCCCTGGTCTCAAATCATTCAAACGAAGTGTAAAAGTAGAAAACAACGCTTTTAAGGTTTAGGGAATGCGTTTATTATAACTAATTTGTCTATTAAAGGAATGAATATGGTATGACTATGTACACCACAATACTTACTTTATGGATGTCTATAACACCAGTGTACTGTTTTTTTTTTCCGTATATATGTATCAAATTTGTATATGTATCAAATAAGCATTACCATAAGGCATTACCATAAGGCTTGGTTAGTCTCATTATATGGGCTAGGCAATATGGCTGACGGCAAAGGCCACCAGTGAAAGAACCTGTTACATAATACATACCTGTACAAGTAGTGAAAATTGGTGATACAATTGGGAACTGCTCCTGTCAATTTATAACTACTTTATGTGCGCATATAATAGCTAAAAAAATCTGAGGCCCTGTTTTGCTGAGGTCAGTCGGTTGACCAGAACTTTTTTTTTTTGCATAAGATGGTGAAAGATGAGGCAGTGAGTTATCACTCAAAAAGGAGTCACCATTGATGACAAATCATGGCGACAGATGACGACAATTTGCTGGGGTGTGTTACTCATTAATAATACTGCTTCATTATTATCAATATTTGGACATGAATAGAATATGAAGGCCGATGATATACGCACAACCAGGTCGTGTGTATTTGAAGTATTATACCCACGACCTGGTCATGTGTATAAGTACCCACTATACACACGACCATCTGAGAAACAGGACACGATGCTATCATGTATGCTATTACTTGGATACGGGACAAACACCCTGTTATCTGAGAAATGTCTATATAAATGTGGTCCTGTGTCTTATATAAAAATAGTCCTGTGTCTTAATTAAAAGCTTGTCCCGTGTCTTATATAAATGAAGTCCCATGTCTTATATAAAATGAAGTCCTGTGTCTTATATAAAATGCAGTCCTGTATCTTATATAACTGTAAAGAAAGAAAAAAATATGACAGGATCTGCGAAAAAGGGGCTTAAAGCAGGGGCCTCTAAGACCCCTTCTCCCAGTACATGTCACAAATAGTGACCTTGCGCAGGATTCAAACCTATGACAGTCAGATCTTGAGGCAGACATGCTATCGATTGTACCATGGGGGCAGATGCTACGAGGGAATGGACTAAGATATGTAGCATCTTGCCGATCCTGGTCGTGTGTATACTGGGTACTAATACACACGACCTGGTCTTGCATATAGCTCCAAACAATACGCACAACCTCGTTATGTGTATATTGCAGGCAGAATATGAAACTGCAGTGTTCCTATCCATTGATGTATATTTATACAGCTCTTTTGTGTATTATTTGACTGAAGATCACGAGGTTAGTTTGATTTCTTTTGTAAAGATGTGTTGATAATACACAGGCAAGTCCCCCAGGCAGCTTTTCCAATGGCCGAGTCATTAATTGCCAGCTCCAGGGGGAGGGGGCTGGTGGGCCATTTTACTTTTGAGGGCTACAATTTTATTTCACCTCCACCCCTTCCAGCAATATGGTAAAAAAATGATCTCACAAAATAACCAATAACCTATTGACACTTATTTCCCCTAATTATCAATTAAAGAAACTGCTTGGAACATAAGAGTACACAATGGCAGACATGGTTTAGGGAACTGAAATAGGTGAATATCTGGTATCAAACTTTTTGCAATGTGCACACCCCTGTTTTGTGGGTCCTATTTGGCATACTCTGAACTATCAAATACTGTCAAAGATTTGCAGAACCCCCCTTTCTTATAATTGACCCATGGTTACCCTACATAAATTTATGTTTATATTTATCAATTTTGACACTGCATGAGAATACCGATTTAATCACATTTAATTTTGCTTAAATGTCATGGCAAGGTAACTACCAATGCCATCTAAATATTGGTAGAAAATATATTGATGTTTTATTTTACTGGAAATGTCATATGGGATTTAAGCACATTTAGTTGTAGCTGAAAGTCTCTTCAAAAGTCATCTGAGAATTAGTATGAAATAAAATGACATTTACTTTTACCGGAAGTATGGGATTTAAGCACATTTAGGTAAAACTTAATATATATATATATATATATATATATATATATATATATATATATATATATATAGACTATGCTCCTCTTCTCTGGGCCCATACCAGGTATGTATAATGTAACATCTATTACATATATATGAGTTCCAGATGTGTGTGATGTGATATCATCATTTAGTCATAAATCACAAAGCCCTTTGTCTGTATAATGATTATCAACTATGCTATTTGATTACAGTGTAGTATCAAAACTAATAATTCTATATGCATGTAGCATCAAGGGTAAGCTTTAATTTCTCTTTTATTGTATTCAGAAAATTCAAAGTCTGTATAACAAGCTAATTCTACTCTATTTCTACAGGCAATGGACAAGCTAGTGGGCTGGGGCCAGTCCCCACGCCTCCTGGAGGCCTTCCTGGCCTGGTGGGGGGCTGGGGCCGGCCCTCACGCCTCCTGGAGGCCTTCCTGGCCTGGTGGGGGGCTGGGGCCGGCCCTCACGCCTCCTGGAGGCCTTCCTGGCCTGGTGGGGGGCTGGGGCCGGCCCTCACGCCTCCTGGAGGCCTTCCTGGCCTGGTGGGGGGCTGGGGCCGGCCCTCACGCCTCCTGGAGGCCTTCCAGGCCTGCTGGGGGCTGGGGCTGAGCCCCTAAAAAGTGATAAAATTGATGAAAACACACCCCTATCAACTACACAGTTAGGCATAAAATACTACAGAAAACCATGTAAATATATAAATAGCATCATAATGTCACTAAAGTTGCTTAAATATCATTCACTGTGGTATGACATTTAAGCATATTTAAGCTTCATCTTGCCATGACATTTAAGTAGCTTTACTTTGCTTAAACATTTGCTGAAATAGTCACTTTAAGCATGATAAAACATGCTTAAATTTTGAGATTTTGACACTTAAGCAGTGCTGGCAATAATGATTAAAGCCCTAAAAACTTACTTAAATATCCTAAGATGTTACCAAAATGTCAGTCCTAAAGTTGCTTAAATCAGTAGTTTCATGCAGTACATGAGTTGTTAGAGTGTATCTGGGGACAGCCATTTCTAAAGTATTGGATCACATGTATTTAGTCTTGACTCTCACTGAGTTTGACTGAGTATCGTCTCAATATTGGTAAATTGAGACTCATATCACTCAAAACATGGAGTGAAACATGGAGTAGCCATGATTAAAGAAAGTTTGTATTTTCAGTTCCATATCCCATGGCAACATGGGATGGAACTCTTAGCTTTCCATAATATGACATCTTATGTTATGTATCAACCGACACACATTTCACCTAGTAACCAATCAGAGAAACTGCTTAAAGTGTCATCCTTTGACGTTAACATTACTTATAAGCATCACACTCTGGATATTTTAGGCCATCTGGGGATTGCCTCATTAGGGAGCTCCCAAATTCTAGACAATAATCACCGCTCTTCAAGACCATTTTTTGGGTATTTATTTCAATTCATTACATGAGTTTAAACTAGTACATCTGTACTTGCTATTCTCAGAATTATACCAATGTGGCCAGTCAGAAGGAATGTGACATAAGTGAGGTTAAGATATAAATGTGTAATGCAACGTGTACATGTAACGTCATAGGTCACATGGGGGGAAGCCCATGCTAGCAGTGTACAACTTGTAGGCTTGAGGATTTTAACCTTAAAGACCCCACTCTACACATACTGCAGCTACCTGCAGGAAAACTGGCTAAATATGCAGTATTTATGTTTACATAAGATAATCTGAATATGCCCAGTTAATTGAAAGGTCTTTAGGTACCCGAATGCATAAATGTTGTCTGTGGCATGTGTATAGCAGAATGTAATTAGCCCCTTAATGACAGTCCATTGCCCACTGGAACCCTGCACTTCAGTACTGCTAGGTATAACATATGTTAGGTATATCTTAACCACATTAGGCAGGTATTCCGCTGCCGTCGGTCGGCCTAGATTTTACTATTCCGACCAATTTTTTTCTATAAAAATAATCGGATTAGCGAAATTTTGGCCGATCAATAGCAGTGGAATACCTGCTTTACCTGTACCTTTATTGCAACCGTTACTTGTAGCTCTTGGCGTTCCCGCCAATTCTTTGAGAGGCTATGAAGCCCTTAGGCATCCATGCATCACAACTTGCTATCAGTACACATGATTCTGTGATACATCGTCTACCTTTAAAGAGTAAATGTTTTCCAGTTATGAAAAATACCCTAACCAGAATTCTGCATGTACATGCATGCTGCCATGCCTGGCTGATACTTAGGTCATTATGTGGTTGGAAGGTCTACTTGCAATATCCTTTGACTATTATGTGCGAGATGTAGCTAGGTTAACCCTTCAAGGGCCGATGATGTAGGAGTGCATCATGCCCCTTAGACTTCATGATGTACCAATGAAGTGCTGGCAAGAAGACATGCCAGCAATTCATCTGAGCATGATGCTGACCCTACGGGGTTGATACATACACACCCGGAGGGTTGGCATGATGTTTCAATGAAGGGCTGGAGAGCAGACTCGCCAGCACTTCATTGGTGCATCATGACGACCAATGAGCATGATGCATTAATTGCATCAGCGGCCCTTAAAGGTTTAAGGAGTGCATCATGCCTTTGATCAGCATAATACACCAATAAGCAGACTCAGCAGCAATTCATTGGAGTATCATGCTGACCCCTCAGGAGTGCACCGAGCCTGTAGGGTTAGCATGATGCACTGTAAAAAAATGTCATTGAAAAAAACAAGGAATCCTTGTCCCAAAGTTGCCAGAGATCCAACATTATTTTTACAGAGATTCCCTGCCACCTGGGGCTTCTTGTAAAATCTCTACTAGTTCACTGCCATACAATTACAGTGGTTCACTGTTCAGTTTTATCAGGATCCCTGGTAGATTCAGCATTTATGTTTACAGTGTGCATGTATGAAGAACCAGTAGTAACTCACTCAGGCTCTATTCATACAATATGACAGCCCTAGAGGTATAATTTAAACTAGGAGTTGACGTTCTTGGCAACCGCAAAACAAACACAAATCTGATTGCCCAGAACACTAGTTGCACTTTGTTAAAATCCAGAAAAAGCCTTGGGATGGGCTCTGACTTTGGTTGTCTGGCCAAGCCCTCATGGCATGTTTTTAGTAACCTTGGTGTATAACGAGATTACAGTAAGCTACAAAAGGACTGGGAGACCAATCAGGTGCAAACGGCGGCAGGATAAACACCTTATACATCTTCACCTTGTAGCTTCCTGAAGGCTACAGCTAGTATTCAGTAGATACCAGGTAGGCTGACTTATAGCTAAGTTCTGATATTTGTAGAAGTCCAACTGCACTGCCATAATTCTTTCAACCTATTGCACAGGTAGGGAAAATAAGTTTCGTTATTTCTTGCAAGGGGTTTTCATGTGTATTGTAGTAAAATGTCAATATTGACTAAAATAAATGAATGTGTGTCAATTTTGCCTGCTGTAAACCCTTGCATATATAATGTTAAAATCATTTGTATTTTTCCTATATTGTTAGGTTTACCATGGTTAAGTTTACCATGGCGCACTCATCGATTCTCCTCCTTTCTGTCACCTTTGGGATCATTACAATGACACATTCCCAGGTAGGTTTTAACCATTTAAAGGTGGCTGATGCATTCATTCATCATGTTCATTGTTCGTCATAATGCTCCAATTAAGTGCTGACGAGAGTGCTTGCCAGTACTTCATTGATGCATCATGCTGACCCTGAGAGGTCGATACACAAAAGCCTGGAGGGCTTGCATGATGCCTCAATGAAGTGCTGGTGAGCAGTCTCGCCAGTACTTCATTTGTGCATCATTATGACCAATGGGCATGATGTATTAATGCATCAGCAGCCCTTAAAGGGTTAACACTTTTAAGACAAATGCTACGGGTTGACAAGCTTGTGATCTACTGTTGATAATAAAATCAATACTTCTGGGTAATAGCCGATTGATATACTAACGATAAGAAAATTCCCAAGTTCTGATGCTTTCTTTTATAACCTTCAACATAGAAACAAGTGTGGAAACATAAAGATTCTGTCATAGCTAATACAGGGGTCCCAATTGAAATGAAAAAAAAAACCATAAATTTTTCAGTGATACAATTATTTCCTTACCATAGAATCCTATGCATAACCAGACTGCAATATAATGAGACAATAACTGTGAAAGTAAATCTATAAAGTGCTTTTATAGAATAAATCATGCTAAAGGAACCCATTGCCTTTACACAACAAACTTATATAAAGCTTTTGTAGGCTATATTGTCGAATTCCACTATGCAATTTCGGCTGAAAAGCTTCTGCAATTTAGTCATTTGTTGCAATTTGGAGCTCTCTCCTTATATTGAAAGACCTATAATGGCTATGGGGGCAAGGAATTCCTTGTAAATTTACACTGAAGTTAAAATCTTTTAAGGTCAAATCCCATGATGCATTCTAACCCTGGAAAGCAATTTGGGAACTCTTGCAGATAAGGGGACTTGCCTTTACTGCAAATTGTGTGTCTTCTAACATGCCATTGCATTTTACAAATCTGACTGTTGCAATTGAACTGACCCCTAACCCTTGCAATGTAGATCTGTAAGCTGTGTTAGATTGCAATGCGATTCTCTTTGATATTGAATTTGCAAGCTGTTGTAGGCAAGCACAGTGCAGAATGAGACTGAAATTGAACTTTGTGTGTAATTTATACAGACATTGTGCACACAAATTGCAGGGTATGGGGCAAGTTTAGATTTGGGACTTGGGTTGCAAGTTGAAGTGAACACACATCCCTATTTGTCAGTGACTTTATCCACATTTCTGTTAATTGCAAGGGAATTCTGTAAATTGCAGAAACCTTTTGCTTAAGCAAGGAAAAATATCTAAATATAAAGATCTTAACTTCAGTGCAAATCTACAAGGGATTCCTTGCCATTAAAGCCCCCTGTAGCCATTATAGGTCTCGCAATATAAGGAGAGAGGCTCAAATTGCAACAGATGACTAAATTGCAGAAACTTTTCAGCCATAGTTGCATCAGGGGATTCGACCTATAAGCCTTTTGTTGTATAAAGGCTATTGCTGAATAGGCCCCACGTGCAGTACCAAACAAGGCTACAGGAACAAAATGATACTATTTTGCTGTGTTAAGGCCCCACAGACCCCTCCCCCCCAAAAAAAAATAAATAAAAAGGTAAAAAAAAAAGAATTGGATACGCAGGTGATGAGTATTTGAATTACCCATACTCACATTTTACTCCCCAGTATGAAGGTTACTCAGGTTTTACCGCCCCCCCCCCAACCAGATGACTCTTTGCAAAATGCCCTGCCCCTTCAACAGTTGTTCAAAATGCCCTCCCCCCTTATATTTAAAAACCCACTGATTATAAATGACTTGGCCCTAAGCACACCTGTGTCTACTAATTCCAGTGAAGGAGCTAGACCTTAAACTTCACAGGGGGCCAAATGAAAGGTCATGGGTGCGATGTTCCCTTAGCATATAAGTCAGACACATGCTTATATAGATTCTATTTCTTTCTTTATTTACACTCTTTTGGATAGGGTTTTAGATTCCTAGCACTCAAATAAGGCCTGCAATTGAATTAGCAATAACTTTACTTATTTTCTTGATACTGATCAGTACACAGACTTTGCTTTTCTTCCTATATTTAGGGTCTTACACCATTCAAGGAGGATTTTACAACCATCACTGAAGGTATGTATTATCCAACTGAACAAGATCTTGAGAATTACTCAGGAATTTTTCGAGTCCCATCTTGTAAATACAACAAGAATGGAGATTGTGATTTTCCTTGGAAATTTGGACACACCATAACATCCTATACTCCTATTTATTGGGATATTCCCAGGGACTGGGCATTTTTTTTTCTCTCGAGTATAAGATGTTCTGGTTTGTCCGAATTTCCAGGGAAAATCACGTTTTTCTTGCCCAAATTGTGAACTCTAATCAAACTCCTCCTTTCATTGTGCCAATTTATGCATCAATTCCATGCTGACCCACTTATTCAGCTGAAATTATTATTCAAAATTGATAAAATGTGGAAACTGTTCAAACCGACCCGGCAGTCTTTGAGCCCCAATAAGCTTCTATGGTGTTTGTGTGCCAATCTTGTACATTACATTTTTCAATGACTTCAGAATTACTATATTTCTAAGGGACACAAATCAGGTTACTAGCCATCTTGGTGGCATATCGAAGATATATGTCTATGACCTTGACATTTTTAAGTTGACTTTTGATGTCTTGGAGCAGAAATATATCATACAATTTTTTCATATAATCATTTCATTTCCATTCCGTACAGTTGTGATACCATGCGGTGCACGTTGCGTGGCACAGAAGTACAAAGACCTTGTGGACACAGCCACCCAGTGTATCATGTCACCTAATGGTATACAAGAGGAGATCACTCAGGCTGTTAATGATCTCAACCTGACTGGTGTAAATGATTATCAAAAGATCTATGGTGCTTTCTTCAAGGAAGGTAACACCCGACTGTGCAGGTAAGAATAGGTACTGCATACTGCCATGCAATGTTAAATTTTCTTTCTAATTGTTATGCAATTATAATGATTGAAGACTTACATCCTATTGCCAGAAGGGGACAAATGACTGTTGTTTTTTTTATTAGTGTCACTGTCATCTTGGTTGTAATGGACACTGCCCAAAAGATGATATGGTGTCTGGCATAGTCTAACTCAACAGAGTGTTTTTGTGGCAGATGCATAGCAGGCTTGCAGGAGAGCTGGACTGGAGATGTTGTTGCTGAGGTGGTTCTCTGGATACTCTCCCAGATTTCATGTCCATGTGGGTGCGTAGAGGGCCCCCATAAACAGACCGATGTCCCCTATTGTCCTGGTCGGTCAGGCATGTTCAGAGGCTCATATCTCTGTCGTTCATGCATCTAGAGCTTTCAAACTGTGCATGCGCAGAGAGGAACATGTCAGCTTTCCATGCCTTGCTGCTTGTGCGCATAACCTGTGCTGGTTTTATCACTCTCGGTCGCCTAACTTCCTTAATAATAGGAGTTAAGTGCCCAGATTAAGCCCATTGGGTTCGTCGTGGACCGGCAATTACAAAACTGCTTCCAGATTTCTTTTCTCAATAGTCAAAAGGAATTTCTTCAATACCTTTTTTTTGAACAATTTCTTTTTTTTCATTTTCTTTTAATAATCGAGAGGATTTTAATAATTTTGTTTCCTAATCTTTCAAATAGAGATACATGGAAACATTTCCTCAACTTTTCTTTTTAAATGTTTTTTTCGATGGTCAAAGGGAATTTCATGATACCTTTTTTGAACGATTAATTTCTTTTTAGTAGACAAAAAGGAATTTTTAAAGTACCTTTTTTTTCAAAGATTTTTTTTTCAATGAGCACTATTTCTTTCTCCTAGCTCATCGAACAAGATAAAAATACAACAATTTAGTTCAATATACTCTTTTTAGGCAATATTTTGGTGCTGAGTCAGCTATCTTAGTATGTGAACTGGCTGTTTTGCTTGCTTTGGAGGCTAGAATATGCCATTCCCATATTGGTAAGTCAATCAATGTAGTGTTTGGACTGCAACATTGTGCTGTCTTGGTATATGTCCAGTGAGTCCTAGAGTTCTGACCAATAATGTAAGTATCTTGGTTTACTATAGATTGGGGGTAGATACTTCTTTCTGTGCAGTTACTCCAAATTTGGAGAAGTTGGGTGGCTAATTCCCAAATGGGGTCCTAAGACGTTTATTCCTGACTGTAGCAAGAGAGAAACTAATGCTGTCCTATGGACCACAGTGCCTCCAATGTGGCTAGTACGACCAACATCCATTGTTGGCTGGGACCTTGTTTCCCTGAAAGCTTGACCTAAGACTTTCAGTTTTTGGCATTTGTGGTAGTGAAATGTGATCTGTGATAAGGTTTTAGGCTCCACTGTCATCCAAGGGCAGTCCTATTGTACCCCTAGACAGCTATATAGGAGCACTTTATAAGGTCAGGTATTCTCTAGATCCTTCTATGTCAGCATAGCGCTTTTCTATGTGGGGATTAAGTTCAAACATTTCCAAAGTGCTAGTTCCATCTAAGAACTTTAGCCTGAGAATACACATAACATGATCTTTTGCCTGTATATTGTTTTACTATCCCTCCTTACTTACATGGTTCACTTGGATAACAGGTTGTTTTTTTTTTGGGGGGGGGGGGTTACCAAAGATTTATTTAACTGAGATTTTGATGATTTTTTGTTAAATGATAAATAGTTATATGGCTAATGACCATATCAATAGGGATATATGTATGCTATTTTAGCCATGATATATATAATCCAAATGATATACTCTATGAATAGTCTCCCTTCTTCAGGGCTAATTCTCCTTGGTTTTGGAACTTTGGTAAAACTTTTCAACCAACCTTTTTTTCTTACTTTCTAATAAGATGTGAATAGTTTGTATGGCTATTTAATCCTAGCAAATGGAAATAAGCCTATGCTATTTAACCATAACATGTAATCAAGTTAATGACCAATATAGGTAGTGTCCCGTCCTCAGGGATAACTATCCTGGTTGATATTTGGTCAAATTTATTTGAACCAAAATATTAACAGTTATGTCAGAAGAGATCAATAGTTATATGGTTATGTTTATAGCAATAGGTATAGACAAATGCTATTTAACCATAATATATCTTCAAGATAATAACCAATATGGATAGTGTCCCTATTTTAGGGATAACTATCACTGGTTTGAATTTTGGTCTTAATTTAAGGTATATGGAATTAGCCTTGAGGCAATTCCATTTTCTCAATATGTTTGTAAAATTTGAAATAAATCAATATCTACTGGTTTGGGAACTAGTAGATTGTTTGATGGATTTTTCAACCTGATGAAAGGCTGGTAACAATGTGTTCATTGTCCATATAAATATATGAAAATGGATTTATAATTTAGACTGATGTTGTCTTGTTGACCTATGACTTTGATAAAATGATCTGGTTTGGTACTGGGTCAGTACTGGGTCAGTACTGAATCCGTTGATTTGCAGGACTTGTCATAGTCTCATGGTACTCAAATAATACTAGGGAACTCTGAAATAGTGTCCCTTGTCATCTTTTAATTCATCTGTGCATGACAGCCTGTTGTTCAGTTGTCATGTCTAATGCTGAATATTCTAAATCAGCATTGATTACTTCACAATAAAAATCTATAACTTGGCTATAATAGTAACCTTTGATGTTTCTATCCTTTTTACACCAATTTCATGGGTATCAGCCTATGGGCTGGGCATCTGCCTAACTAATCATTGCACCTTTCTACTTTTAGTTTTTGGTGATAAATGGTGCTAGAGGTGCATTTTCAATTTTTGTGGGGGTAACCACAAATTTCTAAACTTGGTATGGTGTCCCTTTTTATGATGATGATTAGGACTCCCTTCTCTCTTAAAAATCATACGATGGGTGTTATATGTTCTAGAATTACCAGTTTTGTTTTGGAGTAAGGGTTGGTGGTGATAATTTCCCTGCCTAGATGAACTGACTTTAGGAATTTTTTTTTCTTTTTGAAATAAGATAAATACTTTGGGCAAGTCGATATCTAGAATAGTGGGTTAGTGAGACTTTTGAAATAAATGCAAAGAAGAGTCTGATGGGGTTCTGAAAATTTTGAATTCCGATAATTTTGAATGCTATAAATGGCATAGTTGGAATTTTGCTTTTCTTCTTTCCATTTTGACTTGATTTGGTTTGAGGACAATTTTGATACAGGTTACAATTGTATCTGTATCATTCAAACAACTTGTGTCAAGGTTTACATAGAATTTAGCAATTATACAGCCATTTTGAAAAGTACAACAGAAATTTTGGTACTCTCACCCATATCCTTTGTGATGCATCTGTTGATGGTATATAATCCATGATTGAGATGGGATATTGTCTCTGCTCTGTGAGCAACAGTTTCTAATTGTTCTAGGTGTAGATGATGTTTTTGTTAGTAGTCACAGTATACTAGCCCTTTGGCCATGTAATCCAGGTTTCCCAGTGGCCTTGCTGGTCCTTGTGACTTTCCTTTTGGCCCCCACAGATTTGGAGCTTTTCCTTTCCTTGGTAGCCCTCGTTCCTTTGGTGCCTGGCTGTGGGGTTCCCATTAGTAGTGTTGGTATCCGTGCTGGGGTTGTCGTGTTGGCCTGTATAGCCGATGTCATGACCTTTACAGATTCTAAATTTCCTCTTTAGTATGTAGTCAGGGTCTTAATGCTTGCCTTTGTATATGCCCCTGGGGTCTGTGACAGTGTTGGTGTTAGCACTGCCATTCAGGTACTCTCTGTATTTGCCACAGAGACAACAGGTTTTATAGTCAGGGTCATTGTCTATGCTCTGGTCCATGCCCCTGTAGTCAACCAAAGATGTGTTTGTACCTTGGCTCTTTCTAGGGGATTTAGATTTATTCTTCTTATGGTGAGAGTAACAGTGTTTGACATTCCATTTTGGAAACCTGTGGTCTGTGAACAGTTCTATTGACCTGGGTGTTACAGGGTGTGAAGATTTGGATTTTGTTACCTTGTGTTGTTTGATTTTCCTGTCAATTTGATCCTGTCTATCCAGCATCCTGTTCATGTTGGACATCATGGAGATCATGAGATCATCTTTAGATCTTTGATCTGATGGTATGACGATGAGTGTGGTGGGTTGGGTTAAGGATGGTTGTGAAGGTTGTGCTGCTACCAATTTCAGGAGTGCTGCTATCTGCTTCTGCTGGTCCTCAAAGACCTTCTGCTGGTTGGTCAGGACCCTTTCCTTGTAGTCTAGTTCCGCCCTCTTCTCTGCCATCAACTTTTCATGTGCACTTTGTCTTACCATCCATGTCTGGACAAGTGCTTTGTGCTAGATGTCAAGATTTTCTAGAATTGTGGTTGCATCTTGTAATGACTTGTCGTACCCTGTTATATTCTCTGCCTCCTGTGTTGAAGCTAATTTGTCCATAGTGTTAGTATATTAGGATTTGGTATTATTTGGTGTTGGATGAGATAACTTATGATATCACTGGTGAGTTTTAGGAATCACTGATGGTTGAGTGACCTCACTGAGACCTCACTGATGTATGGGAGACCTCACTGACATGTAGGAGACCTCACTGACATGTAGGAGACATCACTGACATGTGGGAGACCTCACTAACGTGTAGGAGACCTCACTAACGTGTAGGAGACCTCACTGACATGTGGGAGACCTCACTGACATGTGGGAGATCTCACTGACATGTGGGAGACCTCACTGACATGTGGGAGACCTCACTGACATGTGGGAGACCTCACTGACATGTGGGAGACCTCACTGACATGTGGGAGACCTCACTGACGTGTGGGAGACCTCACTGACATGTGGGAGACCTCCTTGACGTTTGGGAGACCTCACTGATGTGTGGGAGACCTCACTGACGTGTGGGAGACCTCACTGCCATGTGGGAGACCTCACTGACATGTGGGAGACCTCACTGGTGACCTTCTGAACATGGTGGCAAGGTCACTGGGTGGGTGGAGGGGGTTTTGCTGTGTGTGTGGTATTTCCTGGTAATACTGCCAGCTCGACTTATAAGAGCTTGATATTCTTACTCCTTATAACCACTAGTCATATGATATTCCTCATATGACAACTTGATCATGCACATATTCTAGTATGACATAAACATATACTACAGATATTAAAAGAGTAGGTGC
This sequence comes from Acholoe squamosa, assembly GCA_949317995.1. Taxonomy (NCBI): domain Eukaryota; kingdom Metazoa; phylum Annelida; class Polychaeta; order Phyllodocida; family Polynoidae; genus Acholoe; species Acholoe squamosa. Next base: position 1,633,580 of record OX439045.1, on the reverse strand, counting down.
AAGTTGAAGCACACGTCCCACAGGACCATGCCCTATTTAACTCTTTAGAAATATAACATGAAATTTCTCCACTCCTTATTCCAGCTGGTACAAGACATCAAGTGGCTGTTTTGATAAGGGGCTTGGCAAACTCTGTGAATCTGCTGTTGAGACTGCAATCACAAAGTTCACCACAGATTATCAAAAGCTGATCTGTTCTACAACCCCAAGTAGGTCATACTCAGTCTGTCTGTCTCTGTCATTGTCTCTGTCTGTCTGTATGTCTCTCTTTTTTCTGTCTCTGTCTGTCTGTGTGTCTGTCTGTTTGCCTGCCTGTCTTTCTGTCTGTCTCCCTCTTTCTCTGTCTGGCTGTCTCTGTCTCCCTATTACTGTCTCTCTCTGTCTCTCTCTCTGTCTCTCTCTGGCGCTTATTACAGACATAGATTATAATGTAAATCTTAATGTTACCCTATCCTTGGTGCCTATATCTGTTGCTTAAACAGAGCACCATGTTACACGAACAAATGCTTGAAGAAAATGTAGAATGCATTGGATTTACTATTTATAAAATGGTTTCAGTGCAAGCATTCCATATGTGCCAGATCATGCCATTAAGGTTGGTTGCTAATCTTTGCATAAAGTCAACAGAGAATCTTCATTTTTCGTCCTTGGCTAGCTTTTGGGATATGGTCCTGTGCATAAGTTAAGGGTTTTGGACCATAAAAATAATAAAATACAAGGACCCCCAAAATAAATGAAATTCAATATTTGCAGCATTGCATGATAGTTAAAATGGCTACGATCAAGATATAAAATGAATTATTTATATATATATACCCTTTGTTATTAAAACCAAGATACCCATGTCTCTTGCAATGCTAAAACTATTTGAGGGTTAGAAATATAATGTATAAATTTATGTCCGTAAATGCTGAATTTACTCTACTTGAAAATATACCAACATTTTAATGCCCCATAAAATAGTCAATTATCATTGAAATGATCCAAAGCTTCTTGTGCATATTGGAAACATAATATGTCACACATTATGTAACATATACTGATTGCAAGAATTGGTCCAATTTGGACAAAAATAATGTCAGAGACATGCACGGAATGTTGGTTTTAAAGTAGCAACCACACTTAAGCATATATAAAGCTGGCGAAATATGTGAGCTCAGAGAACTTCAAATGTGAAGTGTGCCTTGAAGGTGAGGTTATATGGTAACTTAGCTTTAGGAGTTATTTTCACCAAGGACAATCTTTGTATTTTCATTACTAATATTTCAGATTACCTCGCCTGCATTGCACATCCATCAGCCATTGGCATCAGCAATCCAGTTTCTGTCCCTTACATTGGATGCATTACGAATTTGAATAATTTCTTCACATCTCTTCAGCCTCTAACCTATGACAATTATTATCAAAAGCTGATAACCGATACTGACAGCTTCTCGGGCAGACTTGTACTACACCAGTAAGTATTCACCTTGCAACATAACCCTAAGTCAAACCCCGGCCTCATGAACCATTGTCATTTATATTTCATGTTTCCTTAGTAAGATATGTTAAAAGATACATAAATAGATGTCTATTCATGTGTTTGATGAAAATTTGGGATGATGTTATTGAATGAATCATGTATGATACCCTCCCGGATTGGAGGAGGAGGACGCTTTTATATGAGAAACTTCTTCAAGAGGTATGATGGGGTGAAATTCTTTATTCATAAGGTCAACATCTTACAATTGTCAATATAGGTATACAAATAAAACAATAAAACATGCAGGATTCAGTTTGCACTGGCATCGGTGCCTAAACCTAGGGCTGAACACGCTATAGATGAATTCTTATTTCCCATTTCTCTTAATCAATTCTCTATGGGCCACAACCTGATGCCCAATTGAAGTGTTGATGTATTCCTGACAATATTGAGTACCAATCTTGCCTAGCAAACCTAGAGGCTGTTGCGAAAATATTTGGATTTGGTTCTGTCAGAGGTGCTATTCCTAAAATGGAACTGACTGACCTCAGGGAATCAATTCCCTGTTGGGTTGCTAAAAGATAATGGACATAGAAGTGGTTTAGGAGTGGTCAGGATTTGGTGAATGCTCTCGAATCGAGATCCTAATTCCCCTCCAGTTCTTTTCTCCTATTTCCTGGCATATCTATTTTAGGAAGCATTTTTAGGTGGAACTATTCATGAAACCAGATCCCAAACTTTTTGAAATGCACTCTAATTCAGAGCTAGTCAATTTCACTACAGTAAAAGGTGGGAATTGGTCTACCTTGGTGGAGAATGGGGGGGGGGAGATTTGTTAGTGACAGTGATTATCGATTTCCCAATCTTCTTGCAACAGCCTCCTGACAATAAATGTTACCATCACTTCTGATCCTCACAAGTTTGTATGGAAACTATTTGATTTTACCTGACACTGTTTTGATTTTGATGACCACAGGGTGTTAAGGACATTTGGAAATTGCATCGGGGATGCCATCCGCTCCCTGCCCATCTCATCCTCCATTGGTTGCACCACCGCTGGGGATGAAGTAGAGAAGTACATTATTGACACTATCAACTTCTTGGACTTCAACAGAAATGATGGGAAAGGTCTTAGTACACGTTTTTCTTTATTCATACAGCATATCAATATAAATTGAATATAGGGGTATGATATCGAATATGGGCCAGGTCAGTTGAAAAGAAACTACGTCTGACACTGCTGAATGCTGTAGAACTGCTGTATGATGTACATGTAATGTAAAACATATCATTACACCCTACCATCAGCCTTTAGCCCACGAGTCCAATATCACAATATCAAAGAGAGTGAAAATTCATGAAGGGAGTGAAAATTGTAACTTTCACCAAGATTTCCTCTCCCTTTCAGATTAGCCATACATGCCTGAGAATACTCCCTCTCTCTTCGAAAAGGCTGGTGTAAATCATAAACCTCATCTTCAGTTACCTCCTGGGGGTATCCTAAGATGTCAGATTTGCTATTTTCCTATACTGTCTGCAAAATTCAACATACAGAATATTTGCCAAGATTCAAGTCTGACACCTATTTATTTTAGAATTGCATCCCATGTTTACACACAGCAAACGTGCATGGAGGTTCACTAACTTCACCAAAACAAAAGAATATTCACCAAACCTTCTGAATTAGCTTCCAGAGGTATCTGAGCTGAATTTTGCATAGACACAGGAATACTATTTGTCTATACATCCCTAGGACCTGGCTGTATAGCACATGATGTGTTTCTCTCCAAGTTCCCCAGTGCCTTTGAGAGGATTTATACCCTCATCCTAAGTAAAGGGAAAACAAAACTGAAATTGTTCTATAAGACTATATTATGCCCACTTTATGTAGAATTGTGAGGCCTTGCTTTGTGGGATTGTCTCATAAATATATTGTTCCACTTCCCAGACTAATCAAGATTTCAAGCTTTGCTGTCTGAGCAATCAGGACCCATGCAATTATGATAGGAATAGCTTAAGTACTAAATCTGGCTTTTAGTACTAAATAAGAGAAGTGGATTTGAACCCAAGTTCTGAGAACTCAAATACGAAATACCCTGTACTCTAGCACCACTCAGGACTGACACTTGCTGATCTCAGGTTAATAGTTGATTAGTATTTGATTGGCTAGGCTAATGAATAGATAAATGATAATTGAAATGGAAATTGTTAAACATGGCATATTAGCCAAATCTTGATTAGGTCTGGGAAGTGGAACATTAAATTTATGAGACAATCCCACAAATTAAGGCCTTACAATTCAACTGGTAATGTTGATCCAGCAGCAAAACCTGTATTAATGGTGATTATGTTAGCTGTACGCCTCAAAGTATGTGGACGTCTTTAAGTTAACCTACCCTATAATACTCCTGTCCTAGCTAAATGCTAATAACATTTCAGGGGTCAAGCTGGTTAAAGTGATCATCCTTTCTTCTTCTCTATATTTAACATTTGTGGTAGTTTCTGGTGAAACTTCTCGTCCCTCAACCTTATTGGGAAGCGTGATTTTCTAATAATCTCTTTTTTGAAATATTTCATATTTTACAATTGTAGACTACATGAGGTGTTTCGCCAGACCTAACCTGCACACTTTGTTGATACAATGCGGCACTAGCTTTGTGAACGCTCTCAACACTGGTACGACTGATCCGTTTTTGACACTTGAGGCAGCCCTGAAGGAAGGTCCAGCTAGGGTCATGACTCTGTACAAAGGGTAGGTTTTAACTCCGATGTTTTTGTGCGGTCAGTTAACAATATTTAATTTCACTATGTCAATAATTTTACATTGAACACATCAAGAGGTTTGGGCTCAAAGAAATTATCTTCTCAAAAGTGAACTATTCAAATGCTAAAACCACACCAATGTCCTGGAGGAATAGGCCAATAAAAACAACAATCTAAGTTGAAAGGTGCTTACCTTCATGTAAATTGATACATTTGTAGTGTTCTACCCCTTGAGACTAATAGAATCTTTCGATAGACCACAAAGAAAAACTAGACAGTTTCAAACCTTATTGTCAAACTTATAGGAACCAGCCATTCCTGATGACAGTCACAAGTTGTAATGTTTCAACAATGAATAACCTCGATGCTAGTCGACTAACACAGTCTACTAGCGCCTAGTAAAAACCACTAACACATACCCTCCCAGTGCAGCAGCACAAAGAGATATCTTACAAAATGGTAGCCAGGCAGTCGATCCCCATCACTCAGGATGGTCCGTCATGACTGGACTATCATTGGGCATACACTCTAAGAAATAATTGCCAAATCAACCGGGAGGTCAATTTAAAACAACCTACCACCAGTCCCCCAGCAGTGGTAGTGTTGGCAAATCCATAGGATTTTATGAGGCTTAGTAAGGCCCTTAGGGGCACCTGGTACACACTTTTAAAAGCTCATAGGATAAAGGGATATGATTGTTTATGCCCTTTTTTGAAAAGGAGTCTTCCATAGCTATTGATTTATTTTGACCCCCGTGCCACTTTGCACTGTGTGCTGTGTGTATGTGTTGGGGGCATTGGGGTCTGTGTTATAAGTGTGTTTGCTATGTGGGTGTATGTGTGAGAGTGTGGGTGTGTCAGTGTGTTGATGCGCCATTCATCTTTGTCCTTGCATGCAGTCTTCCTTTGATATGCATGCCATGCCTTCTTCAGTTATGTATACTGTCTTCCTGCTCTTCTTATGCTTTTTCTTCTTATGTTGCCATGTGCTCCTTTTGTTTGTTATAAGCTTAATTTATGTTATTTGTGAGTGTATGTGAATGCTTCAGATATCAATAATTGGACAAACTCCAATAGTTCTAATTTTCCACTCTTTATATGAATTAAGACAGCAATGACAGCTGTGGCCAACACAAACACCATTTTGAATAATAACTGCCTAAAGCTATAATACAACTTCCAGTCTCAGAGCTTTCCAAAATTATCGCCTAAAGGAGCAGTACCAGTTTGTGTTTGCATGATACTGCAGCTCTGCTCTGAGCAGCTCATGAAGAGCTGCTCCTCATGAGCCACCTGTAGTCTGAATCTCTTAGTCTCAATGCTTGCCGTTCTCCATGCTGCTAGTTCCCATTCTGTGAGCAGCTCACGCTGCTCATTAAATGCCTACCAGATGAGCGGGTGACGTATCAGCAGCCACGCCTGCTAGAACTGAGGCCAAAGACTATATCTGTTGTGTTTCATACTAATTTGGACCCATCAATATTTAACCAGGAACCTGTGGTGTCACATGGGTACTTGAAGGCAATAACTAAATGCAAAGGTAAATGATGCATAGTATGTGATTACTAATTCGTAAAATATCAATTATTATGTACCTCCCACCACGTAAATCAATAGCACTGGCTGTGTCAAGGCATGTCAGTCACATACTACCATCACATAGACCAATAGGGCTGGGCTATCCTATCATCGCTAGAGGACTGATGGTAGGACGTTTTGAATTAACCTCCAGATATCCTGATGAAGTCAAACAATGAACCACTCAGTTTGGAAAAAAATCTTGCAAAAAAGACTGTGTCATGATTTCATACTTTTGTTTTTGATATAGACCATACAAGACACTAAGTATATGCCTGAGGGGTGCAGTGACAGCAGCCTGTATGCTAGATGACGATTCTGAGGATCTAGTCAACAAATTACTTCTTCCGCTTGATCACTTCTTTGATGGGAATGATCAGGATAAGGGTATGTATGATTTCTTTTCTCTCCTCTCTATCTCTCTCTCTCTCTCTCTCTCTCTCTCTCTCTCTCTCTCTGTCTCTCTGTCTGTCTCTGTCTCTGTCTCTGTCTCTCTCTCTATATCTCTCACTCTCTCTTTCTCTCTGTCTCTCCATCTGTCTTTCTGCGATTAGTCACACCCAAGTTCAGGAGAACATATATAAGCTGCAACCGGAGTTCAGGGTGATGCTATAGTATAAAGAGGTCCTATAAAGGAAGTTATTACAAGAAATGATTGATAGCGGGTTTCTGAACCTCTCCCGTGCACGTTGGCATGGAAATAGATATCCATGTGAACATAATTAGCTATGTTTCTTTATAGCTTTAATATTTGTCTATTGTACAGACTGCTGTATTTCAGACACAAGCCTAACTTTGGCAGAATCCATAAGGGACAGAAGAAATGGTCTATCCTCATGTCATGCCTTATACATTGGGTATTGCAATACATGAAATAATTGTACACATTCAGCAGGCTGTTGTGAAAGGATTGGGTTCTACTTATGTCTTACATGCTATTCTCAAAACAGTACTGATGACCTCAAGGAATCAATTGCCTTTTGGGTTGCCAACAGGTAATTGTTCCTAGTCTAGAAGTGGTTGGGAAATAATGAACGCTTCCCAATTGAGAAGCGAATTCCAGCTAGTTTCCAGCTAGTTCCCTTCTCTGGCCTACCTACTATGAGAAGCATTCGGGTGGAACCAATCATGGAACCAGTTCCCCTGACAACACAATGTAGTCTAATTCAGAGCAAGTCAATTCCATCACAGCATATTATAAGGTGGGAATCTGTGTCTCAGGGTGGAGAACTGGGAGGAACTGGAATATGCGTTAGCTACAATGAGAAAATGTCCTAATCACTTTCACTAGGCAAGTGAGGTGTAAAGGAATGGGAAGAATGTCATCAACAGACATAGAACCATTCACATTCAATTGTTTTATTTTCAGTTTGTGGCTCTCCTCCCACCAGCTCTGCCCATCGTTCTACGACTGCACCTCACCACTCTCTGATCGTGTGTGGGGTCCTTCTGATCGTCTCTGTCCTACCATGGACATACAAAAACTGAACTGACCCTTTGTGCTGCTCCCGGTCACCTGGAGACTACACTCAGCACATGTGACTACTTCTGTCCATCATGTGGAAAACAAGACCTACCTTAATCTTTTGCGTACAAGACGTGTCTTATATGCGAGGTTCTCTCTGGATCCGCAAGGGGGACACTAAGACCTTTCTTTTGATATGCTACACTTGCTGTAAGTCATAATAGGACATAGGGGTGTCCAAGGCGGCCTGGGGGAGCTACAAATAATTTTTGAATTTTTAAAATCCATTCAGAATATCAAAATTTATGAACTTGTTATTTTTCTGAACAAATTCTCAAACTCTAGGTGCATCTTATACGCATGATGCTCCTTATATGTGGTATACTGCAGTACTATAGAATCGTATGGGATGACCCATTCCTCACAGTGACATGGAAAAAGCTGAGATCTGGTCATTCTCCACAACCCCATTCTCCACTGTGATGTCAAAAGAATATTGTGACTTCTCATACAAAACTTGTTGCTGGACACATTGCAACTCCATATGGTCTGTGCTCTCATTACAACTTGATAGGCACTACAAGTTATGAATCAGCAAGTTGTTTCCCATAGGCTCTTATGAACCCGATGGAATTGGTATGCTCTTTTAGCATTTAGAGCCTCACACACATATTCAGTCACTCAGTCATTCCTGACATAAAAAAAAAGATCATTTGTGGTTTTAAATAAAAAGAGTAAGGAAAGGAAAAATTTAATGGAAATTTTAATGCCCTGAACATAAGGCCTTAGAACTTGCAGTCTTGTCTTTTTATCCCCCTTTCTTGTGTTTCCTATATCAGAAGCAGAACTAGCTAATTTGTTCTGATGCTACTATCCCTGATAAATGTAGGACGTGTTGTGTAATTCAATACTTAAGCTTGGGATCCACTGCCGCGAATGTTCTGTGAATCATACTCCTCTGTGCATTTTGCGAGGACACACGCACCGGTGCAATTCGCTAGTAACTGGCAGCAGTGGATCTGCAGCTTTATTCCTATATTGATCATTATAGCATTCATTTCTATGCCTTACTATATCCTCTAGGTCTGGGAGCAGACTGAGATGCCCCAAGCTGGCACTATGGGTATTTATAGGAGCAGCTTGGGTGTGGTGTTTCTAAAAGTATTCAAGATTTCCACACTTCTTGCAATGTGTGCATGCCTTGTGGTACAGAAATATATTTTAACATACTAAATGAAACTCTTTTTCAATAAACATGTCTAAAGTGAAATGGAAATGATAGAAACAAGATGATAGGTCAACCTCATAACACTTTACCTTTAATCGTCCAAAAAACCTACATGCTTCATGTTTTATCAACCTTTACGAGAATGGCTCAGGGCATTATACATCATATACCAACAAGAGCACTCAGACAAAAAATAGAGAAATTGTACTACCTATTTAGAGTCATTTATACACACACAAGGTCCATCTTTTACTGACCGGTAAAAGACTGTGAAGCATGAGTGAATTCGGTGAAGTGTGGTGAATTCGGTGTGCATTAAAAATCACTATTATCTTCCTGGTTCGGGTAAATTTTGAAGTACATCAAAAAGAATTTCTATTCACCTGATGAAGGCTACACCATAAGCTGAAATGTTGTGATCATTATAATTGATATACTACTTGAACCTGAAGTTTTGTTGTCATAGTTGTGTCTATTATAGAGTTATAATTTCTATTAAGGTTACCCCCATAGGGTGGCTCTTGATTGTATATAATAAGAATTGTACTCTTTTGTAAAGGGCTGGATGGTCAATTTGAAAAATATTTCACTCACGCTTCATTGTGTAAAATTTGTCTTTAAACGCATATAGAAAAAATATTATGCCTTCAGACCTCCCTAAACCACATGGAATCTTAGCTATGACACCTCAGTAAGGAATAAAAATATCATTTGTAGTGTAAAAGTGTTTTCCTTGCTATATACCCAATGAACCACATGTCCAGTAAATCTTGGAATGACCCATATATAAATATATATATATATATATATATATATATATATATATATACATATATATATATATATACATATATATATATATATATATATATATATATATATATATATATATGTGTGTGTGTGTGTGTGTGTGTGTGTGTGTGTTATATGCATCATACCACCCATTGGAAAAGATACATTCATCACACCCTAATTTCCTTTGTTCATCATTTGTGCTGCATAAGTACCTCAGTCACCCTCTCCTACTTTTATCAAGCCAACAATATCAGCAGAAGCAGTTTATAACCATAGATATATGTATTCCTACACCTTGAGGATAAAATGGCTTATTATTATATGCTAAGATAGTGATACGTGAAACCCTAAGAATTACATAACAACAAAGGCAGATGATGATATTGTTCTGCCCACCAATATCTGAGCCCATTTTGCTGGGCCCATCAATACAAGCATTGTCGTCTGCACCAATCAGAGCAGAGCACTTTCTTTCATAACAAAGTGAAATCTACATATTACCAATCATAGTGTTGGGTACCCAATCAAGGCAGGCAACATCCAATCTATCTACCAGACACGATGTCTAGCTACCCATACACAATTTCTAGCCTTAGTAGTTAGCATATGATAATAAGTACTGGATTAGCAGCAATTGTTACAATACAGGTAACATTCCTCATTGTATCATTGCCGCCAATCCTGTGTATATAGTATTGCATTACATAACTCGCCTAAGGAAAAGGATAACATCTAATAATAGCACTGCCTTGCATTTAAGCTGCTGCAGTTATGCTAAAGGTATGAATTAGCCTTATTCAGCCTCGATCAATTTGTGAGGTACACTTAGGGAGGGGGGGGCAGGTTCCAAATTTTCCCAATAGGACTGAGCAAGAGTTATCCTTAAGTGTAATTTTTCTTTAAATGGAACAGGTAAAAAGTGTACTTGAACATAGATAAATGTGTTGGACAGAGAGCTTGATGTGCCTCCTGATCAATCTGTCTTGGTGACAGTAACTGTACGAAGAGGCCATCTACCTGTATAGACACTGTAAGGACGATCCATCATGGCAATGGTAGTGCTCCCTCAGGGCAATTACCAACCCATTGCTCCCATTCTTGGCACAAATCAGGGAAGTATCGAATAAGGAATGCCATCCTCAAGACAGATGTATCAATTCCTGTCTCTGGGCTTGGTTTCTGGAAGGAATGTACTTAGATGGAGAATGATGGATATGGACTAATCACAATGATGTCGCTACGCCATGCCTAAGGGGACTACTTTACACCATAACATAGTTCCTGCAGCAGCAGTTTTTTAGCAAGGAAGCCGGTGCAGGGTCCTTTTTTTCTACCATGTATCCACTCATACAGCGCAGCGCCCTCTGCTATTAAAGATGCCCCAGTGATAATAATTTCATGATAGGACCCGTGCAATGCTAATGGTCTTTGATAAACTGACACAGCAACTCAGTACCGATTAATCTAGGTGGCTGCCTTACTCTCATGAATAATGTCAAATACTCCAAACTGGTCTGGTATAGTTAATTATATTCGAACATTTCCACTCTATGTTAAGGACAAAGTTCTTTTTACATATAATTATTGATAATCAGCTGCCTGATATGCCACAGAAGCATCTTGGAAACCGTAGTCATGGAGACAAATATTGAGAAGAATATCTATATTTAATTAACATGTTTCCCATTCTCAGTTTATTGCATTCACAGGTCTGATATTGTTCATGGTGTTCTTATATTTCCGGTCACGCCACAGAAACATTTGAACCACCCACAGACCTGGTCCTACTAAATTCTTACATGCATCAGAGGAATGAAACTAAACTGGATGCATCTAGAGAAAAAAATATGGTCATGCATCTGCTGCAAGTGTGTGTAGAATTAGCTTTCTGCATATGCAATTATGTGTTTTTCTATTTCTGCGTCAAGCTCTTTTCGTGGAATATGCATGTTGTCAGTCTAGCACTCCTTTTTATACCTACGACCCTGCAGATATTTCCAACCACCAAAGAACTATCTTACCTTCATTGTGGTGTCCGAGGAACTTATTCTACCTCAGTATAGATCTGTGAACACATTTCCAACATTTATTTTGCGGAATTTGCAGGATTTTCTTGAAATATGTCATTGGAGAGTTTCTAGTCTCTCTAGATAAGAAGAGTAATATGAGAAATATCATTTCAAAGATGCTATTTTAAATAACATTATAGAATATTTCCAATTATATACTTTGCAACAAAAAATTGCCAATACGAAAACTTGCGGGACAGAGGCAATTGCTGTTAAACTTGCTGCCAGGCCTGTAGAAATGACAAGACTAAGGAAGAATGTTCTGGCTGTAATATGTGGACCCTTGGTTTTCATGGCTTGCAAATTGGACCAGTATTAAGTTTTTTTACAGCCTACAACAAAACCTGTTACTGTTTAAAGGGGTAAATGATTAAATTAGTGAGTTTATTATTGTTTTTCATCATTTCCTTCTTAACAATAATGACCTTGAGGAATCTGTCATCCCAAAATCAGTCCGGGCCTGCAGAACAATAAGACTTGCAGGACCGGATGCTCCTCTTGGGGGTAATCTTTTCGCATAGACTGGTAGAAGTGGAGCTACAGACTTAAATGTAAGTCATATTTAATGGTGCATACTTACACACAGAGCTGTTTTCTTGGGTTTCCTGATTTTAATTGCAGAAAATACACTTAATGGTTTGCATGTGGCCATAAAATGACCTGCAGACTATTGCAAAAAGATTTGGAAACGATTTTGTCGGAGGTGGTATTCCCAAAATGGAACTGACTGACCTCAGGGAATCAATTCCCTGTTGGGTTGCCAAAAGATAATTGGTCATAGAAGTAGTTTAGGAGTGGTCAGGAACTGGTGAATGCTTCCTAATCGAGAACCAATTCCTAGACAGTTCCTTTCTCCAATTCCCTGGCCTTTCGACTATGGGAAGCATTCAGGTGGAATTAATCATGGAACCAGTTCCTCAACTTTTTGCAATGCAGTCTAATTCAGAGTAAGTCAATTCCATTACAGTATAAGGTGGGAATTGGTCTCCCTGGGTGGAGAATCGGGAGGGACTGGAAGATGCATTAGTTACAGTGAGAATTGAATTCCAAATCTTTTCGCAACAGCCTCCAGTACATGATTAGAAGAAATTTCAAAGCAAGAACCATCATATTTCCCGATTTGTATTTCCTGTTTTTGTAGGCCATTAGGTGTACAATTAATGACAGGGCCAGCGGATCAAACTCAAATTAATTCTTTAAGGGCTGTCTCATCTAAGGCTTAAAGGGCCACTAATGCATTATGCATCATGCTCATATGTTGACATGATGGTACAAAGTGCTGGTGAGTTATTGGTGCATCATGCAGACCATGTTGTATCAGTTCCTGTCCCAATCATCATGATGCAACAATGAGGTGCTGACAAATCTGGTTACCAACATTTCATCAAATGAACCCCTGAGAGAGAAAAAACAAAACCATAGTGTGAAAGTGATGTATGAATGTGACCTTGGTTACCAGGGCTACATTCATGCATCATGAGGACCAATAGGATCAGGTCACTAAGGCACAAGTGTTCATGACCCTTTAGTGGTAAAGAATTAGACAGTTGACTTGATTAATAACAACATAGATCTGTCAAAAGGGGTGGTAGTCATCCTGGCACCATCCCCCTGTAAACAGAAACCTTACTGAGTCCTGTTGTACAAGGTACAACCCACTATAGGCTGGGGAGCTGATGGCTCTCCTCACCACATGGTCAAACTTTGGGTCTAAGTCACTATGGAATTAGTAATGGTTGAATGGGTCATAGTGAAATAATTGAGTTGATTAATAACAGCATCTGTAAAATGGAGAGGACAGAAGTCAGCGTGTCACCATCCACCTGTACACAGAAACCTGTACACAGAAACCTGTACACAGAAACCTGTACACAGAAACCTTACTGTTGTGCTGTTCATGGTATGACTCAATAAATCCTTTTTGGTTAAACTTTATTTGACCAAAATCGGTTCATGAGATATCATGACAATACTGTCATGAGACAACATTTTTATCCAATAAAGGTGGTCCACATGTTACAGCTTATTGAAGCTATATATTATATACTGGTCAAAGAAGTTATTGATAAGTAAGTCAGTAAACCGCTGTGATGGAGCTATCAGAGAAAAAGTAAGCTTTCATATAATTTAGACATATAATAACTGCTAACAATGAGAAAATGACATGGCATGATATTGAGAATACATAGATTCAAACAGGTGCCATGCTGTAATCAATGTTACATTTTAAGTAACCCCAGATGCATGTTGCTGCCCTTACAGTGCTAATGACAGCCTACAGCTGAAGCCGTACATACTCTGTATAATTATCTCCTGTTAAAGGTGAGACCTATATCTCACCTGTCCTTTCCCTCCAGGTTAAAAGACAACCAGATTTCTCAGCTTTCACTACAATGCATGCAGTAAGTTAGCCTTGGCCTTCACCTAGCTTTTTTGCCATGAAAATCAAAATAGTTCCTCAAATATTGTAAATGAAGAGTTTGGTTCCAAAATACAATAAACCCAATCCAGATTTTCAGCACACACCCATTTTTGTTGGCTCCCCTGAAGTTAGTTTTAGTGATATCCTAATGAAATCTTTACTAAATGGACTCTGGACAGCCGAAAAATATATTTCTCAAAGAAGCTTTTGAAATACTTGCCTCTTTTTTTCAAAATGGCAATTATTGCGTTTTGGAACCAAAGTCTTCAAATATTTTGATTCAATGCTGATTGCAGTGTTGGCTTGTCACCAAAAAGACATTATTTAAACCTGCATACTTCAATCAACCCCACAGAGTCACCATAATAAGGAGTTCCATGCATAACAGGAATCTTTTCTTTGGTACAACTGCATTGTGCCACTTTCATTTTAACTGTCAAAGGTACAAAGGTATCTGAGACTGAGTCTTTAAAGTGTAGCTATTCTTAAAATGGCATAGATAAGATGGGTACTTCAATGTAGATCTATGGGGTTGCCATAGACCTGTATGTGCCTCACATCCAAACTATCTTTGTCAGAGTTATTGTTTGAAGAGACCATCATAAACGTGAGGGAACAGCCCGTGTTGACGATGGCAGTACTCCCTCAGGGCAATTACCACACATGGCTACCATTACTGGCACAAAGTATTGAATAAGGAATGCCATCCTTAATACAGATGTTACAATTCCTGTCCCACAGCATGGTTTCTGAGAGGAGAGAATGGTGGGTATGGACTTATCACCATGAGGTCAGGATATCACTACAGCATGCCCTAGGGGACTATTACACCATAATGTAGTTCCTGCAGCAGCAGCTTTACCTCTGGAAGGCAGTAAAGCGTCCTTTTTCTTTTACCCTGTACCCGCCCATATAGTGTAGTCCTTTCTGCTATTAAAGATGCCCCAGTGACAATAATCATTTAAGACCAACACAATGCTCATGATCTTTGATATAATGCTGCACCAACTCAGTATTGGTTAGTCCTGTTGGATGTCTTGCTTTTATGTGATTTGTCAAATACTCTTGACTGTCCCAAGGTATTAGGACAAGACTATCACTAGTGGACCAAAAGGGACAATCATAACACATTCTGTTAACCAATATGAATGATACATTCAAGTTACACTACACATAAGTGGCACACAAAGTGTTAATGCTACCAAGAGGGAGGGCTGCCACCATTGAACAGAACAAAATTCCACTATTCCCATGGGCAACTTCCATCCACTGTCCTCTTTTTGATGCCATATAGGGAATACAATTCTTTACTCAGTGGCAGCATTTATATCCCTGGGATGGTTACCGCAGGGACTTCAGTTGGACAGAAATTGATATGTATGGACACATGACAATGGGGTCAGAATGTCACTCTGCAGTGCCCGAGGGACCTGTTTTAAACAATAATGCAGATTCAGGATCCCCAGGATGATATAGAATTTCTAGGGGGGGGGTCCAACGTTGAACTTTTGTGTCGTATTATAAGAGTAATGATTAGAAATTAGAAAACAAAAATGAATTTCATTAGAACCAATTCCTGCTCTTTTTGTACCACAGCGTGTCACTTGACAAACTGAAATGCTTAAATTAAAATCTTATTTTCCACTACTAAGCATCATGTCAATTCAAGAATTGTAACAACCTGGTCAAATCTTCATATTGCATATTGAAGTACCATTAAATTACCATAACATATGTGGGGACAGGGTAAACTCAAAGTGTTCCATAAAGGCTAGAGTGACCAAAATCAATAACCAGCTTGATTTATCCTTATGTGGGGTGTGCCTTATATGTGAGGGATTGAGACATTTAGGCTGCATTCAAGGATAATGTCAGTTCATGGTTTAACAAGAAACGCATAACCAGGTCAATGACATAAAGAAACATGACTTGTCTCATCAACTGAATTCCACATTAAACACCTCCAGGAAGTGCCATATTTCTTACACTCTCCATGGCCCCCCTTCACCCCTGGGTCTGGTTTTCTGTCCACACTGAAAACCTTTGGGATCCAGAACTCGTCAACAGTGACGACTTTAGGTGTGCAGGTTGAAGATACACAAAACTACAGCTTTCGGTCGTCAGAGGGTTGTCATAGGTGACTACTTTAGGTCGTCAGTGACAACCTAAAGTCGTTACAAAGCTGCCCTATAAAACCATAACACCCTACATAGAAATGACATACATCCTGGTGTTGTCTTTCAATTTAATAATTATTGGTTGCTCTTGTTTTTGTGATTCATTTTAATCCTCCAATCCGTCAGAAAGTGATTATCAGGGATATTCCCAACTCACTATCGTGGGCTGAATTGAATAGTACATAGCACAGTGTCAGCACTACAGTCTACATATAGGTATTCAATGAAAAAGGACTTATATTCTAGCACTATCTATAAGAGAGGTGTTGTTACCAGAATTATCAATTTGCTGTGCTATATTTTATGTAAGACATTCCCATCTTCTTATTTGTGCATCTGTTTAAAATAATACTTTTATTCTCCTTTTTAAAGTAGACTATACAACAAGTACAATATAGATATCAGCCTATTAACACCTCAGGGCATATCATATGTATGAACAAATTGCACGGTGGTGACATCTTGTGGCTTGCAGCCAGACTAATTCTAAAGTTAAAGTGGTCAGTATGACTACTTAGGGTAACCAGAATGGGCTGACGATCCTCTGACGACCCTAAACTCGTCACCTATGATGACTTTTCAGTAGCGGCGGGTTTTCAGTGCACTCGTGATGTTTTATCAGATCTCTGTCCATACTGCACAGATAGATTCAGGCTGTTTGCCCTTTTAAGAGACATTCAGATGGGAGAGCCTTGGCAATGAAAAAGAGGTAGTAACTGTGTAAAATCTTTCAACCAGTACCTAGAAAGCATAAATGGTCAAATGTTTTTGCCAAATAGTTTCGCACAAGAATGCGTAGATTAGTGCATCAGTGCACACTCAAACTCATGAAATCATCATAAGAGTTTTCAATGTTTAAAGAGAAATCTGATCTGCTTAAGCATTTGTATCCAGTTCTGGCAGTTTGAAAGATATATGATGATTTTGAGCATTGCACCTTTCCAGCATGACTACCAGTTAGGCCACCCTTGAAAATATGTCTGTTTCCTGTGCAGAGGGTGGGATTTTTCACACCCAAGAGGGAGGAGAGGAAAGTTGTTTTTTTTTAGGGAAATATTTTCATTTGTCATGAACATGGTAAGCAGGGACGGCATGCATTTTCCATCACATCCTTAGATTGAGTGATTGGAAACCTAGATTCTAATGCTGATGAAGACAAAAAAATTTGTCTTTTTAGAAATCAGGATAAAATTTTCCCTTTCTCACAAAAAAATATCCACTGGGACTCTGGACGGTTAATGAACATATTTTTAAGTGTCGCTTACGTGAATAACCTGACAAGACTATGTTCACGCATAGCACATTTTGTACACTTTGAAATATTTCTTTATGATGGACTAATGTATAATCATGTTTTTTTGCTAGGGTTCCATTGGTAAATTAAGATGGAGATTGTCTTTGAACATTTTGGCATTATGCAGAATGGTGTTCTTTTGATCAATTTTAAATGCTCTTTCATGTTGGCACTAACAATCCGTCCTTTCAAGAAAAATCTGATCCCCTCGCTGCTCCATTAGAGGTCTCAAAAGTCACATGTCGACAATAATAAATGACTGAGGTTTTCTTGTCAGAGAGACTTAACCTTCACTTATCTATGAAACCACTCAAATGCTTGTTGGAGAGCATTGGCAGAGGCGGAGTCATTCCTGGAATTGAAAACAAGGGCTTGACCAACATTTAAATAGACTCCACTGGAATGGTTCATGACACTTTGGCTATTGAAGTCTTCCTAGTAACTTAGAATTAGTCTGATAGTCTGTGGTTTCAAAATGTTTTTTAAAATGTAGCCCATGCTTCCGAGCTATCTGTACAATTATCAAAGTAACTCCAGTCATGATTTACAACCTGATTAAGAAATTCATCCATGTTCAAATTTTTATAAGACCTACCAAGGAAAGACCTAAAATTCCTTTTTATTCTTAAGTTTTTCTTTATAAAATGTACGGGAAGGTGATCACTTAAGTGAATATTGACTGGCCCTGAGGAAATAATAGATTCACAGTTTGAAAAAAATTAAGTCAATACATGATCTAGTGCCAGATGTAGTCGTCACCTTATTGACAAGCTGGGATAAATGAAATTGATCCATTGTCTCATATAGTAAGCGTTTTTCATTGGAATTGGACAGTGTATAAACATTAAAATCTCCAATTAGGAATATATCATTTTGATCTATAGGATCAAATTGAAGTAACAATGCTTTGAAAATATTGCAGAAATTAAGCAGAGATCCACTGGGGGCTCTCTACACATTACAAATCACCATTTTTTTATTTAAACCTTTAATTGATTGTAGCCACTGTACTTCAATATCAGGCTCATATCTATTTAAATGTTTATATACATCAACAGAACAAGTCACTTTGTCGTCTACATAAGCACATAGACCCCCACCCCTAAAAATGCTCATCCTGTCTTGGTGAAACAAATTATAGTGTGGAAATGAATATAAACCAGAATCATCGCTATAATTTAACCAAGTTTCAGAAAATAATATTATATCGATCCCTTTATTGTCTAGTTCTTCTCTAATACTAGTGAACTTATTTCTTATACCTCTAGCATTCCAGTGGAAAGTAGAAAAACCCCTCCTAAAATTTACAGGATTATTAATTAATACTTATTGTGTAACAATACATTCAAAAGAGATTGAGGCTGAACATCAGAGAACTCAACAGATGTGTCTATGATTAAAAAATGTTTCAAAAAAATCTTTACCCACATAATTAATGCCCCCCCTATGGATAATTTTTCGGCTTTTAAGGCCAATCATGCCTCCTTGTGTGGAGGTAAAAAGCAGACCTTCAAGGCTACAAAGCAACACTATAATCCATAATGTACAGTCCTGATAAATAAGACATTCCTTACATGTAATAATGGTTGTCTTCCTTGTTCAATTATGTCATATTTTCCCATTCCAAATTTTTCTGAACGAGTTATTGGAAATGCCACTGGCTGAAATAGCCTTATCAAGGTCTTAAAATAGTCCCTGGGCTACCTGTGCTGACTAAGCACACTGCACAGTTCCTTCGTCCTGCTGCAGTTCCAGCAGCCATCTCATTAGCTTATATACCTTTAGCAGCAGTATCATGCCTATCAGTCTCCATGATACATTAATGCAGTGACTAACTCACCATGGCTATGTTTATACAATAATTGTGACACAGTCTGCAAAAATGGGGCTTAGTGCAGGGGGCCCTAAGACCCCTTTTCCTAGTACATGCCACATAATTTCATGATAACATGTTGTTACACTCTTGGAAGGTCAGTGTTATGGCCAGGTGGTGTTCTGGCAGGATCTTCTTGCCAGCAGCCCTGCATCATGTCCAGTGTTTAGCATTTAATTCTCTGTGCCAGGATGTTGACCTTACATTATAATGGTAAATAACTCACCAGTGTTGAGTTGGTGCATTTTCCCAACATATCAACCTAGCATGTCTTAAGAATTTATTTGCCAGACTATTATTGCTGTGCAGAAAACACATCGGTTTTCAATTGGATGTGGCCTAATGATGCTCTGTATCAGTGTTTTGGGATTCATTCACTGCTTATACACTCACAAATGCATAGCCTGATACACCAAGGTTAGTAGTATAGTATGTATCGGAACAGGACTTTATTTCATGTTGGTATGCCCGAGATACTGACAGCCCATAGCCTTACCATTGCAGCTCTGTATCTCACACCCCCCGTGCGATAACCCGCGAAAATATCACACGCCGAGGTCACGTGACCATTTGATGACGTCATAGCTCCAAGATGGCGATATAAACAATGTGCACGGGGAGTCATTCTGGTAAATTCTATTGTAATTCAGCAGTTTTAGATCAAAATAGCATGAAATAAATGCAAATGAACACTCGTGGGGAGAATTTTTGAGGGTTATCTCACTTGCCGATCAGGTGCCGCATCGCACTCCGCCCTGCGGGCGTCGTGTGATACGGCACCTGATCGTCGCGTGAGATAACCCTAAAAAATTCTCCCCACTCGTGAACATTTGCCTATATAGCTAACTACAGGATATTACTCACTGGGGATGCAGCCAATCAGAGGCCTCCATTTGGTCACATGACCTGGACCCCCCGTGGTGCACCAAGGTTCGTTGTGCTCCCCAGTGCTGCCTCAGGCAAACTAAGAACTGTAAAGTTTTGAACTTTTGTGGATCAACGCGGTAAAAGTTATGTCCACGTACCCCTAGCGGGTGTACCTTTTACCATGTTGATGCACATTTTGAGGCCATGATAGAGTTACCTGCGTGGTGCATTGTAATGTAGATGATAAATGCTGTATAAGATGTACTACTAAAGGGCATGGGACTCTAAATATTTTGGACAACCTGCAATTGCCTTAGCTTTATAAGAACTTGCAAAAAGAAACTAAAGATGATTTTGATGATTTTAATTTCTAAAACCTAAGAAAAAATTGAATTACTGAAATAAGTGGCACAGTCTTTGTAGGGAAAGGTGGTAGTCCAAGTAAGATAATCACTTTCATAATGAAGTAAGAGAAGTAAGGCATCTCACTACTAAAATAATCTCTGCTTCATTTTTTTCAGAAAGTCATCAAATCATCTCCATGTATATTCTTTAGGAGAACATTAAAACCGGCCAGCAAACCACCATTGCAAATCATTAGACTGAACTGTTATAACCAAGAGATTTGGGTAAAAGCAGAGATTGAAGGGAATGAAACAGCGGGACTGAGAGATGATGTGACAGACAAGAGTTAAAGAAATTAAAAAAGAAAGAGGGATGGATCAATGATAGAGAGTGGAGAAGAAGAGACTGCCGGACTGAAAGAGGGGAAAAGGAGAGGAAGAGAGAATGGGGGTTAGAGAGGGTGGGAAAGAGAGATAGACAGAGAGAGCAAAAGAGAGAAGCACTGGGAGAGTGAGGCAGAGGTTGCAGATGAAAAGTAGGGGGGGTCGATAGGTGAAAGTTGGGAAGGAGAGCTGAAAGAAAGCTGAAGACAGAGGGGGTGATGGAGGGTGAGAGAGTAAGATAGAGACTGAAAGAGGGTAGGACAGAGGGGGTGATAGAGGGAGAGAGAGGGGGGCAGAGATCGAGGGAGGAACATGTAGGATGGCAGGATCAATAAGGTGTACAGTACAGTGGGCAGGTGGTCTTAGTGTTCCATGTCTCATTAAAACACTACAAGTGCTCAACCTGCTCCCCCTGGTCCAATATTCAGACCAGCCTCAAACATAGCCCTTATGGTGCCTTATAATGCTTAATTTGTCATGATGCAACTATAATGAAAAACTATACAACGTAGCAAAAACGCCTTTAACCTAATGTATAGAACTAATGATTTGGCATATTTTGTCAATGTGATGCAGCAAAGTGTTCATAGACACATCACCACAAATAATGATATCAATCCTTGAAGTATCATTCCCTGAGGACAGGGTCAGCCCAGGTTTTTTATTCCTCTTACACAGAGCCCCCTACAGGCCATCCCATCTAGCAATCTACAGCGGTACAACAGTTCACAGATGGTGATTCAAGATGGCTGTAGGTTTTTTATTGAAGGCTTTCAGAAATGAACTGAAATACCTTGTGTATAAAGAAAAACAGAGTATACTCCTAAAGACGCGTACCATGTCTTTGGGAGGATCCTAAAAGTAATTACTCCACTCTGATTTCCACAAAATATAAAGTTCTAGAGTTATATCACCTTATATATATTTTCGCTTTTGTCAGGTGAATACTTGTTCACTTGACAACAAGAAAAAGAAGAGCGGAGAAAAGAAAGCCAAATAGCCATAGGATATTTAAGTGGCTTATTGAAAGATGCCCTTTTCACTCTCTGACAGTGTAATGGTTAACTTGCGATAGGATGCACATGGACATACAGCAAGAAAGAGTAAATCTATACTATAAAGAACAGTGATGGTGTCCTCTCTGCAAAATGTACACCAAAAATGGTAGATTTAGTGGAGACATAGCACCATAGACATAACTTTGTGGAGCAGTTCCATGGACATAGACAGCTCAGTGTGTTGAGATGACATGCCCAGCTAATCGATCAGTGAAACACAAAGCCGCGGAACACTACAACTACACACCATCATCATACACTCCCTATATCATCAAACATCATAACAACACAATACACAGAGAGTGATCAATAATGGAGGATTCATGAACAAGTGCTATATTGTCTGACACAACAATATAATATCAATCATCACCCACTTAGCTCTGTTTCATTTCTCTACCTTAGAAATTACACCAAAACTCAATGTAAAATAGCTAAAACCAGATTTGAGAGAACTGAAAATAACATACGCAACTCTAGAGCTTACTGGAGATCACTTAATAAAGTAATAAATCCCAAGTATGAAAACCACTGCTTCAGCCTTATTGATCAGAATTTCAAAACTCCTGTTCCTGCTCCGGAAACTGCCGATTACATAAATAGCTACTTTGCTACAATTGGTGATAAGCTAGCAGCTAATCAAAATCTTCCATGGGCTTTCTCAGGTATTAATGTGCCAGATCTTTTTGATTTTAAAGAAATCACTCTTGAAAATGTTGATAGGATAGTAAATAGAATTAATGTGAGTAAATCCTCAGGTGTCCCCATGATATCCACCCAGGTATTGAAAGATGTATTCACAGTGTTGCCATCCACCTACTGCACATTATGAACCTCGTTATCAGAATAAAAAGTTACCCTGATTCTTGAAAACAAGCCACAGTTAAACCATTACCCAAAGGGGGGGACTCCTCAGATGGTGTCAATGTCTCGTTACATGTCATGAAGTGAGGTAACAGGAGTCCAGACAATTCATTTGATGATCCAGCTTTATTGTAAGATTGGCATGATGAGTAACTGATACAGTGTACAATATAGTACTCGCCAGTCTGACCAAGCTATATCCTAAGCCAAGGCACCTGAGTGTCGTAGGGTCTAGGTTGGAGAAGAATAAGATGCTGAGGCTTGATCCTGACTAGGTTATATAGTCAGGAGCAAACCCAGATGACGTCGTGTCTATTTCTGTACTTTCTATTTTTAGTATAGGGAGCGACTCAAATATGCTGAGTCGGTGGTTCTGCTCAGTCCCAATCTGTGGTAGGAGGGGTGAGCTGCTCCTATTGGCTAGGTGAATCTAAAAATAGTTGGGTTCTCCAGTGGGGGATCCACAGGAGGGAGCCTGGGGATTTCCCACTGGAGGAGGGCAGGTGTGAACTCTTCACCCTGCTAAGCTAAAAATAGGTTGACCTTGGTTTGAACTAGGGGGTAGCTTGGCCAGTTTGGTTTGAGTATGTCGTTCATAATTATAATACATAGAATAGTCCATTGACATATCCCCACATTCCCACTCATCTCTGCATGAGGTTAAAGGGAGTATAATTATAAGGAATGAGAGTCTATATCAAGTCCATTGACATGCTCAAGTATAAAATGTGAAATAGGGGGCTGAAAAGATGTTCAGCGCTGGGTAAAAATTGATATTACCAAGTTTCTTGTGAAAAGGGGGTACAATATTTGGTTCTACCGGTAGTAGTTGGTACAAAACATAGGAGCTTGGATAACAACTGATATTTTTCTTAGCTAAAACTACTTGAACTTGCATCCTCTCAATTGAGGCAAACTCTATGAACTAACTCAAAATAATCTGGCTTGAGCACCACAAAAATAAATGCTAAGGATACTAAGACTGCTCTGGCTGAGCAGGGTGGTAGGGACATGACTAGATCTGTCCTGTGCATCATACATTTGTCAAAATACATTTTCTATATCCAGTATAAAAATATACGGTATAAAATTACAAATACATCAGTGGTATAAAAGCACAGATTGTTTAAAAGAGGTTTTAAATAAGGTGAAAATATGTACATGCTGTCCTTACATACAAGGTTTTAACAAATAAGTTAATGATTGAGCTGGGCAGTAGTGGTATCGCTGCTAAGCTACTTATATGGGCGAGGTGACGAACATCAGTGACATACAGTGAGATGTGACCGAAGATCTCTTTTGGACTAGCTTGTACATAAAATAATTGAAAACACAAACTTGCATGCAAGGAGAAACTGTTCACCCAGAGCCGAGAGGTTGGTGAAAATGTGAAATGTCTAAAAAAAATTTTGGATTTTTGGAAAAAGGGGCATTTGGCCCGAGGTAGTTGTCACTTGTTACTTTTGGGGTTGAAAGGCTTGCCGAGGTGGCATTCTGTAGAATTTTAGTAGTGGAAATAACAGGCTCTGGATGTTCAACTTCTTGAGACAATAAATATTTCAAAACATTTTTCACACATGGTTTTCTACTGAGGCTAAAACCCATAAATACAATGACATGGTTGGGCTTGAAAAGAAAGATGGGGGCTCTGTGGCACCTGAAAGCTAGGGTTGATCTGCCAGCCAGGTCAACTCTAAGCTTACACAGAGTTTTTACAAGTAAATGTATGGTGGTTTATTGGTTAAGATGGTACAAGATGAGTTTGGTTTTATTTTACAATCGTGGAGAAATCGTTTAAACCTTGCAGATCGAATTAAAGATCACATACAAATGAAAGCGGTACTGTAGTTCTTGGGGGGGGGGGGTTTTAAATTGTGTCCCTACAATCGATAAATATGGAAAGGAAGGTAAGAATGCACTGATTTGTACTTTGAATTCGGAGGGGTTTACATGATTTTCTGAATATTAATGTTTCCACGGTTTGCTGTCTCCAGCACTGACACTGGAGGGGGGTAGGTTAGGGTGGGGTCTGGGGGTTCTTATGTAGAATCTGCCTCTCGCCCACTTCCTTCTGAGTGCCGCTCTTTTTATGGGAGTGCTGGGGTCTAAATCTATGTCTCTAAAATCTTCTTCCACCGAGGCCAGGTTGCCTGGTTCGGCAGAAGTAGAGGTTGAAGAATCAGAGTCTTCAGACTCGGAGCTATTGTCATTTTTGTTGTCCTGGTGATCTAGGTTTGAGGTGCTATTGGTGAAGATGGTGGTGGTGTAGTGTCTCTGGGATACTAGGGGTCTGAACTTGATGCCTGTGTAGGAGCAGGGGCAGACAAAACCCTCAGGGGTGCTGGAGCACAGTCTGCACCCTGCTATTAGGCATTTTGGCCTTGCTGGGGTGCGGGGGTTGCTCCTCCAGTTGTAGCGGGCCTCTGGGATGGGGGTGTCGGCCCTTCTGCTGCGTGTATTTCCGCTGCCGCCATTAGGGTTCGTTCCTCCTGAGTATTGAGGGTAACTGGTTTCCTGACCTGGGTATTTTTCTGCTGAGGAGGTTTCTGGTCTTTCAGGGCCGGCTTCGTCGGTGTTGGACTGGTCCCAGTCATCTCGCGTTGACCTGTTCAGAAAACAACATAGAGCAGAGAAAACAAAGCATTAGAGACCGTGTCAGGGTTGTATGGTTCACAATCAGGTCCGCAATAATACTAAGATTAACCCATGGTGCTAAATTTTAGTCAAGTCGACACTCAGGAGTACCATACAGAAGCAAAGGTTTTGGTTTGGAGCTAGGCGGGAGGCCGTATCCAAGGACTCTATGTTAATTTCAATGCTACACACCTGGCGGCGCCAGCGGACGGTCGCTGGGCCGTACGCTACTCCGTCTCGGATTTTAGTTCGGAAAAATAACACCAAGAGGCGCCACTGCGCCAGCGTCTGTACAGCGTTTGGTTAATGTATGGGATTTACGTTAAGGCCTATGAGTTTACGGTAAATGAGAGATGTAGACTTGCACCAACCCTTCAGGGTTGGGACGGGGGCTGGGGAGGTTTACTTTGTATTTTAGGTTGGGGGGGGTTTGGTTTGGGTTCAAGAACTTTGGAAAGCGGCTGGAAAGGTTTGGATTTTTGAGGTTCGAAAATTGGGCCGAAGAATGAGCTTAAGGTTCCCGCGGCTAGGCCTAGTATAAAAGGGGAAGACGGCGTTTTTGGCGTCAGAGACTGCGGAGATTTTGAGCCAGAAAGGCCGTGTGGAGATTGCCTATTTTTGGTTGCTTTGGAAATTTTGGGCGCCGGCCAGAAGAGAAAACATGGAGATCGGAGTTACCGTCTGTGTTTTGGCCGATGGGGCTGTTTGCCTCAGGATCCGGGTTGTTGAACCAGTGAGGTGAGTGGAGTTCTAGGCTTGCAGCGATTCGATTTGTCATTTAGCTGTTGCAAAAAAAAAACTATTGAGGTATGTTTAAAAGGGATTTCTGGTTTTTGTCTAGGATCCGTACCATCTACGTGGTGATCGGGTGGGTGCCGTACCTTTGCCGTCCACGCCGGGGACCAGGTGAGGGGCCCGCCGGTGGATCAAGTGGGCCCTGTAGCGTGTGGATGTAGATGGGTGGCCCGGTTCAGATGGAGGTGGAGGAGGTGGGTGGTATTATAGTGTTTTAAAGTAAAAAAAAAAAAAAATTTCGGTTTCGCTGAAATTCTCGTTGGCTGTACGAATTTACAGGCCAGGTTTTTGTTTGTTTTTGATTCAGGGTGGACCATCGCTTGGGCATCTTCTAAGGATGTAGACGAGGAGTGGGAGAAAAGGACTAGATCCGGAAGGTGGCAAGGCCTAATGCGCTATGTGATTGACTGTGATTTTTCTGTGATTTGTTATTGTGATTGCGGCATCAGTGGCCAGGAGGGCTCGGATCAACCTGTGATAAATGACTTTGATGATATGCTTGATTCCTCGTGATTTTAATCTGATTGGCGCCAGAGAACCTGATTAAATTGTGATATTTGCTAATAATATAGAAAGTCCACCACCAGTTTAGAGTTTTGTTATGAATTTTGGGGCTTGTAAATTGGGTGCCGGTGTCATCTGAATTAGATTGGTATAGTGATCGGGGAGTGGTAAGTCGGGGTATGTTGCAAGTCTATTGTCAATATGAACACGTGCATATGTTATTGTATTGGCGTGCACACCATGTGTGGACGTTTATTTGGTTATGCATATTGTCATATGAGCGTGATCACGTGCGAAAAATTTGCATTTGGTGACTGGTTTCGGTACTGGGGACGCTCGGCGACGTCATGACGCTGCGTTTGGCGCGAAAATGCCCAGACGCAGCGTCAGCACTTGACGTCTGTGATCTGCTAACAACATTCAAAATTGGGTCAGTGGGGCTGCTATTGTATAGGTATGTGGCGGTATGTTTGTTTTAATGGGGCTATGTTTGTTTTGCTGATAAGACTGACGGGGTATGGGATGGGAGTCTGGGATTAGATAAGGCTTGGCTCGGCATCGCCGGGCTGGGTTATCTGTTGGGTGGGGGGGGTGGGGTATCCCCACATAGGATGTGTTATCCTGTGTGTGGCTATCCGGTCTTGTGCTGTGGTATGGTTGGTCGGTTCCATTATATGAGAAAATAGGGGTGGCCGGTGGCTGTAGAACAATTTTGGCTACGAAGACATGTGGGTATCCCCACATAAATCAAGACACGGGCCTTAAGGATTTTGAACGGAAAAATAAACATACCGATTTCTGGTGGGAATTTGGTAGATATATCCTCCAGGGTGGGGTCGAACACGTACATGTCCTTAGGGGGTTGGTAGTCCTTTGGTGTGAATTTAGTTAGCTCCACCTGGCCGCTGGGTTTTTGGGTGCCCCTGGGCCTGGGGCTGGGGCTGCTGGGGGCCTGGATCCTGGGGATCTCTGGGATGTTGGTGTCTTCGATCGTCTCATATCCTGGGGTCAGCTGGAAATCTGGCTGGGTTTTGGATTTGATGACCAGGGTCATAACATGTGGCCTCCCATTTAGGATTCTGTAGAGGGGTAGTCTCCAGAAAAGAGGGCAGCGAGGGTATCTCTCGATCTGCACCACTCTCAATTGGGCGCCAATTATGAAGCTGACCTTGGCCTTCCAGTTGAGATCCAGGTGACGGCCAAAGGGCATAGTGAGGCGGGGCTTTCCAATTTTAGGGGCCTTAATGAAGGGTGGCCATAGGTTGGAGCCGAAAATCATGGTTCCCACAACAAACTCGTATGTTCTGCCCTGGGAGTGGATGCGGAGGACAAACTGGGGCAAGCCATCGGATTCGTCTTGCCTACAGTGTGGCCAGTGTCTGCAGCATCTGGAGATGAAGAGGCGGGCCAGGTACAAGATGATCAGGACGGAGCCGATTGCCCACATCACATCGTAGTGTCCAGGAGTCTGGATAAATTCCAGGCTTTGCTCCACGGGCTGTTGTGTGGGTGTCGAGGGCCAGTTGTTGTTGGCCTTGTTGATCAGATCCTTAAGATTCTGCCAAGTCGCTGCATCCGCCATTCTGGGTGTGTTGAGTGCTAGATGGACTGTCACCAACTGAGCCAGGCGTGACACGCGCATCTGGATCTGGCATGTCATTGCACAACAGAGGATGGCAATCAGAGGGGTCACTAAGTGGAACCAGATCGAATATTCCAAGTGGTAACCAAGGTGTGTTAGTGAACTTGCTGATAGAAGAGAAGACTCATCTGACAGACCTTTGGCTGCTCGTCTGAGGGTGAGTACGCTTTTAATTAAGGGTACTAATTTTTGGTTGTGTAAGGATTTGAGACGCTGGAAGTTAGGTAGTTCCAGGGACCGTGGCACGGTTGTCATGGTAACACCTGATATGTTAGCTGGAGGTGAACCAAAATGTCGCCATAGTGGTAAGTTTATGGGGCTCATGGCCATGGGTTCCAGTGTTATATTTTGTACGCAGGTCATATTTGAATTGATCATAACCATGCCTGCATTCTTAATAGAGCATAGGCATGGTACTGACATGACTGAATAGGCTGCATTGATCATGGGTATCTGTCCCGCATTGTGACACTGTAAGTAAGATGGCGACTTACCAGTAATCATAAGATATGCTGACCTAGAAATGGGTTTGATAAGGTTGGGTATGGGTGCAGCCATGTGTGCAGTGAAACTGCAGGTGTGGTGCACTGCATCAGGTAGGTCCAGGAGTAGGGACAGAGTGCAGGTGGGGTGTAGGGGTGACAGTAGGGGGAGGGGTAGGTTGCAGCTGATAAAGGCGTCTTGTGTACATAGGTCCATGTCTGCCTGCTGGAGCTCCATGAAATGGGCGTGGCTGGGGGACATGGCTATGTAGGGGGGTAGGGGCTGTACCAGGGTGTAACCTGTAGAGTTAACATCTGATGTGTCAAAGGGGACTGGAAAGGTTTCAGTTCTGAATAGGGTGTAAACATTATCCCCTAGTCCTATGGGTATGGGTAGTGAGATGAGGAGGGTGGAGGGGTCATTCCACTGGGCACTTACTCTCCTTTTATAGTAATGACCTATGGGTATGTTGAGGATTGATATACCTTGGTGGGCGCTACTCAAGGCGCTGGAGAGGTTGTTTAGGCCTGACCTGAGGGTGTCATGGGGAATTAAAGTGGGAGGGAGCTCGCCCTCCATTAAGCTGTTAATGGCACTTAATAAAATATCTAGATCCTCCTGAAGGTCGATTAGTAACTCAATTTGTGAATTTGCTGCAGAAAATAACATGGAATAAAAGGTGTCCTGTCTGGCTTGGGATTCTAAATTTAAAATAATGTTTGAAAAGTTGGAATCTAATGTTTTTAGATTTTGGGCCAGCAGGGACAGTGCGTCGTCAGTATCATTTTGGAATTCAGATAGGATGTTTAGGGAATTGTAATTGTATTCTGAGATATTTAATAGAAAATGGGTGGCTAATTCAACCACATGCATTTTAGTGGCCAATCTTCTGTCAATGTCAGAAATGTCAGCGTTTAGAAGGTCAATTTCAGGTTGGGTTCCCAGGCCTAGGGTTGCTCTGAGAATATCGCCAATGATTTGTCCTGGGGCATTTCTGGCCTGACGGTTCCTGGGGTTGGAAATTAAATTAATCAAAAGGTCTAAAGAATTTTGGGTTTTGTCAAATAGGGTGCTAATCAATGTGTCCAGATTGTTGGCTGTTTGGGTAATGTATGGTGGGGTGCCGGGCTTAAGTAGGGGTGACACTCTATCAGGTCTTTGGAGGTTGGGGGACAGGGAGATGTTCAAACTGAAAACTAGGGGGTAGTCCATGAAATTTGAGATTAGGGGCTGTGGTAACTGGGTAAACAGTGCTCCATAATTTGGTCTGAATACGATCCTTTGTGGTAACTCCTTGTCCTGTGATCCATTGGTGAGGTTGAAGAGGATACACAGCACTATAAGAGGTACTGCGGCTCTGTAAAAGAGATGTGATGGGGGGATTGAGTTTGTGAGTCATATCAGCAATTGGGTTATGTGGTGGGGGATTTTATGGTCGATTGTGTGGGAGGTGTCCTCCTGTGAAAGGGGACTGTAGGCACACCTAGGTGGGTGTAGTGTGGTTTGTTTAAACAGTGGGGGGTGGTTGCTTGGCGAGGTTGTGAGGGGGGTATGAGGGAGATGTGACTGGACCTTGGGTATTAGTAGGCTAAGACTAAATGGGGGGTTGTGAGAGTAAAAATTTTGTAGCTTACCCTGTCAGATTTATTTCAGCAATGGGCTGTAGGTGGGAGTTTAGACAGGTTATTGGACCACATGTGGGTCTCAAGAATGGCTTTCTGAACTACTAATTCTATGGCGTCCCTGATGACCAAAGCTCTGCCCGTCCCACTAAAGTATCTGGGGAGGTCTTTTAAAGGCTGGTCGGAGACCAGAAGTGTGCGCGCGCACAGCAAGGCTATATAAGCGGCTGTTTTAGGTTTGAAGGTGCTCCAATCTGGAGAAGTTGGCATGTCACAACAGACATAAAGTAACATCCTCTTGACGAGGGTAGAGACCAACGGGTTTGATAGCGGCAGTTCCTTGTGGACTGCGGGGTCATTCAGGTAATATGCTAAATGTCTAGAAGTCATATTGAAGACCAAATTTTGGTGGTGTACAATGAGCTGCCTAAACTCAAAAATGTCTCTTCCTTTTTTCAATAATCTAACCGGTCCCAGGAGGTCGTAGATTGTCCAATTTTCACTGAAGAGAAGTTTTAATTTGAGTAAGCTACTTTTTGAATAAGCTGTAAACCATACAGAGGGGTGAGTATAGGGGCACAAACAATTGAGTCAGGTATGGGGCGCGAAGTGAACAATCAAACTTTTTACAGGTATTCTAGTACTCACACTGCCATTGGTTAATAGAGGTACCTGGGTAGCATGACATCAGGTTATGTCATTGACCATACAAGAACGACTGATAAAACTAGTACTGGTTAATGGGCACATAGGACAGGCCTACCTGGGCTTATTGCACGTCGTAAACGCCATGGTGATCCCTGGTCCAGGCACTTGTTCACTTGGAACGCTGATATGGTGTGATCTGGGTGATATTGTGGAGTGGCTAAGGTGGGGGTGGGCTAAGGCTTATAAACCCATCCGTGAGGGTGGCTATTTCTCACTTTTGGATATCCCTATAGTGGTATGTCTTGCCCTAAAAACGCTGGGCCTGATTCTATTGGATGGCTGCAGTTTGGGCATATGTCCCTTATGCAAATTTGGAACCTATACCCCGGTAATAAGCTTATAATTGGAATTCCTGGGGTCAGGTTTGAGATAAGGCGGGAGTGGAGAGGTCAGTTCACATGTCTAAAAATTTGCTGACCATGAATACATGTGTGTGAGAAACATCATGCCTGGGGTACCGAGCTGCTCTTAATTGACAGCTCATAAATATGGGGTTCTACCTGTATCAGCGCCCTCGTGCTAAACAGAGGTACAAACATGGGTTGGCATGGGGGAATACGAGCACCTACAATAGGCGTGTCAACTGGTAAATAGGAGCCCTGAAAAGCTATCTAGCCGGTGTATGCATGATTTTTCTTTAAATGAAAAACATGTACCAGAGGATACACTGCTGCCGTGGGCAATTTATGTGGCTACCTAACCATAGCTGGACAAAATTGTGTGCATATGCTGCCCTTGAGTGGTTGACAGTGCGGCTGGTTGAGGGGTTTGATCCTGGGGTCAAACAGTGTGTAATTGGGCTCATTGGGCCTTTGATAAATAATTTAAAGGAAAAATAAAATTGGTTTAAGAAAAACGAGATATATATAATAAAAGGATAAATATAAAAACTAAAAGGCGTGCGAGGTGATAAGTTAAGAGGTGAGTGTTAGTAAATCTTCAAAGAAGAGAAAAAGGGGGTACCTGATGATATGGGGTGCCGCTGAGGGAATTTGTTATCATCAGGTCGGGGCTTTGAGGTCGGTGGTCACATGTGTAAGGTGGGTAATTGGGCCTAGGTGTGTGTGAGTGCGAGTGTCCCTGTAGATAGCAGGGGTGTGGCACGTGGCCTGAGTGTGGGCCAACAGCCGTGTTGAGTGTTGGTGTGTGTGTGTGTATGGGGGGGGGTCGGGGTTGAGAGGTGTTTCTGTGTGTGGGGGGGGTGTATTTGTGCTTTCTCTATATGTGATTTCAACGAAATTTTATTGCTTCCTTTTCTTTGCCCTTTTCTTGGGTGATGGGGCAAAGGTGATGATACCTTTCTTTGCCGGCCTTCCTCTCTTTTTCTTGAGGGGAGGGGCTGGTGTATTGGTATCAGCAATTATGCTTGAATCAGGGTCGAAGAGAGTTTGTACCGGACCAGTCTGGAGCCTTTTTATGATGGCTTTGGCGCTGGCCCTTGTAATTGGTCTTCTCAGCCTGGATACATGTACTGCCTTTTTAAAGACATGTCCAACCTGCAACCTTTTTAAAATTGCAGTAACTGATGAGGTCATCTTAGCTATGATGTAAGGGCCAGAGTATGTGGGTTGCAGCTTTTTGGTGGTGTGTTTCACCAGGAGGTTGGGTATATGTAAGTACACCAACTGACCAGTATTGAAGGTGGCTACCTCTGCAGAGGCGTCATGTTTGGCCTTCATCTTTTTGTGGGCCTTTATCATGTTTTCTGCTGCCTTCATTTGAATTTCATCCCTGAGATTTAATAAATGACTGGCTACATTTTCTTTTTGTGTCGGGTCAACATCTTCTGTTGCTGTGATCAGTGCTAATGCAGCCTCTGTGGGTAGGTGGGTTTGTTTTCCAAATACCAAGAGATTGGGTGAGTAACCCAAGGCACTGGAGACTGTGTTGTACATGCTAAAAATCACAGCTTGGAGGAAGGTTGACCAATGTTTTTGTGATTTAGACACAAAGGCTCTGAGGGATGATTCTATTGTCTGGTGTTGGCGTTCACATAGACCTTGAGATCTGGACCAGTGTGCGCTCCCTGTGACATGCTTAATACCAAATTTATTGCAGAAGAGGGCAAAGAATTTTGAAGTGTATTGTTTAGCATTGTCAGTGTTTAAAACTGAGGGAGTGCCATGGATGCAGATCACTCTCTGAAAGAAACCAAGGGCTACCTCAGCGCTTGTGTGTCTTCTGTGCACCATGCTGTTACATGTCTAGTGGCATGATCTGTGACCACATGTATGTGGTGGGATCCATTAACGGCCTTGTTAAATGGTCCTATTGTGTCCATGGTGACGTGAGAGTAGGCTGTGAGTACAGGTTCACGGAGTGTCATTGGTGATTTTAGGTTTTTCGGCCTCTTTTTGGTGGTAAGGCATGTGTGACATGTGCCACAGTAATCAAACACCTGTTTGAACATTGAGCACCAATAGTACCGTGACCTGATAGCTGCATATGTTTTCATTGAACCCAAGTGCCCTCCTAATGGGGAGCAGTGTGTGGATTCAATTAATGATTCTGCCCACTTTTCTGGAATCACAATTTGAAGGGAGGGGTCTAGGGATTTACCCATGACTGTGTCGGTGATTCTGAAAAGTACCTCATCTAGTATGATGAACTGATCATGATTGGCTAAAATCTGATTTGTCAAGCCTTGATCTGGTGGCAACTTTCCATCCTGAATGTAATTTAGCATTGATGAAGCAAAAAGATCTTCTTTTTGTGCTTTTATCAATACTTCTCTAGAGGGTGTGAGTGAGGGGTGCTTGCAAATTTTGGTGATGGCCCTCTCAGCCAAAGGTAACACTTTGTGTGACAGCTTGGCGCGTCTGGCATTGGCTGCCTTAACTGATACCCTGGGTGACCTAGACTTGGGAGGTCGACCTCTTGGCCTTGAACCAGCTGGCTTGACCTTTGTGGGTCGGCCTTGTTTGTTTACAGCGGTTCTGGGCCGTGATTGGCTGGGGGCTGGGGGTGTGTCTTCCTGGGAGTTCTGTGACTGTGCCCTGGTCAAGACGCACAGCTCTGTTGGTGCTGCTAGTGAAGCTAAGTGATTTCTTTCAGAGCTATTTTTCTTTGCAATTACGCCCTTGGGTGGTTTGCCTGTGCTTCCCCAGATTTTACCTCCTTTTAGAATTGATCTAGGGGGTCCCATCTGGATTGGGTTCTTGGGTACTGGCTCGTTGGACCTAAAGACTTTGGTCATGGAGATATCAGAGAAGGTTAATTTCTTGGGGGGAAGAATAATTTTCCCCTGGGATCTAATTGGCACTGGGTCATCAGAGCTGGGTGGGTAGGATCTCCTGGATAGGAAATCTGCCACAAAATTTGCTCTGCCTTGCAGATACTTCACCTCAAAGTCGTAAGACATGACTGTGTCTACCCACCTGGCTAGTCTCCCATTAGTAATGTTCTCTTTTTTATTAAAAAGGGAGACCAGGGCAGTGTGGTCTGAGTACACTTTGAAGTGGGCTCCATCCACATAATGGTGGAACTTTTTAACTGCAAAGACGATGCCTAGAAGTTCTTTGTCTGTTATTCCATATCTCGTCTCCTGTGGTGTCAAACCTCTACCTGCAAATTCAATTGGTCTATAGAAACCATTTTCATCTACCTGTGTGATCACAGCTCCCAAGCTATAGTTGCTTGAGTCTGTAAATATGACAAATGGCTTGCTGTAGTCAGGGAATTTGAGGACAGCTTCAGTGCAAATTGGAGCTTTGATTTTCTCAAAGGCGCGCTGGCAACTAGTGGTCCATTTAAAGGTCCCTTTGGTGGCTTCATATAGAGGTGCCATTATGTGGGCGAAACCTTTAATAAACCTTTTGTAGAATTGTGCCATGCCATTGAAACATCTAAGGTCGTGGATGTTTTTAGGTGGAGGGAAGGTTTTGACTGGCCAGATTTTGTCTGGGGAAGGTGACACACCGTGTTGATCTAGAGAAAATCCCAAGAAATCCATCTTGGTTGTGCCAAATTCACATTTTTCTGATTTCAGTTTGATATTTCCTTTGATGAAAAGTTTGAGCACCTCATTTAGGTCCTGCAGGTGTCTTTCCCTGGTGGGGCTATAAATAGCCACATCGTCAACATATGCTACTGCATTTCTGTATTTGCATTTCATGAGCAATTGCTCCATGACATTCATGAAAGACAAACCTGAGGTTTTGAGTCCCATTGGGAGAACTTTGGCCATATATCTGGTTCCATTGGCTGAAAAGGTGGTAATAGGCCTAGATTCTTCCGCCAGGGGAATTTGATGATAGGCACTATACACATCTAATTTTGAGAAGTATTTTGCACCTGTTCTGCCAACTTGTTGCATGAGGTCGTCTGCTCTGGGGAATTGGTAGGAAAAAGATTTGAGGTTTTGATTAACCCATCTGTAATCCACTACCACTCTCCAGCCTGAGGCTACAGATCTGTCTCCCTGAGGTTTGGGTACTAAGAAAGCTGGTGAATTCCATTCACAGGGCTTGGTACATTCCTCAATGATTCCCTGTTTTAAATGTTTATTTAGGAGCTCTCTTTGGAAAATTTCTTTATGTGGGGACATTCTGTATGAGGGCCTGTTGCAGGGCTTGAAATCTGGAATTAATTCCAGCTTGACCTCATTCTCAGTGTTGGAGCCAATGGCGCTGTCATCAATCACAAAAGCTTGTCTATTTTGTTCAACAATTTTACGTACCTGCATTTTTTGAGTATCAGTGAGCTGCTCACAAATTTTGTATTGTAAGGGTTCATTGCCCTTGGGAAATTGTTCCAGGGGGTCTTCACCACAATTAATTGGAAAGAGCTCGCTGGCAGGTGAGACATGGTTCAGTGAATGATGAGTGTCCAGGGGGCCTATTGGAATAGCCTTTTTCATGTTGAAAGGTTTGAAAATACCTAGAGGTGTGTGTTTCTTCTTTAAATGCAAAGGAAAATCATTTGGATTTGCCACAGTTACCGGTATTAATTTTGCACTTGTCTTGGGTTTAACCAAGGCGTGCTTAATCAAGAAAGGTAGGGCTGGTTTGATATTTTCAGTGATGCCTGTCAATTTATTTAAATTTTCTGAACCATTGACAATAGCATTGAGAGTGGTTTCAGAGTTTGGTGGTATTGTGATATTTTCAGCAGGCCTGATTGTGTTTATGGAGGGAAGCTTGGGGCCAAAACTAAGCTTAGCTTTGTACTTGGTCATGAAGTTTACTCCAAGAATGATGGGGTGATTTAATTTTGGTACAACATGTAATCTTGTAACAAATTCTTTGCCTTCAATTAGGAAGCTGAGTGTAATGGCATGGTTTACCTGTACTGTGGATCTGTCTGCTAGGAGGACATTCATACGCGAGCGTCTTCCATGTTTAAAGTTTGGGGTGTGTATTACCTTATCTGCCATTTTTTGACTGTTAAAAGATAAGGATGCTCCAGAGTCTACCAAAGCTCTATAGTGGTGGTCATTTATGTCGACAAAGACTGCACCTTTAGTTAACTCGGTATTAATGCGAGAGACCTTACCTTGCTGCCCATACTTATCTGACTTGATTCTCAGTTGAAGCCGTGCCACTCTGCTACTGCTGTCCTCGTAACAGTCTTCGCTGTCTGAAGAGGAGCTGTCACCAAAATCCAGGTTGTTGTCCTTGGAAAAATCCATTTTTGGCTGCTGTAGGGAGTTGATTTCTGCATCACTTTGAATATCAGTTGGGTGGTGGCTGGCGGGGGGCGTTCCAGATTTCATATCCACTGTGGTGGGGGCGGGGTGATTTGGTGCCTTGCATCCTTCCCCTGAAACCTATTCTTCGTCATCATAGTCTGTGTCTTCATCAATGAAGTCTTCATCACCATCGTTGTGATCATGTTTGTCTTCATCAATGTTATGTAGGTCAGCGTTGCCCTCAGGTTCCGTCGGATCACTTTCATTGTTATTCCTGGGGAATCTGCTGGGTGTGGGGTCTCTAGTCCTCCTATTCTGGTAAGGGGGACTATTGCTGTTTATGATATCAGCCTCATGTGTGACCTTTTTAAAGGAAACCTGTTTATTGTTTGCTGGGGCTGTGGCCACTGTGATGACTATTTTGTTGTCATCTCTGGAGGTGGGATTCCTGGAGGCGCTCTGTGATCTAGCTCTTTGCTGAGGTGGTTTGTTTCTTCCTCCAGAAGCATCCTGAGACCTTGACCTTCTGAACCTTCTGTAATTGGGGTCAGATTGGTTGCTGGAGCCGCTTTGGGTCCTGGTCTCATACTGCTTGTTGTAGTTGCCACTGGGGTACCTGTCATACTTTTTCATGTTGGAGTATTGGTTTTCCTTTCTGGGTGTGCCACTATTGTTTTTGTTACTGTTCATGGCACAGAGGTCTGCTTGTTGGGTCCCAGCCATGGCCATTTTATGTGCTTCTATGTGCAATTCCTGTGTAAGGGCCATTTTTTCTGCATCAGCTATGGTTCTGGGCATGTCAGGGAGGATCACTGATTTAATTTGAGGCTCAAGTCCATTAATCAGATAATCCACTTGAACTGACTCTTCCAGGTTGCTGTTTGCCAAGAGCAGGGTCATGTCTTCTAAGTACTGCTCCACTGTCTCATCTGACTGTTGTGTCCTGTTTCTGTAACCTTTGCTGATGGTTGCAGGGTCAGGGGTGCCAAAACGCTTCAGGAAGGCTGCATATACTGCCTCATTATCATACATGATGGGCTTCTCAAAAATATTGGCGAAGAACCATTGAGCTGCCCTGCCCTTAAGGAAGGTGTATAGGCAGGACGCGTGCAGGTGTTGGTGGCGGGGGTATACATTCCTGATCCAGAATTTAAATTCTGTGATGAATTTGGCGGCAGACCTGTACTCAGTTGGTTTGTCAAATGTCTCAGGCTTATTAAAAGAGCTGAGTTGGGCTGAGGAGAGTTTGTCATCACTCAAAGTCATTTGACCCAAACCACTGGCGATGTGAGATTGGCCTATCATTGGTATCATAGGGGTGGAGTGGTCGTATGCCTGGCGGTGTCCTGTTGAATGTGCACCTGTACTTTGGGAATACAGGGTTTGCATGGGTATAGGCATGTTGCTGGGTGTACGAGCATGAGCAGGGATGTAGATATTAACTGCCACTGTACCCAATGTGTGAGTATTGGCCTGCACCGGAGTGGTGGCTGGAGCTGCCATCTGGTGAGTGGCGGAGACACTAGGAATTTCGTCTCGGGTTGACCTGTGTGAGGTGGGCGTGGCACCCAATAAACCAGCTGGAGTGTTGTTCTGGAAGGCGCTGGGTGGGCTTAACCTTATGTCATTGCCAGCATGTTGGTAACCTGGCATGGTAGGTGCACTGGGGGTCTGTGAGGCGTGAGGTATACCCAAGTTTGCCGGTGAGGAGTGGGCAGGAGGGGGCTGGAGTGGGGGCCTGTGGCCATAAACTGAGCAAATCTCTCTCCTAACATCATCCATGTTCCTGTTGATGCGCTCAGAGATATCTGCTGCCATCATTTCAGATCTTCTCAGGACATCTGCATTATCTTCTGCAGCTCTCCTGTGTGATTGTATCAAGTCGCGCTCCATCTGAGCCCTCCAGGTGTCCATGTTGTCTAACCTGTCGTTGACTCTGTTTAGATGGCTGGTGTGCTCCTGGCCTACCCTTTGGATTTCAGCTGATAGGAGATTAATCTGGCCAGTCAGTAAATTGCTTAAGGATTCACTGACTGCCTGTGTACATTCTCTTACCAGATTCCTGGCCAGGTCGTCCTGATCATACCTGGGAGGATGTGTAGTGGGTGTCCTGCTGTCCATCCTGCCTCTGCGTAGGTGAGGGAAGGTGATTTCAGGATCGTCCTCAGCGGTTAGGCTGTCTTCTGAGGTGCAGTATGGGGTGGCTCTTCTCCTAAAGATCTGAGAGGTGGCTCCTATAGCACCTGTTACTGCTGAGTCTATGCTCCTCAATACCCTATAGTAGGGGGGTGTCTGCCTTCTAAGAGGTGAGGTAGACTGTGCCCTCCTTCTCCTGGGGCTAGGTAGGGATGTATAGTCTGAAGAGGTGGCCCCTGTGTCCAGGTTTGGGGTATTGAGGGTGTTTGGTGGTGTTGGGGTAGCCTCAGGGGTCGGGGTATTTAGATATGACCTGAAGGGGTCACTAGATGTGGTGGCGTCAGGCCACTGCTCCTCTAGTATTCTATTAATGCGACCCAAAAATGCTGAGGGACTTTCACCACACTGTGTACTGTGAGTGTTGGGGGCTGGTGCCTCCTGAGCTCTATTTGTCCTTACTGATCTCCACCTATTGATAGCTGATCTTATCCTTTGTCTCCAGAGATCAGATTCAGGTGGTAATGTAGGGTCAGGGGGAATATAACTGTCCCAGGTGAGTTCAGAAGGGTTGGGGTGTGTAAAACCAGCTGGGGGTGAGGTGGTGTCTGTACCGGTAGCAGGCTGCCGAGGTAATGTAGGTATGCTCTCTAAGGCGGCCTGTAATCGTGGTGACCTGGGCTCTAGGTGTGAGTCCAGGTCTAAGTGGCTTGGTGAAGCTACAGGTGTAGATGATGGTTCACCTGGTAGACCAGCAAGTCTTAGGACTGGGGATTCAGCACTTGAAAAACTAGGTAAAGTCAGATTAAGTCCTGGTGCCTGTGATATGAGTGGGGTGCTGGTCTGTGTACCGGTATTATTGTCATCAATTGTTGATGAAAAAGTTTTGTTTCTACTCACAGGTGTTGGCTTGGGTGTTAGAAATGATGGTGGTAGGATTGGATCCAACAGAAAGGCGTCAGGTGACGAGTCAGATGACGGAACAGTCTGCTGCTGGTCTGGGGCTGCTGCTGCTGCTGCTGCTGCTGCTGGTGGGGGCGCGTCTAGCCCTGGGGATGTAACGGCATCTTCTGTAAATGGCTCTTTGGTTGTTGTCTCACTTTGATTCATGGCTCATGAGAGGTGAAAACAATGGGACGTTACAAATAGGGTTCTCCACCATTGTCAATGTCTCGTTACATGTCATGAAGTGAGGTAACAGGAGTCCAGACAATTCAGTTGATGATCCAGCTTTATTGTAAGATTGGCATGATGAGTAACTGATACAGTGTACAATATAGTACTCGCCAGTCTGACCAAGCTATATCCTAAGCCAAGGCACCTGAGTGTCGTAGGGTCTAGGTTGGAGAAGAATAAGATGCTGAGGCTTGATCCTGACTAGGTTATATAGTCAGGAGCAAACCCAGATGACGTCGTGTCTATTTCTGTACTTTCTATTTTTAGTATAGGGAGCGACTCAAATATGCTGAGTCGGTGGTTCTGCTCAGTCCCAATCTGTGGTAGGAGGGGTGAGCTGCTCCTATTGGCTAGGTGAATCTAAAAATAGTTGGGTTCTCCAGTGGGGGATCCACAGGAGGGAGCCTGGGGATTTCCCACTGGAGGAGGGCAGGTGTGAACTCTTCACCCTGCTAAGCTAAAAATAGGTTGACCTTGGTTTGAACTAGGGGGTAGCTTGGCCAGTTTGGTTTGAGTATGTCGTTCATAATTATAATACATAGAATAGTCCATTGACAATGTAAACAATCTTAGACCTATCTCCATTTTACCCTTGCAAATTGAAATATATATATATATATATATATATATATATATATATATATATATATATATATATATGTATAAATATATATACTAGGCAAAAACATCAGCCTGGACAATAAACACCTAGTCCAAAATGAGACTTTTTCCATCTAGTCTCCTGATATAAAAATTTCACTAATGTGCTATGTATAGCATTTTCTTTATTTCTTCTTACCTATAATATTCTGCTCTCTTCCTCCCTCTCTTCTCCTCCCTCCATCTCTCTCTTCACTACCCTCTCTCCTATCCTACTTTGCTTCACGTTTGTATGTACTGTGGAAGGGATGGGTAATCTTTTGATTATCCATCCGTCCCACAGTTAGAATCTATATATAAGTTGCCCATGAGGCCAATAGTATGACTATTATTGATATGATCTAAGAGCATTACATCAGCTCTTTACCTGCTGTGTAAAAGGAAAGACAGGACCTGGTCCTATCTTTATGCAGGATAAATAAAAGTATTTCACCTCAACTCAACTCAACTATCGTAGCAGTCTCTGGTTGTAAAATCAATGACGATAGAGTGTGGTACATGAGTGAAGATGAGTAGACCGTCTGACTTTGTATGGGTCAGGGGGAGGTTTGGAGAGCTGGTTGGACTAATCTGTAGTACCCCTTAACAACCCCTTCTTTTGAGATTTTAAAGACACTTTGATTGAAGTTCTGCAATAGGCTATTTATAGAGAAGTAGAAGATGTTCAAAACTCAGAACACAGCTGAAATATTCACTCACACAATACACTGGATTAGGATAAAAAAGTAATTTTGCATCATACGGTTAAAGTCCCATTCTACACAGTATCGGTTAAAGTCCCATTCTACACAGTACACAGAAAAAATAATGATACTCACTGGGAGCCTAATGTTAGCCTCAGGCAAATGTCGCCAAAATGAGTATATTTTGATACTCAGGGTGAGCCTAGGGTGTAGGCATACTCCAGCAATACCTGACACTCTACTCTAGATTGTTTATGGCCTAGCTGTACCCTGTCTACTGCCCTACTTTCACAGTGCAGGAGTCTCTTTAGAGACAGGCTCAGGGTCAACTGGAGTAACATAATAGAAGAGAATAGGACCTTGCCTGAGTATCTCTATGAAGAGGGTCAGGCAATGCTGGATCCTACCTGAACAGGCTCCACCATTGCAGGAGTCTTTCTTACCTATGGTGTAATGCACTGCCAGAGTATTGTCAATGGACCATTCTGGGTATTATATTTATTTTCCATATTTACTAAATTCTTTGCCATATAAAACCTGAGCTCTGCCCATGATCCACACTCAACAATCTCCTGCATTCCCCAACAGGAACCAGGATGTATTACTCATGACAAACGCGCCTCCTCCATGACACTCTGTGACATAAGATACAAGGATGTAATAACATTCCAACCTTATCTACGCATACACAGTGTAACTGGAGGAAGTGCGATCCACCTGTGGTGCCATATTTGGAATGAGAGAATATTTCACAATCTCCTCTCAATACTCATCAACATGACTAACTCACAGGTGGCAATCTCTCCCTATGACACATGTCCCTATTTCATTGAGCCACGTGTATAGAATATTTCACAACACTGTGAGCTGCTCAAGTCTTTCATATAAAAGGCAGCTTGAGCAGCTCCCAGTCATCTCTCCCAACTTACACCTTACACCTATACCTAGAACCTACGACAGGTTCAGCTATAGGATCGGAGGCAGAGCTTAGATCTTGGCGAGTGTTATCATTGTTACCACCTTTATGAAACACTCATGTCAGCTATGCAATAAAAGGATCAACTGAACTTCCCTGGATTCCGTGTACATTCACTTCACCACATGTAACCGTCCGTTGACACGATGGTGGATGAACCCTCCAAGAATATCCCACTACCAACCTCTCATTAAACATGAGCAATAGTGAGACATCACCTAAGGAGCCAGCTTCAGAACAACGCACTTTTACATCACCTGGGCTAGACGCGCCCAACCACCACTCAAGTGATACTACACATCCCCTCCAGAGACAAACTTCATCTCCAGACGCACTGACATTGGATCCAGTTTTACCTATAGCACTGCAGGCCCACGTATTACAACCTGTGAGTACCGGTATTGAACAATTTTCCTCCACAATAGTGGATCACAACACTGGAGCACACACCAGTACCCCAGTATCACTACCTGCACCAGGATTAGACATCACCTTACCTGGTTACTCACAAGTGAATTCACCGCCACTAAGACTTTCTGGTATAACTAGCCCAACCTCTGAAGTACCTGTGGACAATACACAAAGCCACCTGTACCTCGACCCACACCTGGAGGACAGAACACCAGAGCTTCAAGCCGCCCTCCAGGATATCACCCCTCCACAACCCACCACACCTAGTGCGTCTGTATCTACAGACCCGACCAACTCAGGTGTGACATCACATAAACCCTTGGTTTGTGAAGAGCCAGTGGTTGTAGACACAGACTCTGACGCTTCCCTAGACGCTGATTACTGGAGAGACAGAATCGGATCAGCAGTTTCTAGGTGGAGAGCAGCCTATGAAAACGGTGTAGGCAGGGTTTCCAATAACGACTCTGGACACCCGGTAGGAGACAATCCAAACTTCTCACTCAACATTAATAGACTATTGGACGAGTGGCTTGACCCTACCGTTACCCAGCCGAACCGATACCAATCCACTTCTGAAGAGGAGGACCTGTACCCCCCACCTGTGTACACACCCACACAGCCACTTAGAACCAGGTCAGTGGACTCACCACCAAGACAAGGCTCTAGATTTAGAAGGAGGGCCCAATCAAGTTCACCTCTTAGAAGAAGAACCCCCACTGGTTACAGACTACTGAGGAGTGTGGACGGAGCTACAAGCAGGTCTCACCTCGTAGCTACAACCCCGCTACTCAACAGAGGCAATAGGACGCCTTACAACTCACCTCTCCTCATCGATTCACCTGGAGAAGATACTGAAGTGACTTTTCCCCGCCGACCCAACATGGCAATGCCCAGAGGTCACCCCCATCAGTATGACCAGGAGGACATGAGAAGTCTTGTCAGAGACTGTACAAGCGCTGTCAGCGAATCTCTCTCTAAGCTACTGGCCAAGCACGTGGGCACCCTATCCACTGAGATTAAAAATCAGGGACAGGAACACTCAGACCAATTGGCCAGAGTACACCTCAGGTTAGATGACATGGAACGTTGGAAGGAGCTTATGGAAAGCAACACCGCCCACAATTTCAGGCAGGCAGAGCAGAGCAATATGGAAGTTCTCAGAAGATCCGAGGATTTCACATATCAAATGACTGACCAGCTCAGCAAAAATATGGACTCAATAAGGCTTGACCTGATGAGGGCCATTCAAAGCCATTCGAACAGTGCCGACGCCACCAACTCCAACCAAGCCGCCACCGGCGCCCATGGTAATTCAGGGCAGGTACAATCCACTCCTCCTTACCCCACGGCACCTGACTACAGTACCAGCCACAATGACATGACAGGAGCAGGTATGAGCCCACCACATGCCTTCAAAGACAATCAATACACAGCATCACATGCACTGCACCAATCCCCTACAAATGGTGCACCAAACACCCACCAGGGGGCGACAACGTCTTGTAACACAGCGCCTAATCCAAACCAACACGGTGGCCATGTGGTTAATGGTGTTTACAGTCCCCAAGGACAAACAAGCAACCACTCTGGACTACCATATCCTCCTAGGTATGATCATATAGCACACTCCACACCGGTAGTGCACCAGGGAGGATACCATGGCGCTGAGTATACCAGATTTCCCCCTAGTAGAATTGACAGCGACAAGCTCACATCTGCCCAGCTAGGGTCATTCAACAAGCCTGAACCCTTTGACAAACCAACGCCCTACAGGTCTGCAGCAAAATTTCTGACTGAATTTAAATTCTTCATAAGGAATGTGCACGCCAAGAGGCCCGACCTACATGCAACTTGCCTGTACACCTTTCTCAAAGGAAGGGCAGCTCAGTGGTTTTTCAGCAATATAATGGACAAGCCCATCATGCAAAACAATGACGCCGTCTATGACGCTTTCTTGGCGAGGTTTGGCACTCCCGACCTCAGCACCATCCTCAAAGGATACAGAGCCAGGAAACAAAAGCCAAATGAAACCACTGAGGACTACCTAGCAGACATGACCATGTTGTTGTCCAACAGCAGCCTAGA
This sequence comes from Acholoe squamosa, assembly GCA_949317995.1. Taxonomy (NCBI): domain Eukaryota; kingdom Metazoa; phylum Annelida; class Polychaeta; order Phyllodocida; family Polynoidae; genus Acholoe; species Acholoe squamosa. Next base: position 1,588,797 of record OX439045.1, on the reverse strand, counting down.
CGAGGCCTCACAAGTGGACTACCTTGTAAATGGCCTCAGACCCGAGCTGAAAAATGTTGTTGTAGCCAAATCTCCCAAGACCTTGCTGGAAGCTGAACAATTGGCCATAAATCAAGAACTAAACCTCGAGGCTATAAAAATTGCTCAGAACAGCTCAGCAGAGTTATGTGCTGTAGGCTACAACAAGAACGACGACAGATCCAGAAAGGATAAATATCAGCACGACCACAAGAAAGAAGACAGACTGCCCAGTAGCAACTACAACAAACAGTATGAAAATAAATTCAAAAACGGCTACAGAGGAAGGTCCAAATCTTCAGACAGATCCAATCCTAAGGACTACAGATCTAATTCCAAAAATAGATCCGACTATAAGTCCCCAGGAAGAGATAGGTCAAAAAATAGATCAGAGCAAAGATCAAGATCCTCTGATAGCAACAAAGGTTTCGTCTTCATACCAGTTGCTGGACAGCCAAACAACAATAAAAACGTCTCCTTCATGGTCCCAGCTGACTTCACCATCCCAGACAATTGGGTACAACAGTCATTAAAGAAGTCCAGAGATCCAACCCCAGGCAGGAATTACTCCAGGAGCCATTCAGGATCTCAGTCTGAGGCAGACAATGACAGCCCCAACAACACACAAGACGAATAGGGATCAGGGGAAGGCACTCAAGCACCTAGTGACCCCGACCCCAACCGGACCACGACCATCGAATTATCCAAGGACACTTCTCGAGATGCTGATGCACAAATGAATTCAGTAGACTCCCAATCATCCAGTTCGGATTATACCAACTTCTTGAATACCAATGAAACTTCAGACTCCAGTGATGACGAGGACGAGTACGAGGACCAGAGCCAAAGGACCTCAATCCTGAAACTGAGGATCAAATCTGAGCAGTATGGGCAGCAAGGTAAGGCCATTTATGTTGATACAGAATTAACCAAAGGTGCAGTCTCTGTAGACATAAGTAACCACTTGTATAGAGCTCTTGTTGACTCAGGCGCCTCACTTTCTTTCATTAGCCAAAAAATGGCTGACAAAATCGCGAACACACCAAATTTTAGACACGGTAGACGCGCGCGACTGACAGTTTTATTGGCTGATAAAACCCCCATCCAAGTAAATCACTCCATGACTGTAACTTTCCTCATTGGTGGCCATGAATTCAGATCCAGATTCCATGTGGTACCTGAACTGAACCATCCCCTAATTTTAGGAGTAAATTTCATGACCAAATACAAAGCCAAAATTTCCTTTGGACCAACTCCCCCATCGCCCAATTACATCAGGGCAAACAAAAATGTTGATATTCCACCAAACACTGAAGCCACTTTCAACGAGGTTGTGATAGGGAATAGCAACATTGTGGGAAAAACTGGATTGACTGAAAACTCAGGTTCTACCCTACCGGTACTTATTAAGCGCGCCATAGTTAAACCTAGATCAGACCTTAAGATAGTACCAGTGACGGTAGCTAACCCAAATGACTTCCCCATCAAGATAAAAAGACACATGAACCTCGGTGTATTTAGACTTTTCAATATCAAAAAGGCCATACCCATTGGTGCACTCAATAGCGCCCATTCACTCAGCAGTGTAACCACAGAAAAGGACTTATTCCCAATCAATTGTGGAGAGGATCCTATGGACCAACTCCCCAAAGGGAACGAACCATTGAAGTACAAAATCTGTGAAAAACTCTCTGAAATTCAAAGACAACAGATCAAAAACATTGTCGAGGCCAATAGGCAAGCCTTTGTCCTAAATGAAAGCGCCATAGGTCTCAATGTAGAAAATGAAGTCAAGCTGGAATTAAAGCCAGACTTCAAACCCTGCAACAGACCGTCGTATAGGATGTCCCCTCACAAAGAAATCTTCCAAAGGGAACTCCTGAAAAAACATTTAGAACAGGGGATAATAGAAGAGTGTACCAAACCCTGTGAGTGGAACTCACCTGCCTTTTTAGTGCCAAAACCACAAGGTGACAGGTCAGTAGCCTCTGGTTGGAGAATTGTAGTTGACTACAGATGGGTAAATGAGAATTTAAAAACTTTCTCTTACTCATTCCCCAGAGCTGATGACCTCATGCAGCAAATAGGCAGAACGGGCGCCAAGTACTTTTCCAAATTGGATGTCTACAGCGCCTACCACCAGATCCCCCTAGCAGAAGAATCTAGGCCACTTACCACCTTCTCTGCCAATGGCACGAGATACATGGCAAAAGTTCTCCCTATGGGACTCAAAACTTCAGGCCTATCCTTCATGAATGTAATGGAGCAACTTCTCATGAAATGCAAGTATAAAAATGCTGTAGCATATGTAGATGATGTAGCCATTTACAGCCCCACGTGGGAAAGGCACTTACAAGATCTGGACGAGGTTTTAAAACTTTTTATCAGAGGTAACATCAAACTGAAATCAGAAAAGTGCGAATTTGGAACTACGAAAATGGAATTTTTGGGTTTCAATGTAGACCAGCATGGTTTGTCACCATCCCCGGACAAAATAGGACCTGTCAAAACCTTCCCTCCACCCAGAAATGCAGCCTACTCTATTATTTCAGTACCATGCCTCTGCTCACTTAAAAACAGAGGCATGATAATGATTAATTCAGACCTGTCCTGCGCCCAAAACTTTACTTTAGAACCTATCGCCAAAGTGCCCTTCAACTTGCCTCTATGGCAGCATTTTGGTAACCCGCCAAACAACATATCAGGAGTAACCATAGCAACCACTCCGACCCACCTAGACCTACCAAATTTTCAGCGCCTGAAGCGCCTTCACAACCAAAAATTCCTACCCCTATTCAAAGACATTTTAGACTTAAAAGGCGCTGCCACCAAAATTCATGATAAATCATCCATCCTGAGCACCAACTCACTCATACATCTAGGATATCACCTGGAGTTTTCCCCTTGGTTACACCTGTTGTCGCCAGCCATCGCCATCTTGTGCTGCCTGATCACATGTCGCATACACATACGCGTGGTATACTTAGCCCAATTAGTGACCATTCACAGTCGAGCAACGATGGCTGACGCAGCATCTTGGAATAAGCTCAAAGAGATGATCAAAAATACCAACCAAAATTGGCCCACGCGGACCACACCCCAGGAGATCACTACACCTGACTGGATTCAGATGCCAGGAAGGTATGATTCCATGATTGCCTTCCTAGGCATCATCCTCAGCTTGCTATTCATCAAGGCGGCGGGAAGACGCTGTCTTAGGCATTGGCCCTACGGCAGACAGGACCCCGCCCCCGGAACACCGAGATTCGTGCTGAAGGAGGGCACACATATGCCTTTCCAGTGGGATTAATGGTGTATGGAAGGAACCTTTGGCCAACATCCATCTTGGCACCCAAACTAGCACCACCCAGGTTAACTTTCCCCCTAGCCCGTCATCTTGATGCGCATTGGAAGTCGGACGTCGGAATGATCATTGGTGGAAGACTGAGGACGGTGAGGCTGGAGAGATACCCCAGTTGCCCTTTGCTCTGGCGGATCCCCCTCACAATCATCCTCAGATCCAGACCCCATACGGTCACCCTGGCCATTGTACAGGAAAACCAGCCCGATTTCCAACTCACACCAAGTGAATACGAACTATCAGCCAGCTACAAACCAGTGCCACCTCTGACACGGAGAAAAGACCTAAGCAGGCGGGAAGCCCCTAAAGCCTCCACCAGCGGGACAACTCCGGCAGAGATGGCCCTGCTACAACTCAGGGAAACCCAACCACCCAAGGATCTATACTTATTCGACCCTACACTGGCTGAGAGGGCCATTAACACCATAGATGGTAGGTTTTCTTTAAAACTTTAAACCATTAGTTTCGGCTGATGTGGGGATCATTGGGTACGCTCAGCGTCCTCATCGACCTCCACCGGCCACCCCCCGAGGTTCCTCCCATAATGGACTGTCCCCAGCGCCCACAGGCCCGGTGACAACACTGGACGGTACCACCACCCTTATGTGGGGATGGCAGGTGCTGAACTGCGCTACATAGCAGACCGGATAGCCCTGAGATGCTGATGTGGGGATCCCCCTCATAGGGCCCCATCCCAACCATACATAACCATACCCACAAAATCGCAATATCCCGCCATTGTTTCACTTTGCACATCACTAGATCTTATCAATGACGACGCAAGGCCATTCCACAAACCATAAACGCAGTCATAACGTCTGCACAAAATTTTCGCGCCAGTCGCGACCCGGCGTCGCCATTTTTAAAGAGCTTCGTGATATGCAAATGTCCATTAGTTTCGGTCACATGATCGTCGTGACTCGATACATAGACTGAAAACAACAACATCAACACGTGCAAACAACCTAGCTTCATGATAAAAGGGATTACTCACGTCTTTCCTAGAAGCCGTTCACTGCCGGCACCTGAGGCGCCAGCAGTAGGTAGGTGACCTGATGTATCCTACAAAAACAGATCAAAAATTGAAATTACCAAAAAGGCCGTAACAATTTTCTGATTCAAAAATTTTCCAAAACAAATTCACACAACCACCAATTCAAAATTACTTACGTCCCGTCCTTGTTGATGAACACCGTGATCAACAGAGCGCGACCGTCCGGGAAATGGAGAACGCCTTGGATGATCTCCATCTTGCGTAACTACTGATAAGATAGCCGGCACCCATATCTTATATAAGGCCAAGGCTATAGGCATCAAAACTCAAAATTTATTTCAAAATCTGCGACCCCCACCCTCAAATTCAGTTAACATACCGTATAACAGAATGCCACAACTCAAAATTTTCCAAGACCTTTTTCAACCACCTTCATAAAACTTTAGGCCACTATTCGAAGTATTTTTCAGGATTTTTATCTGAATAATCAGGTTCAGCACGGTGAAGCGACAGCTCGGTACCGCCACCCAGCGTGATACAAATTAACCAACTAAGCTTGCTTAGTTACACTTACCGCGTTCTATTCTTGCAATCAAATTGAGCTCTGTCAAGTTAATATTATGTGTCAAACAGCTGAAATTCATAGCACCTATTGGTTATCCTGTATTGACAAGGCCACCAGCTGACCCAAGCAGGATTTCACACCTCTGTTAATGGTTTGTTTTCACGGCTCTCTTCCCTACAGACCCCTCCTCTGGAGACCTGGCAGCCCTACCGTCCGTCGGCCCTCCAGCCCTGGAGAAAGACGAGCCGGGGCTATCATCGTCAAGGAAGGCGACAGGAAGAAGAAGCAGCATGGAAGAGGTCAAGCCAAATCCAACCCCACCAGCCGCGGACCCCGAGCCCCAGCAGCAACTTCCACCAACCAGTGAAGGGAGCCAGCTAGGAAGCCCCATCTAACACCCAGGGGAACCTATGTGTCGGCAGCTTGTAGGCCTGGGACACCCATGCCCCCAACCTACAGGCACAACAATAATTACTGCCGCCACATCAATGGGCAGGTATCCGCTGCCAAACTCTGTATACCGTGTTACCATCAACCAAATGGGTTCCTGTGCCCTTGCGCTTATGACAATAAACCCAAGCCTGGCGGCAACAGGCAACAGTCCCCACCCAGAACCATGTGGAGGCCCATGCCAGCTCGACCTAGCCCCACCACAGAGACAGACACAACCTCAGAGGACGGATCAGATGTGGCCACTGCTGGTGACTTAGCATCAGTATATCTAGACTTTTCAGACATTACCATCTCAAAATTCAGACCCATCAGATCCAGGAACCATCGTAAAGCTGAGGGCAGGTTTAAGAACTTTAACATTAAAGAACACCAAAACCTACCTCCAAATAGCATACACCCTAATCGACATTTCAGAACACACAAATAGACTTTTCACAGAAACAATTCTTGTACTACCCAACCATTGAGATACGATTGTAAACAACCCCCATCCCTATACGTATTATTTGTTTTCTGCGAATGTAAAAATTTTCCTTTTCTATCAAGTATGTCAAATCCTTTTCACTGGATTCTTCAAAGCCTGTTTTGCTTAGGCCAAATGTATATATTAGCTTAAGATCTTTCTCCCTTAATGAACATTATGAGACTAAAAACCAAAATGGCCCCCTGGTTTAACTCTAGGCGCTATAAAGTTCATCACCTTCACCATTGTTTTTCAAGCTCAACCATGAAATGTATTTATGAGTTTTAGTCATAGTAGATCCTTAGCAATAAGCTTTTATTTACCCCATTCATATATATTTGATGAATATTTTGCGTCCCTGTTATACACTACTCCACCTTAATTTTCACTTCGTAACTAACTTTGCAAGATAAACTTGGTAGTGTGGAGCCAAAAATTCATCACCATTGTGCTGATCTTTGACCCCACAGTACCAAGAATTACCGACCCCAGTTAATTTTCACATGGACAAGTCCTGGCATATCAATGCGCCAAACAGAACTTGCCACCAGACAAGAAAAATTCCCATATTTTCAAAATAACAGGCATACGCACACATTATAAGCATATAACATGTAACCTTTATAACCTGTACATAGATTAAGTCACTTGATCCACACGAACTATATTTTTGTAAACCCAGAAAGAAGCGTTTTTATTACACCGCATGTTATGTAAACTCGTCAGATTTTCACAAAAACCTTGTATATGTACCATAATACCCATAATTGTCAATGGACTTGGCAAAGCCTTATTTTTCTGCTTATTTTTCTCCCTTTACACTCGTGCAGAGACGAGTAGGAATGTGGGGATTTGTCAATGGACCATTCTGGGTATTATATTTATTTTCAGTATTTACTAAATTCTTCGCCATATAAAACCTGAGCTCTGCCCATGATCCACACTCAACAATCTCCTGCATTCCCCAACAGGAACCAGGATGTATTACTCATGACAAACGCGCCTCCTCCATGACACTCTGTGACATAAGATACAAGGATGTAATAACATTCCAACCTTATCTACGCATACACAGTGTAACTGGAGGAAGTGCGATCCACCTGTGGTGCCATATTTGGAATGAGAGAATATTTCACAATCTCCTCTCAATACTCATCAACATGACTAACTCACAGGTGGCAATCTCTCCCTATGACACGTGTCCCTATTTCATTGAGCCACGTGTATAGAATATTTCACAACACTGTGAGCTGCTCAAGTCTTTCATATAAAAGGCAGCTTGAGCAGCTCCCAGTCATCTCTCCCAACTTACACCTTACACCTATACCTAGAACCTACGACAGGTTGAGCTATAGGATCGGAGGCAGAGCTTAGATCTTGGCGAGTGTTATCATTGTTACCACCTTTATGAAACACTCATGTCAGCTATGCAATAAAAGGATCAACTGAACTTCCCTGGATTCCGTGTACATTCACTTCACCACATGTAACCGCCCGTTGACAGTATCCCAATACATAGGATCACACTTTACTGGAATCTATCTTCAGAGTGAGTCCAGCAACACTACCCAGTGGGCACAACCCCACTTAAAGAGTTACTAATCAGCACTGCATTGTAGGGTTTACAGACAGTCTAAATTATAATGGTTATGTAGCCCTGCATTTGTAGCCCTTATTGAACTACTAAGCTGTAGGGTGTATTAAGCCAAACACATAATTGGTTTGTTAAACATTATAAAGAAATATAGAAATTAAGGTCACCGTTTGACAAAAGCCCAGTTTCATACACACAAGGATTTCAGATGGTCGAACATTCAACTTCCTAAGGCAGTCTAATTAATCGATGAATAGTTTGTGCATTACTGGTTTCAGTGTCCTTTTTGCTCCTTGGTGGGATTTGAACCGGGTTCCTCCTTATTGTGACTCCTTTGTGCTCCAACATGTGCTAGCAGGTCAGGTGTTGAAAGTGGCACTATCAATATGATATTTCAACCATAGACCTACTACAGTGAGATGTCATTGGTCATATGAGGCCCAGTAGACTAATAGGGAACACAGACTGGAGTGACCATAGTAAGGAAAAATGCCCATAGTAAGGACAAATGTCCACAATGTCCTCAGTAAGTATTGCACAGTCCTACTTATATGCCTATTGCAACCTGGCTCACCAGTTGTAGAGGTGGCACAGCGTTAGGATTCTCGCTTTGCATGTGAGGGGTCTCAGGTTCAAGTCTAGGTGGTGCTGAGAAACATTTTTCTTTTTTTTTCAGTTTAATAGGAAACATCTCATCTATTACAGTGTATTTTTCTAAGACCTCACTTTGTAACTAATTGAAATAGATGCTTGCTTAAAAACTGACAGAATCTTCAACGTCTGCCAAGTCAGAAAATAGCAAGAAAATAAATCGTTTGCATAACAAAATATTTCAGGTTGAAAACTTGCAACTTTTGAAGAGCATCCCTGCGCTGGAATTGAACTCAGGACCTTATCATATGAAGGTAAACATGTTACCACTACACCATTGTCAATGGACTGTTCTATGTATTATAATTATGAACGACATACTCAAACCAAACTGGCCAAGCTACCCCCTAGTTCAAACCAAGGTCAACCTATTTTTAGCTTAGCAGGGTGAAGAGTTCACACCTGCCCTCCTCCAGTGGGAAATCCCCAGGCTCCCTCCTGTGGATCCCCCACTGGAGAACCCAACTATTTTTAGATTCACCTAGCCAATAGGAGCAGCTCACCCCTCCTACCACAGATTGGAACTGAGCAGAACCACCGACTCAGCATATTTGAGTCGCTCCCTATACTAAAAATAGAAAGTACAGAAATAGACACGTCATCTGGGCTTGCTCCTGACTATATAACCTAGTCAGGATCAAGCCTCAGCATCTTATTCTTCTCCAACCTAGACCCTACGACACTCAGGTGCCTTGGCTTAGGATATAGCTTGGTCAGACTGGCGAGTACTATATTGTACACTGTATCAGTTACTCATCATGCCAATCTTACAATAAAGCTGGATCATCAACTGAATTGTCTGGACTCCTGTTACCTCACTTCATGACATGTAACGAGACATTGACAATGGTGGAGAACCCTATTTGTAACGTCCCATTGTTTTCACCTCTCATGAGCCATGAATCAAAGTGAGACAACAACCAAAGAGCCATTTACAGAAGATGCCGTTACATCCCCAGGGCTAGACGCGCCCCCACCAGCAGCAGCACCAGCAGCAGCACCAGCAGCAGCCCCAGACCAGCAGCAGACTGTTCCGTCATCTGACTCCTCACCTGACGCCTTTCTGTTGGATCCAATCCTACCACCATCATTTCTAACACCCAAGCCAACACCTGTGAGTAGAAACAAAACTTTTTCATCAACAATTGATGACAATAATACCGGTACACAGACCAGCACCCCACTCACATCACAGGCACCAGGACTTAATCTGACTTTACCTGGTTTTTCAAGTGCTGAATCCCCAGTCCTAAGACTTGCTGGTCTACCAGGTGAACCATCATCTACACCTGTAGCTTCACCAAGCCACTTAGACCTGGACTCACACCTAGAGCCCAGGTCACCACGATTACAGGCCGCCTTAGAAAGCATACCTACATTACCTCGGCAGCCTGCTACCGGTACAGACACCACCTCACCCCCAGCTGGTTTTACACACCCCAACCCTTCTGAACTCACCTGGGACAGTTATATTCCCCCTGACCCTACATTACCACCTGAATCTGATCTCTGGAGACAAAGGATAAGATCAGCTATCAATAGGTGGAGATCAGTAAGGACAAATAGAGCTCAGGAGGCACCAGCCCCCAACACTCACAGTACACAGTGTGGTGAAAGTCCCTCAGCATTTTTGGGTCGCATTGATAGAATACTAGAGGAGCAGTGGCCTGACGCCACCACATCTAGTGACCCCTTCAGGTCATATCTAAATACCCCGACCCCTGAGGCTACCCCAACACCACCAAACACTCTCAATACTCCAAACCTGGACACAGGGGCCACCTCTTCAGACTATACATCCCTACCTAGCCCCAGGAGAAGGAGGGCACAGTCTACCTCACCTCTTAGAAGGCAGACACCCCCCTACTATAGGGTATTGAGGAGCATAGACTCAGCAGTAACAGGTGCTATAGGAGCCACCTCTCAGATCTTTAGGAGAAGAGCCACCCCATACTGCACCTCAGAAGACAGCCTAACCTCTGAGGACGATCCTGAAATCACCTTCCCTCACCTACGCAGAGGCAGGATGGACAGCAGGACACCCACTACACATCCTCCCAGGTATGATCAGGACGACCTGGCCAGGAATCTGGTAAGAGAATGTACACAGGCAGTCAGTGATTCCTTAAGCAATTTACTGACTGGCCAGATTAATCTCCTATCAGCTGAAATCCAAAGGGTAGGCCAGGAGCACACCAGCCATCTAAACAGAGTCAACGACAGGTTAGACAACATGGACACCTGGAGGGCTCAGATGGAGCGCGACTTGATACAATCACACAGGAGAGCTGCAGAAGATAATGCAGATGTCCTAAGAAGATGTGAAATGATGGCAGCAGATATCTCTGAGCGCATCAACAGGAACATGGATGATGTTAGGAGAGAGATTTGCTCAGTTTATGGCCACAGGCCCCCACTCCAGCCCCCTCCTGCCCACTCCTCACCGGCAAACTTGGGTATACCTCATGCCTCACAGACCCCCAGTGCACCTACCATGTCAGGTTACCAACATGCTGGCAATGACATAAGGTTAAGCCCACCCAGCGCCTTCCAGAACAACACTCCAGCTGGTTTATTGGGTGCCACGCCCACCTCACACAGGTCAACCCGAGACGAAATTCCTAGTGTCTCCGCCACTCACCAGATCGCAGCTCCAGCCACCACTCCGGTGCAGGCCAATACTCACACATTAGGTACAGTGGCAGGTAATATCTACATCCCTGCTCATGCTCGTACACCCAGCAACATGCCTATACCCATGCAAACCCTGTATTCCCAAAGTACAGGTGCACATTCAACAGGACACCACCAGGCATACGACCATTCCACCCCTATGATACCAATGATAGGCCAATCTCACATCGCCAGTGGTTTGGGTCAAATGACTTTGAGTGATGACAAACTCTCCTCAGCCCAACTCAGCTCTTTTAATAAGCCTGAGACATTTGACAAACCAACTGAGTACAGGTCTGCCGCCAAATTCATCACAGAATTTAAATTCTGGATCAGGAATGTATACCCCCGCCACCAACACCTGCACGCCTCCTGCCTATACACCTTCCTAAAGGGCAGGGCAGCTCAATGGTTCTTCGCCAATATTTTTGAGAAGCCCATCATGTATGATAATGAGGCAGTATATGCAGCCTTCCTGAAGCGTTTTGGCACCCCTGACCCTGCAACCATCAGCAAAGGTTACAGAAACAGGACACAACAGCCAGATGAGACAGTGGAGCAGTACTTAGAAGACATGACCCTGCTCTTGGCAAACAGCAACCTGGAAGAGTCAGTTCAAGTGGATTATCTGATTAATGGACTTAAGCCTCAAATTAAATCAGTGATCCTCCCTGACATGCCCAGAACCATAGCTGATGCAGAAAAAATGGCCCTTACACAGGAATTGCGCATAGAAGCACATAAAATGGCCATGGCTGGGACCCAACAAGCAGACCTCTGTGCCATGAACAGTAACAAAAACAATAGTGGCACACCAAGAAAGGAAAACCAATACTCCAACATGAAAAAGTATGACAGGTACCCCAGTGGCAACTACAACAAGCAGTATGAGACCAGGACCCAAAGCGGCTCCAGCAACCAATCTGACCCCAATTACAGAAGGTTCAGAAGGTCAAGGTCTCAGGATGCTTCTGGAGGAAGAAACAAACCACCTCAGCAAAGAGCTAGATCACAGAGCGCCTCCAGGAATCCCACCTCCAGAGATGACAACAAAATAGTCATCACAGTGGCCACAGCCCCAGCAGACAATAAACAGGTTTCCTTTAAAAAGGTCACACATGAGGCTGATATCATAAACAGCAATAGTCCCCCTTACCAGAATAGGAGGACTAGAGACCCCACACCCAGCAGATTCCCCAGGAATAACAATGAAAGTGATCCGACGGAACCTGAGGGCAACGCTGACCTACATAACATTGATGAAGACAATCATGATCACAACGATGGTGATGAAGACTTCATTGATGAAGACACAGACTATGATGACGAAGAATAGGTTTCAGGGGAAGGATGCAAAGCACCAAACCACCCCGCCCCCACCACAGTGGATATGAAATCTGGAACGCCCCCCGCCAGCCACCACCCAACTGCTATTCAAAGTGATGCAGAAATCAACTCCCTACAGCAGCCAAAAATGGATTTTTCCAAGGACAACAACCTGGATTTTGGTGACAGCTCCTCTTCAGACAGCGAAGACCGTTACGAGGACAGCAGTAGCAGAGTGGCACGGCTTCAACTGAGAATCAAGTCAGATAAGTATGGGCAGCAAGGTAAGGTCTCTCGCATTAATACCGAGTTAACTAAAGGTGCAGTCTTTGTCGACATAAATGACCACCCCTATAGAGCTTTGGTAGACTCTGGAGCATCCTTATCTTTTATCAGTCAAAAAATGGCAGATAAGGTAATACACACCCCAAACTTTAAACATGGAAGACGCTCACGTATGAATGTCCTCCTAGCAGACAGATCCACAGTACAGGTAAACCATGCCATTACTCTCAGCTTCCTAATTGAAGGCAAAGAATTTGTTACAAGATTACATGTTGTACCAAAATTAAATCACCCCATCATTCTTGGAGTAAACTTCATGACCAAGTACAAAGCTAAGCTTAGTTTTGGCCCCAAGCTTCCCTCCATAAACACAATCAGGCCTGCTGAAAACATCACAATTCCACCAAACTCTGAAACCACTCTCAATGCTATTGTCAATGGTTCAGAAAATTTAAATAAATTGACAGGCATCACTGAGAATATCAAACCAGCCCTACCTTTCTTGATTAAGCATGCCTTGGTTAAACCCAAGACTAGTGCAAAATTAATACTGGTAACTGTGGCAAACCCAAATGATTTTCCTTTGCATTTAAAAAAGGAACACACACCTCTAGGTATTTTCAAACCTTTCAACATGAAAAAGGCCATACCAATAGGCCCCCTGGACACTCATCATTCACTGAACCATGTCTCACCTGCCAGCGAGCTTTTTCCAATAAATTGTGGTGAAGACCCCCTGGAGCAATTTCCCAAGGGTAATGAACCCCTACAATACAAAATTTGTGAGCAGCTCACTGATACTCAAAAAATGCAGGTACGTAAAATTGTTGAACAAAATAGGCAAGCTTTTGTGATTGATGACAGCGCCATTGGCTCCAACACTGAAAACGAGGTCAAGCTGGAATTAATTCCAGATCATAAGCCCTGTAACAGGCCCTCATACAGAATGTCCCCTCATAAAGAAATTTTCCAAAGAGAGCTCCTAAATAAATGTTTAAAACAGGGAATCATTGAGGAATGTACCAAGCCCTGTGAATGGAACTCACCAGCTTTCTTGGTACCCAAACCTCAGGGAGACAGATCTGTAGCCTCAGGCTGGAGAGTGGTAGTGGATTACAGATGGGTTAATCAAAACCTCAAATCTTTTTCCTACCAATTCCCCAGAGCAGACAACCTCATGCAACAAGTTGGCAGAACAGGTGCAAAATATTTCTCAAAATTAGATGTGTATAGTGCCTACCATCAAATTCCCCTGGCGGAAGAATCTAGGCCTATTACCACCTTTTCAGCCAATGGAACCAGATATATGGCCAAAGTTCTTCCAATGGGACTCAAAACCTCAGGTTTGTCTTTCATGAATGTCATGGAGCAATTGCTCATGAAATGCAAATACAGAAATGCAGTAGCATATGTTGACGATGTGGCTATTTATAGCCCCACCTGGGAAAGACACCTGCAGGACCTAGATGAGGTGCTCAAACTTTTCATCAAAGGAAATATCAAACTGAAATCAGAAAAATGTGAAATTGGCACAACCAAGATGGATTTCTTGGGATTTTCTCTAGATCAACACGGTGTGTCACCTTCCCCAGACAAAATCTGGCCAGTCAAAACCTTCCCTCCACCTAAAAACATCCACGACCTTAGATGTTTCAATGGCATGGCACAATTCTACAAAAGGTTTCTTAAAGGTTTCGCCCACATAATGGCACCTCCATATGAAGCCACCAAAGGGACCTTTAAATGGACCACTAGTTGCCAGCGCGCCTTTGAGAAAATCAAAGCTTCAATTTGCACTGAAGCTGTCCTCAAATTCCCTGACTACAGCAAGCCATTTGTCATATTTACAGACTCAAGCAACTATAGCTTGGGAGCTGTGATCACACAGGTAGATGAAAATGGTTTCTATAGACCAATTGAATTTGCAGGTAGAGGTTTGACACCACAAGAGACCAGATATGGAATAACAGACAAAGAACTTCTGGGCATCGTCTTTGCAGTTAAAAAGTTCCACCATTATGTGGATGGAACCCACTTCAAGGTGTACTCAGACCACACTGCCCTGGTCCCCCTTTTTTAATAAAAAAGAGAACATTACTAATGGGAGACTGGCCAGGTGGGTAGACACAGTCATGTCTTATGACTTTGAGGTGAAGTACCTGCAAGGCAGAGCAAATTTTGTGGCAGATTTCCTATCCAGGAGATCCTACCCACCCAGCTCTGATGACCCAGTGCCAATTAGATCCCAGGGGAAAATTATTCTTCCCCCCAAGAAATTAACTTTCTCTGATATCTCCATGACCAAAGTCTTTAGGTCCAACGAGCCAGTACCCAAGAACCCAATCCAGATGGGACCCACTAGATCAATTCTAAAAGGAGGTAAAATCTGGGGAAGCACAGGCAAACCACCCAAGGGCGTAATTGCAAAGAAAAATAGCTCTGAAAGAAATCACTTAGCTTCACTAGCAGCACCAACAGAGCTGTGCGTCTTGACCAGGGCACAGTCACAGAACTCCCAGGAAGACACACCCCCAGCCCCCAGCCAATCACGGCCCAGAACCGCTGTAAACAAACAAGGCCGACCAAAAAAGGTCAAGCCAGCTGGTTCAAGGCCAAGAGGTCGACCTCCCAAGTCTAGGTCACCCAGGGTATCAGTTAAGGCAGCCAATGCCAGACGCGCCAAGCTGTCACACAAAGTGTTACCTATGGCTGAGAGGGCTATCACCAAAATTTGCAAGCACCCCTCACTCACACCCTCTAGAGAAGTATTGATAAAAGCACAAAAAGAAGATCTTTTTGCTTCATCCATGCTAAATTACATTCAGGATGGAAAGTTGCCACCAGATCAAGGCTTGACAAATCAGATTTTAGCCAATCATGATCAGTTCATCATACTAGATGAGGTACTTTTCAGAATCACCGACACAGTCATGGGTAAATCCCTAGACCCCTCCCTTCAAATTGTGATTCCAGAAAAGTGGGCAGAATCATTAATTGAATCCACACACTGCTCCCCATTAGGAGGGCACTTGGGTTCAATGAAAACATATGCAGCTATCAGGTCACGGTACTATTGGCGCTCAATGTTCAAACAGGTGTTTGATTACTGTGGCACATGGCACACATGCCTTACCACCAAAAAGAGGCCGAAAAACCTAAAATCACCAATGACACTCCGTGAACCTGTACTCACAGCCTACTCTCACGTCACCATGGACACAATAGGACCATTTAACAAGGCCGTTAATGGATCCCACCACATACATGTGGTCACAGATCATGCCACTAGACATGTAACAGCATGGTGCACAGAAGACAACACAAGCGCTGAGGTAGCCCTTGGTTTCTTTCAGAGAGTGATCTGCATCCATGGCACTCCCTCAGTTTTAAACACTGACAATGCTAAACAATACACTTCAAAATTCTTTGCCCTCTTCTGCAATAAATTTGGTATTAAGCATGTCACAGGGAGCGCACACTGGTCCAGATCTCAAGGTCTATGTGAACGCCAACACCAGACAATAGAATCATCCCTCAGAGCCTTTGTGTCTAAATCACAAAAACATTGGTCAACCTTCCTCCAAGCTGTGATTTTTAGCATGAACAACACAGTCTCCAGCGCCTTGGGTTACTCACCCAATCTCTTGGTTTTTGGAAAACAAACCCACCTACCCACAGAGGCTGCATTAGCACTGATCACAGCGACAGAAGATGTTGACCCGACACAAAAAGAAAATGTAGCCAGTCATTTATTAAATCTCAGGGATGAAATTCAAATGAAGGCAGCAGAAAACATGATAAAGGCCCACAAAAAGATGAAGGCCAAGCATGACGCCTCTGCAGAGGTAGCCACCTTCAATACTGGTCAGTTGGTGTACTTACATATACCCAACCTCCTGGTGAAACACACCACCAAAAAGCTGCAACCCACATACTCTGGCCCTTACATCATAGTTAAGATGACCTCATCAGTGACTGTAATCCTAAAAAGGTTGCAGGATGGACATGTCTTTAAAAAGGCAGTACATGTATCCAGGCTGAGAAGACCAATTACCAGGGCCAGCGCCAAAGCCATCATAAAAAGGCTCCAGACCGGTCCTGTACAAACTCTCTTCGACCCTGATTCAAGCATAATTGCTGATACCAATACACCAGCCCCTCCCCTCAAGAAAAAGAGAGGAAGGCCGGCAAAGAAAGGTATCATCACCTTTGCCCCATAACCCAAGAAAAGGGCAAAGAGAAGGAAGCAATGAAATTTCGTTGAAATCACATATAGAGAAAGCACAAATACCCCCCCCCCCACACACATAAACACCTCTCAACCCCGACCCCCCCCCCCATACACACACACACACACCAACAGGCTGTTGGCCCACACTCAGGCCACGTGCCACACCCCTGCTATCTACAGGGCAACCTGCACTCACACACACCTAGGCCCAATTACCCATCTTACACATGTGACCACCAACCTCAAAGCCCCGACCCGATGATAACAAATTCCCTCAGCGGCACCCCATATCATCAGGTACCCCCCTTTTCTCTTCTTTGAAGATTTACTAACACTCACCTGTTAACTTATCACCTTGCACGCCCTTTTGTTTTTATATTATCCTTTTTATTATATATATCACGTTTTTCTCAAGCCAATTTTATTTTTCCTTTAAATTATTTATCAAAGGCCCAATGAGCCCAATTATACACTGTTTGACCCCAGGATCAAACCCCTCAACCAGCTGCACTGTCAACCACTCAAGGGCAGCATATGCACACAATTTTGTCCAGCTATGGTTAGGTAGCCACATAAATTGCCCACGGCAGCAGTGTATCCTCTGGTACATGTTTTTCATTTAAAGAAAAATCATGCATACACCGGCTAGATAGCTTTTCAGGGCTCCTATTTACCAGTTGACACGCCTATTGTAGGTGCTCGTATTCCCCTATGCCCACCCATGTTTGTACCTCTGTTTAGCACGAGGGCGCTGATACAGGTAGAACCCCATATTTATGAGCTGTCAATTAAGAGCAGCTCGGTACCCCAGGCATGATGTTTCTCACACACATGTATTCATGGTCAGCAAATTTTTAGACATATGAACTGACCTCTCCACTCCCGCCTTATCTCAAACCTGACCCCAGGAATTCCAATTATAAGCTTATTACCGGGGTATAGGTTCCAAATTTGCATAAGGGACATATGCCCAAACTGCAGCCATCCAATAGAATCAGGCCCAGCCTTTTTAGGGCAAGACATACCACTATAGGGATATCCAAAAGTGAGAAATAGCCACCCTCACGGATGGGTTTATAAGCCTTAGCCCACCCCCACCTTAGCCACTCCACAATATCACCCAGATCACACCATATCAGCGTTCCAAGTGAACAAGTGCCTGGACCAGGGATCACCATGGCGTTTACGACGTGCAATAAGCCCAGGTAGGCCTGTCCTATGTGCCCATTAACCAGTACTAGTTTTATCAGTCGTTCTTATATGGTCAATGACATAACCTGATGTCATGCTACCCAGGTACCTCTATTAACCAATGGCAGTGTGAGTACTAGAATACCTGTAAAAAGTTTGATTGTTCACTTCGCGCCCCATACCTGACTCAATTGTTTGTGCCCCTATACTCACCCCTCTGTATGGTTTACAGCTTATTCAAAAAGTAGCTTACTCAAATTAAAACTTCTCTTCAGTGAAAATTGGACAATCTACGACCTCCTGGGACCGGTTGGATTATTGAAAGAAGGAAGAGACATTTTTGAGTTTAGGCAGCTCATTGTACACCACCAAAATTTGGTCTTCAATATGACTTCTAAACATTTAGCATATTACCTGAATGACCCCGCAGTCCACAAGGAACTGCCGCTATCAAACCCGTTGGTCTCTACCCTCGTCAAGAGGATGTTACTTTATGTCTGTTGTGACATGCCAACTTCTCCAGATTGGAGCACCTTCAAACCTAAAACAGCCGCTTATATAGCCTTGCTGTGCGCGCGCACACTTCTGGTCTCTGACCAACCTTTAAAAGACCTTCCTAGATACTTTAGTGGGACGGGCAGAGCTTTGGTCATCAGGGACGCCATAGAATTAGTAGTTCAGAAAGCCATTCTTGAGACCCACATGTGGTCCAATAACCTGTCTAAACTCCCACCTACAGCCCATTGCTGAAATAAATCTGACAGGGTAAGCTACAAAATTTTTACTCTCACAACCCCCATTTAGTCTTAGCCTACTAATACCCCAGGTCCAGTCACATCCTCCTCATACCCCCCTCACACCCTCGCCAAGCAACCACCCCCCCCCCCCCCCACTGTTTAAACAAACCACACTACACCCACCTAGGTGTGCCTACAGTCCCCTTTCACAGGAGGACACCTCCCACACAATCGACCATAAAAACCCCCACCACATAACCCAATTGCTGATATGACTCACAAACTCAATCCCCCCATCACATCTCTTTTACAGAGCCGCAGTACCTCTAATAGTGCTGTGTATCCTCTTCAACCTCACCAATGGATCACAAGACAAGGAGTTACCACAAAGGATCGTATTCAGACCAAATTATGGAGCACTGTTTACCCAGTTACCACAGCCCCTAATCTCAAACTTCATGGACTACCCCCTAGTTTTCAGTTTGAACATCTCCCTGTCCCCCAAACTCCAAAGACCTGATAGAGTGTCACCCCTACTTAACCCCGGCACCCCACCATACATTACCCAAACAGCCAACAATCTGGACACATTGATTAGCACCCTATTTGACAAAACCCAAAATTCTTTAGACCTTCTGATTAATTTAATTTCCAATCCAAGGAACCGTCAGGCCAGAAATGCCCCAGGACAAATCATTGGCGATATTCTCAGAGCAACCCTAGGCCTGGGAACCCAATCTGAAATTGACCTTTTAAACGCGGACATTTCTGACATTGACAGAAGATTGGCCACTAAAATGCATGTGGTTGAATTAGCCACCCATTTTCTATTAAATATCTCAGAATACAATTACAATTCACTAAACATCCTATTTGAATTCCAAAATGATACTGACGACGCACTGTCCCTACTGGCCCAAAATCTAAAAACATTAGATTCCAACTTCTCAAACATTATTTTAAATTTAGAATCCCAAGCCAGACAGGACACCTTTCATTCCATGTTATTTTCTGCAGCAAACTCACAAATTGAGTCACTAATCGACCTTCAGGAAGATCTAGATATTTTATTAAGTGCCATAAACAGCTTAATGGAGGGCGAGCTCCCTCCCACCTTAATTCCCCATGACACCCTCAGGTCAGGCCTAAGCAACCTCTCCAGCGCCTTGAGTAGCGCCCACCAAGGCATATCAATCCTTGACATACCCATAGGTCATTACTATAAAAGGCGAGTAAGTGCCCAGTGGAGTGACCCCTCCACCCTCTTCATCTCACTACCCATACCCATAGGACTAGGGGATAATGTTTACACCCTATTCAGAACTGAAACCTTTCCAGTCCCCTTTGACACATCAGATGTTAACTCTACAGGTTACACCCTGGTACAGCCCCTACCCCCCTACATAGCCATGTCCCCCAGCCACGCCCATTTCATGGAGCTTCAGCAGGCAGACATGGACCTATGTACACAAGACGCCTTTATCAGCTGCAACCTACCCCTCCCCCTACTGTCACCCCTACACCCCACCTGCACTCTGTCCCTACTCCTGGACCTACCTGATGCAGTGCACCACACCTGCAGTTTCACTGCACACATGGCTGCACCCATACCCAACCTTATCAAACCCATTTCTAGGTCAGCATATCTTATGATTACTGGTAAGTCGCCATCTTACTTACAGTGTCACAATGCGGGACAAATACCCATGATCAATGCAGC
The DNA here is from genome assembly GCA_949317995.1 of Acholoe squamosa. Classification (NCBI taxonomy): domain Eukaryota; kingdom Metazoa; phylum Annelida; class Polychaeta; order Phyllodocida; family Polynoidae; genus Acholoe; species Acholoe squamosa. The sequence continues at coordinate 1,568,535 of OX439045.1, read as the reverse complement.
ATATTCAGTCATGTCAGTACCATGCCTATGCTCTATTAAGAATGCAGGCATGGTTATGATCAATTCAAATATGACCTGCGTACAAAATATAACACTGGAACCCATGGCCATGAGCCCCATAAACTTACCACTATGGCGACATTTTGGGTTACCCCCAGCTAACATATCAGGCGTTACCATGACAACCGTGCCACGGTCCCTGGAACTACCTAACTTCCAGCGTCTCAAATCCTTACACAACCAAAAAATAGTACCCTTAATCAAAAGCGTACTCACCCTCAGACGAGCAGCCAAAGGTCTGTCAGATGAGTCTTCTCTCTTGTCAGCAAGTTCACTAACACACCTTGGTTATCATTTGGAATATTCCATCTGGTTCCACTTAGTGACCCCTCTGATTGCCATCCTCTGTTGTGCAATGACATGCCAGATCCAGATGCGCGTGTCACGCCTGGCTCAGTTGGTGACAGTCCATCTAGCACTCAACACACCCAGAATGGCGGATGCAGCGACTTGGCAGAATCTTAAGGATCTGATCAACAAGGCCAACAACAACTGGCCCTCGGCACCCACACAACAGCCCGTGGAGCAAAGCCTGGAATTTATCCAGACTCCTGGACGCTACGATGTGATGTGGGCAATCGGCTCCGTCCTGATCATCTTGTACCTGGCCCGCCTCTTCATCTCCAGATGCTGCAGACACTGGCCACACTGTAGGCAAGACGAATCCGATGGCTTGCCCCAGTTTGTCCTCTGCATCCACTCCCAGGGAAGAACATACGAGTTTGTTGTGGGGACCATGATTTTCGGCTCCAACCTATGGCCACCCTTCATTAAGGCCCCTAAAATTGGAAAGCCCCGCCTCACTATGCCTTTTGGCCGTCACCTGGATCTCAACTGGAAGGCCAAGGTCAGCTTCATAATTGGCGCCCAATTGAGAGTGGTGCAGCTCGAGAGATACCCTCGCTGCCCTCTTTTCTGGAGACTACCCCTCTACAGGATCCTAAATGGGAAACCACATGTTATGACCCTGGTCATCAAATCCAAAACCCAGCCAGATTTCCAGCTGACCCCAGGATATGAGACAATCGAAGACACCAACATCCCAGAAATCCCCAGGATCCAGGCCCCCAGCAGCCCCAGCCCCAGGCCCAGGGGCACCCAAAAACCCAGCGGCCAGGTGGAGCTAACCAAATTCACACCAAAGGATTACCAACCCCCTAGGGACATGTACGTGTTCGACCCCACCCTGGAGGATATATCTACCAAATTCCCACCAGAAATCGGTATGTTTATTTTTCCGTTCAAAATCCTTAAGGCCCGTGTCTTGATTTATGTGGGGATACCCACATGTCTTCGTAGCCAAAATTGTTCTACAGCCACCGGCCACCCCTATTTTTTTTTCATATAATGGAACCGACCAACCATACCACAGCACACAACCGGATAGCCACACACAGGATAACACATCCTATGTGGGGATACCCCACCCCCCCATACCCCACAAAATAACCTAGCCCGGCGATGCCGAGCCAAACCTCATCTCATCCCAGACTACCATCCCATACCCCGTCAGTCTTATCAGCATAACAAACATAGCCCCACTAAAACAAACATACCGCCACATACCTATACAATAGCAGCCCCACTGACCCAATTTTGAATGCCGTACAGCGGATCACAGACGTCAAGTGCTGACGCTGCGCCTGGGCATTTTTGCGCCAAACGCAGCGTCATGACGTCGCCGAGCGTCCCCAGTACCGAAACCAGTCACCAAATGCAAATTTTTCGCACGTGATCACGCTCACATGACAATATGCATAACCAAACAAACGTCCACACGTGGTGTGCACGTCAATACAATAACATATGCACGTGTTCATATTGACAATAGACTTGCAACATACCCCAACTTGCCACTCCCCGATCACTATACCAATCTAATTCAGAAAACACCGGCACCCAATTTACAAGCCCCAAAATTCATAACAAAACTCTAAACTGGTGGTGGACTTTTCTATATTATTGGTTATCATTTAGCAAGTATCACGATTTTTGACTCTGGCCGTCAGATAATAATCACATGGCAATCACATCAAATCACAGGAAATCAAATGTCATCAGCGTCAATTATCACAGTCTGATCTGAGCCCTCCTGGCCGTTGAAGTCAAAATCACAGTAGTAAATCACAGGCGAAATCACAATCAGTCAATCACATAGCGCATTAGGCCTTGCCACCTTCTGGAATCCAGTCCTTCTTTTCTTCATTATCACATCATCCCAATCAGACAGCGGCCAAAACTCCCGTAGATACCGTCACAGGCTGCAATTTAAACAAGACCAATTCCCCGTTTACAACGGAATCAATTTTTTTTTTTTTTAAGAATAACCAAAAATTCAGGATTTTCTTTTTACTCTTCCTCTACTCCCCTCCCCCCCTTTCCCCCCCCCCCTCCCTCAGAAAGTCACAGCTGAACCTCAGACCTACCTCCTTGCCAGACAGACCTCCGGGACCCCCCATGTCAGGATCGTCAGGGCGGCCACCTCCATCCTTCTTCCCCTTACAGGGAAACAACACTAGTCCAACCCAGTAGTAGACGACCTGCAACCTAAAAAACATAGGTCAACTTTACCCCTGCAGTTCCGGCAAATGATTTTCCTCTTTTTCTCTCAAAATCGCACACCTAAAAAGACCCAATCAGACAGTACTTACCCCCATCCGTCAAGCTCCACCACAGCAAGGTAAACGGCCCCTTCTGGGTTGACAAAGACGAACATATCGACGATCGTGCACTCCGACATCTTTCTGGATCTCACACAGAACGTCCTCAAGTCAAAATTTTCAGCAGCTTTCTGACGTCAAAAACGCCGGCCTCCCCCTTTTAAACTAGGTCTAGCCGCGGGAACATCAAGTCGCCTTTCAAACCTAACTTTCGGACCCAAATCCAGCCAAAATCAATCAGAATTCTTCAAAATTTCACCACCACACCATCCAACCACAAAATCTCGAAAACTCCCCGACCCCCCGTCCCAACCCTGAAGGGTCGGTGCAAGTCTACATCATTCACTTACCGTAAACTCATAGGCCTTAACGTAGATCCCATACATTAACCAAACGCTGTACAGACGCTGGCGCAGTGGCGCCTCTCGGTGTTATTTTCCCAAACCAAAATCCGAGACGGAGCAGCGCACGGCCCAACGACCGTCCGCTGGCGCCGCCAGGTGCGTAGCATTGGAATTAACATAGAGTCCTTGAATACGGCCTCCCGCCTAGCTCCAAACCTAAACCTTTGCTTCTGTATGGTACTCCTAAGTGTCGACTTAACCAATTTTTAGCACCATGAGTTAATCTTGGTATTTTTGTGGACCTGATTGTGAACCATACAACCTGACACAGTCTCTAATGCCTTGTTTTCTCTGCTCTATGTTGTTTTCTGACAGGTCAACGCGGGATGACTGGGATCCAGACAACACCGACCAAGACGGCCCTGAAAGGCCAAACACCTCCCCAGCCAGAAAACACCCGGGTCAAACAACCAGTGACCCCCGAAACTCAAAAGGAACGAACCCCACTAGCAGCAGCGGAAATACACGCAATAGAAGAGCTGACACCCCCATCCCAGAATTCCGCTACAACTGGAGGAGCAACCCCCGCACCCCAGCAAGGCCCAAATGCCTGCTAGCAGGATGCAGACTGTGCTCCAGCACCCCTGAGGGTTTTGTCTGCCCTTGCTCCTACACAGGCATCAAGTTCAGACCCCTAGTATCCCAGAGACACTACACCACCACCACCTTCACCAATAGCACCTCAAACCTAGATCACCAGGACAACAAAAATGACAATAGCTCTGAGTCTGAGGACTCTGATTCTTCAACCTCTACTTCTGCCGAACCAGGCAACCTGGCCTCGGTGACAGAAGATTTTAGAGACATAGATTTAGACCCCAGCACTCCTATAAAAAGAGCTGCACTCAGAAGGAAGTGGGCAAGAGGCAGATTCTACATAAGAACCCCCAGACCCCACCCTAACCTACCCCCCTCCAGTGTCAGTGCTGGAGACAGTAAACTGTGGAAACATTAATATTCAGAAAGTCATGTAAACCCCTCCGAATTCAAAGTACAAATCAGTGTATTCTTACCTTCCTTTCCATATTTATCGATTGTAGGGACACAATTTAAAACACCCCCCCCAAGAACCACAGTACCGCTTTCATTTGTATGTGATCTTTAATTCGATCTGCAAGGTTTACATGATTTCTCCACGATTGTAAAATAAAAACCAAACTCATATTGTACCATCTTAACCAATAAACCACCATACATTTACTTGTAAAAACTCTGTGCAAGCTTAGAGTTGACCTGGCTGGCAGATCAACCCTAGCTTTCAGGTGCCACAGAGCCCCCATCTCTCTTTTCAAGCCCAACCATGTCATTGTATTTATGGGTTTTAGCCTCAGTAGAAAACCATGTGTGAAAAAATGTTTTGAAATATTTATTGTCTCAAGAAGTTGAACATCCAGAGCCTGTAATTTCCACTACTAAAATTCTATAGAATGCCACCTCGGCAAGCCTTTCAACCCCAAAAGTAACAAGTGACAACTACCTCGGGCCAAATGCCCCCTTTTCCAAAAAATCCAAAATTTTTTTTTTTTTTTAGAAATTTCACATTTTTACCAACCTCTCGGCTCTGGGTGAACAGTTTCTCCTTGCATGCAAGTTTGTGTTTTTAATTATTTTTATGTACAAGCTAGTCCAAAAGGGACCATCAGTCACATCTCACTGAATGTCACTGACGATCGTCACCTTGCCCATATAAGCAACTTAGCAGTGAACACCACTGCTGCCCAGCTCATTCATTAACTTATTTTGTCAAAACCTTGTATGTAAGGACAGCATGTACATATTTTCACCTTATTTAAAACCTTATTTAAACAAATCTGTGCTTTTTATACCGCTGATGTAGTTTGTAATTTTATACCGTATATTTTTATACTGGAGATAGAAAATGTATTTCGACAATGTATGATGCACGGGACAGACCTAGTCATGCCCCTACTACCCTGCTCAGCCAGAGCAGTCTTAGTATCCTTAGCATTTATTTTTGTGGTGTTCAAGCCAGATTATTTTGAGTTAGTTCATAGAGTTTGCCTCAATTGAGAGGATGCAAGTTCAAGTAGTTTTAGCTAAGAAAAATATCAGTTGTTATCCAAGCTCCTATGTTTTTTGTACCAACTACTACCGGTAGAACCAAATATTGTACCCCTTTTTACAAGAAACTTGGTAATATCAATTTTCACCCAGCGCTGAACATCTTTTCAGCCCTCTATTTCACATCTTATACTTGAGCATGTCAATGGACTTGATATAGACTCTCATTCCTTATAATTATACTCCCTTTAACCTCATGCAGAGATGAGTGGGAATGTGGGGATATGTCAATGGACTGTTCTATGTATTATAATTATGAACAACATACTCAAACCAAACTGGCCAAGCTACCCCCTAGTTCAAACCAAGGTCAACCTATTTTTAGCTTAGCAGGGTGAAGAGTTCACACCTGCCCTCCTCCAGTGGGATATCCCCAGGCTCCCTCCTGTGGATCCCCCACTGGAGAACCCAACTATTTTTAGATTCACCTAGCCAATAGGAGCAGCTCACCCCTCCTACCACAGATTGGAACTGAGCAGAACCACCGACTCAGCATATTTGAGTCGCTCCCTATACTAAAAATAGAAAGTACAGAAATAGACACAACGTCATCTGGGCTTGCTCCTGACTATATAACCTAGTCAGGATCAAGCCTCAGCATCTTATTCTTCTCCAACCTAGACCCTACGACACTCAGGTGCCTTGGCTTAGGATATAGCTTGGTCAGACTGGCGAGTACTATATTGTACACTGTATCAGTTACTCATCATGCCAATCTTACAATAAAGCTGGATCATCAACTGAATTGTCTGGACTCCTGTTACCTCACTTCATGACATGTAACAAGACATTGACACCATCTTGACTGTGCTGAAAGATCTCCACTTGAAATCTCATATGATCTGCTCCCTCTGTGTGTTGAAATCTGGTATTCTACTTTTTTCCAAGCCCTAAAACATTAGAAATATGCCTGGGACCATATGTTAATTTTACATTTACTGCAAAGATATGATCATACTCTAAATGTTTTAGTGATTAATTCCTATTATATTCCTATATAGATAAGATTATATTCTTAGATATCATGGTTCTAAGGACTAGAGGATAATAGAAAGGATATTGAGTATGTGCAAGAATGGGTGAGGGGGGGGGCTTAACAGGGAAAAATCACAACCTCATTATGAATGCATATTTATGCTCACATTGTAGCAATAAGATTGACTTACCGACTTTACAAAAATTCTCAATGGGGCTTGAACTCACCACCTTCAGATGCAGAGTTCAGTGCCATATCAACTGAGCTAATGAGGCACATGGTGTGGTGGGTGCTAGGATATGATATAATCTCAGACATCAGTGTAAGGGCTAGACCCCTGCCTTGCTGGAGTATTCAGTTAGATTCAGACTGAGTATGGCACCATGCCTGAGCCTTGTGCCATACTCATGCTGATCCTTTTTCCCAATGTGTGGCATTGAAGCAGGCTCAGCATGAGTATGGCATGTCAGGGGAGAGCCTCTAGCAGAGGCTCTCATGATACTCAGACAGCACAAGAGACTAGGTGAAACTCAGGCTGATCCTCTTTTTTCTGTCAGTGTATCAGGCAGACCCCCAAAGGTAGATTTAGGTGGGGGTCATTGGGGAGCATATATCCTCCTTTTTCCCTCTGGTTAAGAATTTATTTGACCCTTTTACCCCAGATATATAGCCAAAAGTAGGCTCTCAAACAAAGGCACCTTCACTCCTTTCAAAAAAATCATAGATCCTCACTGCATCCCTCAGGAGTGGTAAAAGCGTAGGCTTAGTTTGATATATGAATGCAGCCCTGGTGAGTCACTCACCATCGCGGCATTCACGCATTCAGAGCAGCTGATTTAGCATCATGACAGGGCTGTATTGTGTCAGCATGATGCATAAATGTAGCCCTGGTGATTGACTTACCAACGCTGCAATAATGCATCATGCCAACCGATTGGCATGATGCATTATTGCATAAGCGGTGCTTAAAGGCTTGAATCACCATGCTCAGACGAAGGTAACAAAACATCTGCCTTAAGAGCGTCATCATCAGATGCCTTTACAGAAGTGCCATACTGAGTAGTTATTATCCAGATAGGGCCCTAAAGTGATCAAACACAGGGAAGAAAAAACAATCTGGGTGAAGTTATCAGACACCTTTAGAGCAGTGCCATACTTACACTGTTTGTACACATTGAGTAGTCAATACACTACAACATGTCTATTCACGAACACGTTCCATGGGTAATGTATACTCACAAGAAAAGCTGACAGTGTTAGCATACCAACAGCAAGTTGTTGTTCCTAATGCATCCACTTTAACTGACCTTCTAGGATACTTCTCTATTTAAATGGCTGAAAATCACTCCCAGGTGGGGGATATCTCTATCACCTGGAGGGTATCTCAAAACGATTTGGAAATTGATCCTGTCGGAGGTGCTAATTTCAAAATTGAACTCACTGACCTTCTGGAGTGGATTCCCTCTTGTATTATAAAAAGGGAGTCAGTGATAGGAGTGGTATAGGAGGGGTCCAGTCTCTTATTTTGCAACTCAACCTATTTCCGTGCAGTTCACTTGTAGCAGAGGTCAAGCAAGGAAGTCTGTTCTTAGGGTGAGAAATGTAGGAGAACTGCAGGATCAAATAGGTACGGTGAGAACTGGTTTCCCAATCTTTTTGAGATACCCTCCAGGGAAGGCAATTGTCTATATTGATTGTAAGGAAGGTGTTAATGTCTAGTGTTGAGAAGTGAACGACAGCAGTAAAATAATTGGGGATCCTGAATGCGAGGCCCATGAATATATAGTGACATTTTTCTGTGTGGACCTCATCCCTGCAACATGATATTACCTCAATAATCAAGATATAATCTTCAAACTGTAACCATACATTGAAGTCCATGCCTTTTTGATTATCCTGAAATATGCAAATGAAAAAATCTTAAAATCAATGTTAGCGATCGCCAAATAAGATGACAGCGATATCCCCCATGACTGATATCAAAACTACAATAGAAAAGTGTGTCATGACCATAGGTCACCAATGAAATGCCAAAGAGTCCACTTGTCAGTGTGTCATTATAGAATCATGCCCACGAAACCCTCCAGGGAAGTGTCGGCCCTGAGGTTTGACTTGATGCATGAATGTAGCCCTGGTGATTGACTGACCAGGGTTACATTCACATGCATTAGGTCAAACATTGATCATAATGTATAAAAGCCTTATACTGCATATATATTCATTACCATAAAACGGCATTTGGGAAACACAGGGATAGAAAAGGGTTATCTCATTAGTCCAACGTCTGCATGCTGCTGGACTGACAGCTTTAGATATGATAGATACTTAGTTGGAAATCAATAGATCAAGTATGAGTTAGTCAGACTCTGCAGCTGTGGCCAGACTGATCGAATATTGCTTTATGCCATTAATAAATCAGTCAAATCAGGCCCTCGTATTTCAGAAGTTATTTTGAAGCTATTTATGAATGCAATGGTTTGAAATCACAGCTTTTTTTCAGGTTTGAAATTAACTTTCATCCAGCTTCTGACAAAATACAGATTTGTGATAAATGAAGCACAACAGGTGTATGTTTACTATCCAATACAATAACTATCTCACAATGATTAGAAAAGAAGCAGTACATTCATTGATGTTTCAGATGATAGCAGGCTGCAGTAGTGGTTAAAACTGCATTGCTATGACATCTCTAAAATCCCTATGTTATTGCTTACAGTCATTTCATACTGCATGGTATGTGCACAATTGTACAATGTTTTGAAATACCTCCTGGTCTACCGTGGTAATCTTTGATAATCTCCTCGGGCTACACCAGCATCACCTGCCCACCTATGGATATTATGATGAAAGTCATTGAACCCCTATTGGTAGTAAGTAGATTAACTCCCAGGGCTATCATATTTCACATTATCCCCTTAAGGACTGCTTATGCTTCAATATACATCATTGGTCAGCATGATGCATGAATGCAGGCCTCGTGAGTCACTCGCCAGGGCTCACTGACCCTGCAGGTTTAAAACACTCCAAGCGGGAAGCTACAATGCTCCAATTAAGTATCACCAGTGCTTGATTGGTGGATCATGATGACCAATGGGCATGATGAAATTCTACATTAGCAGCGCTTAAAGGATTAACCAGACCACACCAGCAACTTTTCAATATAGTGAGTTGTGAGATCAGGTTCCTGATGTTTATATTTTTTTCATTTAGAGATGTAATACGTACATGTGATGTAAAATAATTCTGTTGACTTTCATTTGTCCTATGTCAAAGATAGAATGTAATATTTGCATGTATATGCATTTTTTCCATAATGTTCAATATATAGAATGGGAATGAATATAACTTGTAAGACCTATACTTGATCAAAGGTGTATGTTGCACCATAATACTCTCCCCTCAGGGTCAGATTGTACCTCTGTAATGCAATTATAGATCCATACTAGAAGAAGGGAGGGAGGAGGACTCTAGGCTGCAAGTCCAGCACTGAAAGAAGGAGAAAGAGAGGATACTGCAAGTGTCTCTTTGGAGAAAGGCATCAGAAAACATGCAACTCTGGCAGAAGAGTGCAATAATGCTGGTTAAACTCATCCTCTCTTAGCTCAAATCGCTCTAACTCGCACCACCGCTGATCACATTTGGACCTTAACACTATGGGACTTATGATCAATGTGCAGGCCAGAGCCAGGTGGTCACATTTTTGTATACCAACAAAACCGCTGATTTAGAGCCAACTGACGTCTGTCAGTCAATAAGGTTAGGCGTAGGGACCGTATCCTTAGCCCTTTAATTGTTTCTAGTTGTACTGGAGCTTGGAGTATGATTATTTGATTCACTATTAATCCTAGCAAGGGATAATGCATGCACAGAAAGCGGCAGAACTGTTATTGCAGGAATCATGTCTGTGACTCACTTGGCGTACCAGGGGGTTGGTTACATTTCGTAGTGCATTGGAGGATCCTTTCTGCTTGTCACCTCAATGTTATATGTAAATAGTAACACAGAATAAAAGGATTTATAACTATGTGGCATTTGGCAGACAGCTGTGTTGTGTAGTGGGGCTCTTCCTTTACTAGTTTTTTATCAAATGTCATTTACAAAAATAGCATTGCCTCTGTGCAAGGGTCTAATAAAATGGCAAAGTACTACTGTTCTTGTTTATACACATCATCTTACACTGGCGAATAAGTGCTCTTGTTTGATACTGGCCTCTTCAGCTTCAACCTAGGGAACTGTAAAGCCAATACATGATTAGTTATCTATGTAGAATGTATAGTAAATCTTCATTTATCACTATTTGACATATATCAATGTAGCCTTGGCTCGCCTACTCACCTGTGCCACATTCATGCATCATGCATTCAGAGACATGAATTAAGTACTAAGGGGAACTTTATTGTTGCATCCTTAAAAAAGACAAGTAGTAAAACTCAAACATAATCTATAGCCATCATACCAAGCAAATGATGAAAAAAGAAGGAAAAACAGTAATCAATGAAAAAGACAAGAGACGATCATTGAAAACATTATGGCTTTCAACAACCCGTTTCTGACTGTAGGCAAAGTCATTATATTGTTGTCAATGAAAACCCACTGTAAAATGCAGTCCTTAGATGCAGAGAGTGCAATGGTTTGATCAATATGTGAGGCAAAATAGGAACCTATTGGGTTCACTTAATTGCCACAATAAGGCCTAGCTACCCAGGCATCCAGCAGCCACTTTCACAATGTCATACGACGGGATTCTTCAGTTGAACCAGGGACCCTTTAGTTTGCAGTGTGTGGCTGTTGTAAAATGGACTCCTCCGTGCCTCCGATAAGATGCAGGCAGGGTGAGTGGTGCTACCAGGCTGTTTTTACAATGCTTTACAAGGATACACCAAAAAATGCGCCTTATAGGAGTAGGCAATGGTAGATGATTTTGCCTAGAGAATTGGACTAAAATGCTGAAAAAAGCCCCCAGATGTGCCTTGAAGGATTTTCTTGAACTATGGACTGGCTTATTGTTGGCCAGGGGTAGAAGGTTAGGGTTCAGCTTATACAAGAGGTATAGAGCATATATCATGGTAATTAGCAAGGGGCCCAGCAGGCACTTTGACATTGTGAGATGAGACACCCTTTGGCTGGGGTGTGTGACCATTGTAAAATAACCTCCTCTTAACCTCTAAGCAGAGGTATAAGAGCAGGCAGGATGAAGGGTGATGTATGGGAGGCCGAACTTTAGTTCCTTCTACAGTGTGGGCTTCCCTAGCCCACTTAAAAGGGTCTATTTCTCCTCTTTTTTATCCCCTCAGGATGTGTGTGGTGCACATATGCGCGGGCACTGACACATTCCTCTGTGAAATGGTAATGTAGTTCTCGCCATGAATATGACCTAAGCTGTCGAAAGTGTGTTAAACATCTATTACTCACTCACTCCTTCTACAGTGAATGTCTTTAGAGGTGGAGTGAGGGGATGATACTACTCCATGATTAATTACCTAAACTGCATGATTGGATGGATTTAAGCACTTTTTAAGCTACCTTCAGCTACCCAAAAGTTATCAAAAGTTACTTAAATGTCATAATGAAATTTAAGCAAATTTAGGTGACATTTACTAAACTTAAACTTGCTTAAATAGTCACTTTAAGCAATCCGAAATGTGCTTAAATCCCTACATTCATACACTGCTATCGAGCCTATATGCATGCAGCCTGTCCACGAAATAACATTTGGACAGAAATGTAACCCTAAGGACCTTAAGGCAGTCACACCAGTGCAATCATTAGTGACCACTACATGCAGGGCTGTAATGTGATATTAGAATGAGGGATCTAATCATACTGTCAATAGACTGTTAAATGTCCATTAGTGAGGGAAGACAGAAGCTCAGAGGTCTCCAGTTGATAATCATTTATTCCAGTTTGGTGGTACAGAGTGATGACAAGATGTTATAAGATGATCACTCACCTATCCAAGCCTATCCAGCTAAGCCTGTGCCCTAGTACAAGGTGATACCGTGTCTAGGTCTGACAGCTGAAAGATGGCCTGGGCTAGCTTTGGGTGTCTTAAATACAAAGCCAGCTTCAGGTGGTGCAATACCTGGGGGTGTTGCCTTTTGCTGACCCCTGCAGGTTGCTGCTAAAAATAGGAACCGGACCTTGCCCCTAAGGGCAAGTTGCTCCAGCAGCTGGGCTTAATATAGGTGGCAAGGTTGTGACCACCAGCAGGGATCCCAGAGGTGAACCTGGGGTCACTGCTGGAGCAGGCAGGGCCAGTGAATGCAATCTCCCTGCCAAGCCTAAAGTTTGGGGTGTGAGTAGCCTTGTAGGCAGATCTGTAGATGAGCTTAGTGGTGAAAAGGTAAATATATATCGAATAATTGTAATACCCAGAATCGTCCATTGATAATACCATCTTTAGAAATGCAGTCCAAAGCTATCTATTAATAGAGATTTTTAGTGAATGGTTAAATAATTATGATACATAAAACCCCTCGTATAAGTGAAACCAAACTTCCGGAACATCAAGGGGTCTGAAATGGTTTAGAAGCTGCAGTTTATCTTACATGGGTTTTTGATCAGATTATAGTTACAGCATCACTGTAAAAATAACTGTCAACTGTGAACCACAGTATTTGTATTGCCATGGACCAGTGTAGTTTTACAAGAAGCACCAGGTGGCAGTACCGTAGTACAATGACAATTATATGGCAACTTTGGGACAAAGTTTCCGCCATTATTATGACAATTCTTTTTTTTACAGCGTACATAACTACTTTGGACATTCCCAGAGCTGTAGGAACAGTGTAATAGGACAATGCATAGATCGCGATCCAACACCCCTCCACTCATAATATTTCCTGGTACCTCAATGTATAGAGTTCTGCATGGCTACATTAGGAGCAGAGGAAGTGACCACTTTAGGCCCTCCTCTATAGGAGAGTCATTGTGGAGGATGTGCCCACTTTAGACCCTTCTCTATAGGAGAGTCATTGTGGTGGAAATGACCACTTTAGGCCCTCCTCTATAGGAGATTCATTGTGGCGAAAGTGACCGCTTTAGGCCCTCCTCTATAGGAGATTCATTGTGGCGAAAGTGCCCACTTTAGGCCCTTCTCCATAGGAGATTCATTGTGGTGGAAGTGACCATTTTAAGCCCTCCTCTATAGGAGAGTCATTGTGGGGGAAGTGACCACTTTAGTCCCTCCTCTATAGGAGAGTCATTGTGGAGGAACTGACCACTTTAGTCCCTCCTCTATAGAGAGTCATTGAGGAGGAAGTGACCACTTTAGGCCCTCCTCTATAGGAGAGTCATTGTGGGGGAAGTGACCACTTTAGGCCCTCCTCTATAGGAGATTCATTGTAGGGGAAGTGACCACTTTAGTCCCTCCTCTATAGGAAATTCATTATGGAGGAACTGACCACTTTAGGCCCTCCTCTATAGGAGAGTCATTGTGGGGGAAGTGACCAATTTAGGCCCTCCTCTATAGGAGATTCATTGTGTGGGAAGTGACCACTTTAGGCCCTCTCCATAGGAGAGTCATTGATGTGGAAATGGACACTTTAGGCCCTCCTCTATAGGAGATTCATTATGGGGGAAGTGACCACTTAAGTCCCTCCTCTATAGGAGAGTCATTGTGGAGGAACTGACCACTTTAGGCCCTCCTCTCTAGAAGAGGGATTGTGGTGGAAGTGACCACTATAGGCCCTCTCCATAGAAGAGTCATTGATGTGGAAATGGCCACTTTATGCCCTCCTCTATAGGAGATTCATTGTGGGGGGAATGACCTCTTTAGGCCCGCCTCTATAGGAGAGTCATTGTGGAAAAATTGACCACTTTAGGCCCTCCTCTATAGAAGAGGCATTGTGGTGGAAGTGACCACTATAGGCCCTCTCCATAGGAGAATCATTGATGTGGAAATGGTCACTTTAGGCCCTCCTCTATAGGAGATTCATTGTGGTGGAAATGACCACTTTAGGTCCTCCGCTATAGGAGAGTCATTGTATGGGGAGTGACCACTTTAGGCCCTACTCTATTTGAGCGTCATTTTGTAGGAAGTGACACTTCAGTATTCTATTTACAAACATGTTTTACAACAGCCTCCATACATAACCATTGCAGTACTTGCTGCATTTGGTCAACTGTGACGTCATACAATGCATCACAAAGGCTTGCTACTCCCCCTTATAGTAGTTCATCTTTTGGTAAGTATGCCAAAATCTTGATTGTTTGCACAAAGGCTATCATAATGTCAACATGGAAATAGGGTGGTCTTGTCTCTCAACCTTTATATAGCTTTTCAGCCATAAAATGAACCCTTTCCTTGAATAATGCAAAGAAATGCCATTGATAGGTGTTTGCTATCCCAGCGTTTCACTAACGAGTCCCACAATCTTCTTTTCTTTTTGCACCATCACTAAACCCTTTATAATACAATCAACATGAGTTACATGCCAGGGATGTATAGTTCCACTATGTTGACAAAAGGGCAGATTGCATTACATGACCCGTAAGGTGCCCCAGGTGATCAATATCTACATACAGAACCTGCATGACGGTAGTTATGATACTCACTCATTTACAGTAGACCCCGTAATAGAATAAAAAGGTAATATTCAGATGGCATTTTTTGTTAAAACAGACTTGATGAAAGCTGTCTTCGTCTAGATGCAGCTATTGGTGATGCACAGTCCTTTCCAAATAGTCTTATTTACTGTGACTGTATAAAGAGACCATCAGCTATTAAAGACACTATAAGAGAAACCTATGGTGACAATGGCAGTGCTCCCACCAGCATATTACCACCCCATTGCTCCTTTCCCGGCATGAATAAGGAAAGTATTGAATAAGGAATGCCATTCTGAACACAGATGTAACAATTCCTGTCACTGGGCTTGGTTCCTGAGAGGAATGTGTATGGATTCATCACAACAAGGTCAGGATGTCACTACGCTCTACCTGAGGGGACTACTTTACACCATAATGTAGTTCCTGCAACAGCAGCATTTCCTCGTTTCTTTACCCTGTATCCACTCATACAGTGCAGTGCTTTCTGCTATTTCAGATACCCAAGAGATATTAATCATTTAATGTGAACAGAATGCTCAGGATCTTTATTTAATGATACTGCAACTCAGTATGGTATGGCTCAGGTGACCGCCTTTCTTTTACGTATTATATCAAATACTCTGGACTGCCCCAACTGTATAAGAACATAAATATCTTCAGAAAACCAAAAGGGCCATTTAGAACACATCATGTCAACCAATACATGTGTAGGGGCCGGTATCGTCGTATATATATTAGTGCCGTTCATCCGAGAGACGTGTTCATGTGGTGCCTGTTCCTTCTATGCCAGCTAGGTGTCGCTTCGTGATACCCCGTTGGTACAAGAGGGGGCGGCACCATGCCTCGCGTCCAGCTTCTACTAAGAAGCCGGACAAGCGGCAGAAGGTGACTGGACCTGGTCCAGTCCAGACGCGCAGCTTAACCTGTAGACCAGAGTGGAATAAAGTCCTACCCGAGAGGTAGGGGTTTCTGGGGCTTTGCCCAACCCGAACTACTCGTGTTGTGTTGGTATTTCTAGTGGTAAGCGAGCCAAAGAGCCACCCAACATATAAGTCAATACGAACCATTACACTGGTGCCGTGACCAGTTGGTTCGGGGCTGGTGCGCGGCCACATTGGCCGAAAGCCTCGGGAAACCCGAAGCGGATCCCCCCAGCCCTGGGCTAGAGGGATTCGAAGAGGATGACTTCACATCCCAGCATCTGTTGTTAGACTGGAAACCCAGTCAACAACAAATGTATAATCCAGCGGGTGTCCGAACTGTTTTCTCGACACCCGGTCTGATGGACGGTGCCACGGGTGATGGTATCGTAAACTTGTATCCGGGTACACCACAAATGGGAGTACCGGATACGGGATTGTTTAAGGGAGTAATAAAACCCCCAACTTTAGACCTGAGTGATTGGTCCCAAGCTATAACTAGCAGGCGCCAACTGTGTCCTATTGTACCAGCAGGCTCGGCTAGTAACTTGGGTATCCCAGTAGCACAAAGCCCTGGAAAACGTACTGCGACCCCCCCAGAAGCAGTACCAGATGGTGCAAACGAGGTAGCCCCATTAATGACATCGTCATTAATGGGGCTACCGGAGCTAGCCACTCCTGTGTGTCCAAAAGGTTTTTCGACTCGGTGGCCAGCAGCCATGAGAACCTCAAAACGGGGGTAAATGCTTGCACGGCCGACGGAAGCAGTATGCGTACATTTGGTAGGACGTTTATGCCTATCCGTATAGGAGGCAAAGAATTTGTTCTTTCGCCGACTATAGCAGAGGTTAGTGATAACGGAATCCTCGGACTGGATTTTGCAAGCTTGTACGGGGCCGTCTTGGACCCAAGGGACGGTTTGATGAGTATACGGAACCCGTATGGCTTGCATGTCCAATGCGTATTGAGACAGGTGTCTTCGGTTGCATCAGTGATACACACGGTGAAGATCCCACCGGGTACCACTTGCGATGTCCTTTGTGGTGGATCCATGGCCCAAAGGAATGAAACTGGAGTCTATGAACCCGATACGGTGTACTTGTCGAGCATCGGGTTGGACTCAGTGGATACATTAGTGGCTAATGCAGCTTGGGCTGTATTACCCATGACTAACCGAAGTGGTTCGGTGGTTTACTTGAAGCGAGGCGACAGTATAGGGAGGATGAGCTCGGTAGAACATGTCGCCGAGGCTAAATTCAATAAACCACTGAACCCTGTTAGTAAGCATCCTTTGGATGAAGAATTTCAAAAGCTGATTGATCAGTCTGATTTAGTGAATACGGAGGATAAGGATTGCCTAGCGAAACTCCTACAAAAGTACGAGAGTGCTTTTGGTAGGGAGGGAGGACCGTAGGGTAGATCCGATAAGGTGTTGCACACCATAGATGTGGGCAACTAGAAACCTTTTAAAATTCCGTATCGTAGACTTCCTCTAAAGAAGAAGTTAATTTGTGAAGAGGAAATACAAAAACAGTTGGACCTAGGGGTCATCGTGCCTAGCTCGGGTCCCTGGTCCAGCCCTGTTTGTATGACCACTAAGAAAGACGGTACAATCCGCTTTTGTGTCGACTACCGGAAATTGAATGGTTCATCGTTCGCTTCTTCACGGACATATCTATACCATTAAATATGTCGTGAAGCGTTACGCCTTCTTTCCAGGCATCCCTGGCAGCAATCTGCTCGTCTCGGTCTCTCAGACCCTTGACGAATTGTGTAATCAAATCATCCATATACCAGTCCTGGTTTTCAGTACCGGGTCTAGCCTTGCTTAGCAGGGCATGGAGCTCCATACCGTATGCTCGGAAAGCTTCGTTAGGCTTCTGTGTACGTTTCTTAAAACGGACCATCGGGTCCTCCTTGACCATGTTACATAACAGTCCGCTAGCAGATTCTACCAACTGCTCAAAACTCCCTACAAGACCGTACCAGGTCCGCCATTGCTCTACAGCCATGCGACCCGGCCTGCCTTTCAGACATCTTACTAGATGCGGCTTGGCCTCGTATGGGGTCCACCCATTACAGTTCATCACATCGATGAAGTCTTCAAACCACTCTTTCCATGGTCGAGTACCGTCATATTCCTTAGGAATAACGGCTACCCTTCGGGCAGAATTATGAGCATACATCAACCTAGTGCATTGCTGTTTGCTCCATTCAATCGCCTTGGTTTCATTCAAGGTTCGATTGCCCCCTATACCACCGAAGCTCGTATTGCCTGGTGGAGGTGGTGGTGGTGGCTGTGTATACGTCCACTGTAAGCCACTGTGGTTCGTATAACCCGCACCACCCTGGTTAGGGCCGGGACCCGAGGTACCACTGTAGACTGTGGTACCAGGGGCACCGCCCCCTCCTTGCGCGCTTTGATAACCGCCGCTGGAAGGTTGGTTTCCCGCCGGATGACTGCCATCGTTTGATGGATTGGGTTGGCTGCTGTCATTACCAGCTCCCAACCCCACACTATCTCTCGGATCCACATGTATGTGGAATCCGTTAGTCTCCACACTACTGTCGGAGGCGTCCCGTGGTACATAGTCCGGGTCCAGATTGTGGACTATGGGGACTTCACTTATCCGGACTCTACTAGTTCGGCCATGCTTATCTTGGGTTCTGATATAAACTCCCCCTTGATCTACATTCCGCGTCGCATTATCATTGATAAAAGGATTATACGGCGGATGCTTCGGCGTAGAACAGGAGACTGGGTCACCCTGTTTAACGAACGTCGAGTTCGGGTTTGTATCCTTACTCGCCGGAGGGGCATTCGCTTGCTCCTGCTCCTGTAAATAACTCTCCATGGCAGACTTATTTATTGTGAGGGTAGCTAGATCTGTGGTCAGGTTTCGCTGTTCCTCCCTCAGCTGTGCGTTTTCTGCTAAGATTTCGGATCGAATCTTTTCATTTTCCGCCACAGCTTGGTTTCGTTCTTCTTGAGCGGCCAAAGCCTCTCGCTTAAAAGTATCCTTTAGTAGGCGGTACTTTTCACCCTTCTCTTTCTGAGACCTTTGGTACTCATTGGTCTCTTTCCTTATCTCGGCTTGCTCCGAGACCATTCTTGCCTCTGTCTCCGCCTTCCGGAGTTGAAGTTTCTTTAGCTTCTCCTCCATGGCATGCAACTCGGATTGTAGTCTGCTTACATCCCGGGCCTTAGCAACCTCCTCGGCTCTAGCCTTTTCGATTGCTCTAAGTTTATTGGCTTCTTCGAGTTCTAACTCGGCCAATCTTTTCTCTTTCTCGCGTTCGTCTCTCTCCTTCCTCTCCAACCGATGGGTTACGGAAGTTAGACGATATTTCAGGTCAGATTCTTTTAGAATCGCCTCCTGTTCATCGGACCGTAATTTTCCGATCTTAGACTTAGTTTCCTCTTCTATTTTCAATTGGGCCGCCATGAATTGTTCATGTTGCCTCCTAGCCTGTAACTCTACCTGTTCTTTGGCTTTCAAATAGGCCGGGGTAGTTTTATACCCGGGACCCATCCGACGCCCGTATATAGACCTGCGGCTGCCTCCAGGATTAAACATGGAGTCAGACAAGCCTTCGTCTAGAGATCGGCCTAGGTGATGCCTTTCCGAGCTTTTCGGTTCAGTATCCCTAGGCTTAATCTTCGCGTTCACTTCTGGGACCAATGGGTCCCTTATGGCTTTACCATCATCGCTGTCATGGTCCGACGATGTCATTAATGGGGCTACCTCGTTTGCACCATCTGGTACTGCTTCTGGGGGGGTCGCAGTACGTTTTCCAGGGCTTTGTGCTACTGGGATACCCAAGTTACTAGCCGAGCCTGCTGGTACAATAGGACACAGTTGGCGCCTGCTAGTTAAAGCTTGGGACCAATCACTCAGGTCTAAAGTTGGGGGTTTTATTACTCCCTTAAACAATCCCGTATCCGGTACTCCCATTTGTGGTGTACCCGGATACAAGTCAATGCGAACCATTACGTCTTGGACCCGAGGGACGGTATGATGAGTATACGGAACCCGTATGGCTTGCATGTCCAATGCGTATTGAGACAGGTGTCTTCGGTTGCATCAGTGATACACACGGTGAAGATCCCACCGGGTACCACTTGCGATGTCCTTTGTGGCGGATCCATGGCCCAAAGGAATGAAACTGGAGTCTATGAACCCGATACGGTGTACTTGTCGAGCATCGGGTTGGACTCAGTGGATACATTAGTGGCTAATGCAGCTTGGGCTGTATTACCCATGACTAACCGAAGTGGTTTGGTGGTTTACTTGAAGCGAGGCGACAGTATAGGGAGGATGAGCTCGGTAGAACATGTCACCGAGGCTAAATTCAATAAACCACTGAACCCTGTTAGTAAGCATCCTTTGGATGAAGAATTTCAAAAGCTGATTGATCAGTCTGATTTAGTGAATACGGAGGATAAGGATTGCCTAGCGAAACTCCTACAAAAGTACGAGAGTGCTTTTGGTAGGGAGGGAGGACCGGTGGGTAGATCCGATAAGGTGTTGCACACCATAGATGTGGGCAACGAGAAACCTTTTAAAATTCCGTATCGTAGACTTCCTCTAAAGAAGAAGTTAATTTGTGAAGAGGAAATACAAAAACAGTTGGACCTAGGGGTCATCGTGCCTAGCTCGAGTCCCTGGTCCAGCCCTGTTTGTATGACCACTAAGAAAGACGGTACAATCCGCTTTTGTGTCGACTACCGGAAATTGAATGGTATAACAAAGAAGAACTCGTATCCTTTACCAAGGATAGACGAGACTTTAGATAGCTTGGGCGGAAACCAATGGTTCTGTACCTTGGATTTACAGTCCGGGTATTGGCAAATACCGATGCACCCCGATGACAAGGAGAAAACAGCGTTCTCCAGTCATATGGGGCTATTCGAGTATAATGTCTTACCCTTCGGATTGTGTAACGCCCCCGCTACATTCGAGGCTATGATGGAATCCTTACTGAGTGATCTTTTGTGGAAAAAATGCTTGGTCTACTTGGACGACGTGGTCGTGTTCGGCAAGTCGTTCAAGCAATGCCTGGCGAATCTACAATTGGTCCTCGACCGGATACTATCTAACGGTCTTAAACTTAAACCCAAGAAGTGTAATTTGTTTAAGAAAACAATCACATACTTGGGAAGGATCATAACTCCTAACGGGGTGAGCGCAGATCCGGAAAAATTAGAAGCTGTGGAGAACTGGGAGAGACCCACGAGTGCTAAGGAGGTGAGATCATTTTTAGGATTCTGTTCCTATTACCGTGATTTCATACCGAATTACTCTCGTGTTAGCTTCCCCATGCAGTGCTTAGCTCACTGGACCCCGGGTAGGGCACGGGACCCATTCCCATGGACCAGCGAGCAAGAAGAATCTTTTAATAAAATAAAAGATTTGTTTAGGAATACACCCGTGTTGAAATATCCCACTCCCGAGGGACATTTCATCTTAGACACCGATGCGAGCAATGATGCAATTGGGGCAGCTCTCTCTCAGGTCCAGGAGGGAGTCGAAGTCCCAATAGCATTTGCTAGTAACACGTTAAGCAAGACTCAGCGAAATTATTGTACCACCAAGCGAGAGCTCCTCGCTGTGGTGGTGTATACGAAGAAGTTTAAGCACTTCCTTTGGGGAAGTGACTTTACCTTAAGAACAGACCATTCGTCTCTTAGGTGGCTCCTTAACTTTAAGGACGCCTAGGGGATAATTGGACAATGGTTAGCTCACCTATCCGAATTCGGATTAGAGCATAAGCAAATAGAGCACCGACCCGGTGCTAAACATATCAATGCGGATGCCTTGTCGAGACGACCTATCCGAAGGTGCCAAAATGCCACTTGTGAAGACTGCGGGGCCCACAATGCTGTGGTAGCCGGGTTGGTATTTAATTATACCACCCCCCGTATTCCCTGGGAGGAGGCTGTGTGTAGCTATCTCGATTGGTCCCCGGAGACCATCAAGAAGTTCCAACAGTCGGATCCCACCACTGCGCGCATAATGGAATACCTACGGTCAGGTATTAAACCGGCAAGGCCGCTAGTATCCCTAGAAGATAGGGAGGCGAGACGATTGCTAGCCCAATGGACCGAGCTAGAGATCCGAGACGGCATACTATGTAGGTGGAAGACAACTCCCACCAATGGTAGGCTGTTGCAAATAGTGATACCCACCCCGATGAGGAGGGATATCATGTATTATTGCCATGGTCATCAAACGAGTGGCCATTTCGGTAAGAAGAGGTCAATAGAGCGCCTACAAAGGCGTTACTACTGGCCCGGTATGAGAGGCGACCTGCTCCGGTGGATCGCCACTTGCCCGGATTGTTGTAAAAACAAGCCGGGACCCGGCCTGGGTAAGCAACCCCTATCCCAGGAATTGTTTGGTATCAGATTCGCTCGAGTGGCGATAGATATTATCAGCGGAATTAAAACGATGCCCCGGGACAATACTTGTATGATGGTCGTAACCGACTATTATACCAAGTACACTCGGGTGTTCCCCCTTCCTAACCACAAAGCCGCCACGTGTGCGGAGGCATTTGTGAAAGGCTGGGTGCTCCATTTGGGTGTTCCCCTTATGATGCACAGCGACCAAGGAAGGGAGTTCGAGTCGGAGCTATGGCAGGAAATGTGCCATTACCTAGCCATTTGCAAGACCCGAACAAATCCATACCGACCACAGTCGGATGGGCAGGTAGAGCGTTTCAACAGAACCCTCATACAAGTGCTAAAGCCCCTGGTTAATACCCACCAGGACGACTGGGATGAACAGTGCGAGTTTGTGGTACATGCCTACAACAACACTGTCCATTCATCCACTAATTGCACCCCCAACATGCTAGTGTTCGGCGAGGACATCATAATGCCCGCCGACTTAGTGTATGGAGTGGTTGGGATAGACCCGGAGGCGCCCTGCACCGTGTTGTTTGTGGAGTCATTAAGGGATAGGTTCAAACAGGCATACTAGGCCGTTCGGAAAGAACTGCTGAAGAGTGCGAAGTGGCAGAATGTGGGCTATGACACCAATGCTAAACGAATTCGTTTTAATGTTGGGGACAAAGTACTAAGGTATTACGAGCCGCTAGAGAAGCTGAAGCTCGTAACGCCTTGGGAAGGTCCGTTTAAAATAATTCGTGTCATCTCCGAGCCCACGGTGATGATGGAGAACTGCCTAACTGGTAGGAAATGGAAGACAAATGTCGGAAAACTTCGGCCCTGGAAGGGACGCGAAGAGGCGGAGAGGGAGTTTGGTTACAAACCACCTGTATCTGTCCCTAGCGGACCGAGCGTGGTAGTACCGATGAAGCGCCCTAGAGGCCGGCCGAGAAAGACGCCGGGAGATGAGGTTATGGTGAAAAAGAAGACGAAGGCCAGGAAATGACCTAATCGTAAGAAAAGGAAAAATGTCTCGCTGAGTGAAGGCATTACGTATGGGAAGGTGCCCGCAGTGGCTAAGCGGAATCCGGAAAAGGCCGTACATAAGGCCGGGAAAAATAAAAGGCTAACCGAAGGCGTTAGACGCAGTCCCCGGTTGAGGTCTGCCGTAACCTAACTCAGTACACAACGAGCTGCTGCGTGTTGTCCGCCATAGGCGGGTAACATACGTTCCACGGCTGGAGATGCCGAACGCGCCCTCCCCGGGTAGCTGTATCCCGTGAGCGGCGGTCGGATTAACCGGTATATTCGCTTAGAAGCATTGTATACACCGCCAAACTCCAGCAGATAGCACTCGGGTGGTAGGCCGCGTCTCGCATGTCGAGTCGAATGTTAGTTCAGATCTAGTTCCCTAGGTGGCGCCGCGGGTGCGGCGGGAAAGCGCAGAACTAGGTCACCGGATAGCCACGGCGGGATCTCGCGAGAAGAGAGGTCTGACGTCATACTGGTCATAACTAGAGCGGACTCGTGGTGGTTAGACGCCACCCGTTTTTGCTCTAGTTAGTGTTGGGAGTTTACAGGCCCTAGCTGTCGGTTAGCTTGTCTAACGATACCCTTTTGTTGGACGAATCCTTCGGGAGGAGTCCAACACAGACGCCAAATCATTTGGAAGTCGCCCTCAGTGCCATGGCACAGGGGACGATTGACGCCGCGCGTCAGACTGCCAACGTTCTGTTGGAACTAGGCGAGGACCCGAAGGTCCCATCTCGGGTCGAGGAATCTATGGATTCTTCGACAGAGGAGGCCGCCCGGACGCTCTCGGCTATGGCCGAGGCCACCGACCGGGAAAGGATGCCACCTCCACCACCACCACGCCCGGAGCGCTCGTCTACAGCAGCAGCTTCGGGTAGCAAAGTGGATGTCCTGGACATTCCAATGTATCCTCCGGGATTCAAGACTCGGATCGAACGTATGGCACACGTCGATCGCGAGGCCGGTGTGGTGTACACTTCCTGGGGGACCTACATCCCCATGCACGCCTCCATGTTCGGATGCGGACCGATGGCGGTGGAGCAAGGCGTGCCCAAGCCCATACCAGATGATTTCAAGACTCTGGTTATGGACTCGTGCAGTGACGAGTTGGCTGACAATATGCCAGTCTCTTGGCTCCGCAACTACCTGAAGTTGGCGGAGAAGATGGCGGTCAACGAGAGTCTGGCCCGAGCCGTGCTGATCTCCGAGGGCATCACCCGAAAGGCCTCGGAGTTAAGAGAGTCTGAATCCGACATGGATACAGACTCCACAGTCACTTTGTCCTTGGTGGAAACCGACCGGGTCAAGCGATTGACCCGCAAACCTGCGCCGAAGGGTCCTCTCACCGAGAGTGATCTGGAGGCTGAGGATGTACGCATTGCCGTCGAGAGGTCCACAACCGAGACCGACCCAGCTGCCGACATTCCGGACGCACCTGGTGAGATCTCGGAAGAGGACATCTCGCGCCAGCAGGCTGCTGTCGAGGCCAAGCGAGCCGAGCTTGCCAAGCAGCAGAAGCAGCTCACCGCAGCTCGCCGGGCCCATCGCAAGCAGCAGGCCCAACTAAAATCCAAGGTCTCTTCCGACTCTGACTCCCCGGTCAGCGGCAGGAGGAGCCCTCGTACAGAGGACAGGAATCCACGGGAGTCGGATTCCAGTCCTGAGATGCCGGCGCAGCCAACCAAGGTTCAGCGCCGGAAGAAGAAGAACGGAGCGAAAGCGTCTCCGGCAGAGCCTACGCCCCCCACCAAGCCGAGGGGTAAGGGCCAGCCGAAGGCGCCCGCCTCCACCACCACAACCACCACAGTAGCCACCTCGGTTGCTGCAGCTTCCACTGCCAGTACCAGCGGAAAAAGCGCCAAGTCCTCTACCAAGGCTTCGGCTGGTACCACCACTACCAGCCGAGCCAGCCGTAGGGGAGCAGGTATCTACACGGACAGTGAGGACAGCGACAGCGATCCAGAACTGCCCGAGTCGGCCAAATCTGATTTGGAGTCCGTGACAACGTGGGAAGAAATGACCACGGATGTCCCGAAGGACGACAATCAGAAATGGATGTGGAAGAATGCAGCCGAGGGGTTCAAGGAACGGACTCCCCGCTGCTTCGCGGACTGTGCCTACGACACGGTCCACTACATGTGTCCCGGCGCCGTCAATAAGGACGGTGACAGCAATGACGAGGAGTGGATGAAATCCGGCCCCTCGGATACGCCTGTAGGTAAATTCTACCTCATTTGGATTGATCAGCTGAAATCCAAATTGGGGTCGATTTACAGCTACGAGGCCCGGACGAAAGTCCAGTGGGCAATGACCCAATGGGGACCAACCGGCAACCGCCGACGGTGCCCATTCCAGTCATACCAGCTGGCTCTCACAGGTGAGAAGATGTTCGAGACGAAGCCTCGCTTCGCCCGGCACATCGTAGAACATCACATGCACCACAAGCCTGTGATGATGTGTGTGCTCGGAGACCGCCCGAGCAAACAGTGTGATGGCTCGTTCAGCACTCACCGGCGCCGAGACATGGCTCTGCACTTGCAGAAAGCCCATGGTATCGGCCTGGAGAAAACCAGGAAACGAGCCATCAAGTGCTTCAACGAGCTCCTAGCTAACTGGGCCTCGTTGAGCGTGAAAGACGTTAAGGAGCAGGCATTCGAGACCGGATTCTGCTCATGGAAGAGCGGCAGATTGTTGACCTTCTTCCAAATCAACTTCTCGTCCACGAAGTTCGGGATGCCCAGCGAGGTGCACCTGAAGGTG
This sequence comes from Acholoe squamosa, assembly GCA_949317995.1. Lineage (NCBI taxonomy): Eukaryota > Metazoa > Annelida > Polychaeta > Phyllodocida > Polynoidae > Acholoe > Acholoe squamosa. The sequence goes on along the minus strand of OX439045.1, from coordinate 1,542,697 downwards.
AAAAAGTGGCGAGGGGACGATAAGCGGGAGAAGGCCAAGGCCCGCTCGAAGGGTCCCGGAGGAGGCACAACCACAGCTACCGGTGCTTCCAAAAGGACCCGAGCAGACCGGTCCGTAATCCCTTCCGGTAGCAAGGACCAGCCAAGACCGAGAGTCTGGCCCGAGCCGTGCTGATCTCCAAGGGCATCACCCGAAAGGCCTCGGAGTTAAGAGAGTCTGAATCCGACATGGATACAGACTCCACAGTCACTTTGTCCTCGGTGGAAACCGACCGGGTCAAGCGATTGACCCGCAAACCTGCGCCGAAGGGTCCTCTCACCGAGAGTGATCTGGAGGCTGAGGATGTACGCATTGCCGTCGAGAGGTCCACAACCGAGACCGACCCAGCTGCCGACATTCCGGACGCACCTGGTGAGATCTCGGAAGAGGACATCTCGCGCCAGCAGGCTGCTGTCGAGGCCAAGCGAGCCGAGCTTGCCAAGCAGCAGAAGCAGCTCACCGCAGCTCGCCGGGCCCATCGCAAGCAGCAGGCCCAACTAAAATCCAAGGTCTCTTCCGACTCTGACTCCCCGGTCAGCGGCAGGAGGAGCCCTCGTACAGAGGACAGGAATCCACGGGAGTCGGATTCCAGTCCTGAGATGCCGGCGCAGCCAACCAAGGTTCAGGTGAAAAAGTGGCGAGGGGACGATAAGCGGGAGAAGGCCAAGGCCCGCTCGAAGGGTCCCGGAGGAGGCACAACCACAGCTACCGGTGCTTCCAAAAGGACCCGAGCAGACCGGTCCGTAAGCCCTTCGGGTAGCAAGGACCAGCCAAGAACGAGAGTCTGGCCCGAGCCGTGCTGATCTCCGAGGGCATCACCCGAAAGGCCTCGGAGTTAAGAGAGTCTGAATCCGACATGGATACAGACTCCACAGTCACTTTGTCCTCGGTGGAAACCGACCGGGTCAAGCGATTGACCCGCAAACCTGCGCCGAAGGGTCCTCTCACCGAGAGTGATCTGGAGGCTGAGGATGTACGCATTGCAGTCGAGAGGTCCACAACCGAGACTGACCCAGCTGCCGACATTCCGGACGCACCTGGTGAGATCTCGGAAGAGGACATCTCGCGCCAGCAGGCTGCTGTCGAGGCCAAGCGAGCCGAGCTTGCCAAGCAGCAGAAGCAGCTCACCGCAGCTCGCCGGGCCCATCGCAAGCAGCAGGCCCAACTAAAATCCAAGGTCTCTTCCGACTCTGACTCCCCGGTCAGCGGCAGGAGGAGCCCTCATACAGAGGACAGGAATCCACGGGAGTCGGATTCCAGTCCTGAGATGCCGGCGCAGCCAACCAAGGTTCAGCGCCGGAAGAAGAAGAACGGAGCGAAAGCGTCTCCGGCAGAGCCTACGCCCCCCACCAAGCCGAGGGGTAAGGGCCAGCCGAAGGCGCCCGCCTCCACCACCACAAGGCTCTCTACCAAGGCTTCGGCTGGGCCTCGTTGAGCGTGAAAGACGTTAAGGAGCAGGCATTCGAGACCGGATTCTGCTCATGGAAGAGCGGCAGATTGTTGACCTTCTTCCAAATCAACTTCTCGTCCACGAAGTTCGGGATGCCCAGCGAGGTGCACCTGAAGGTGAAAAAGTGGCGAGGGGACGATAAGCGGGAGAAGGCCAAGGCCCGCTCGAAGGGTCCCGGAGGAGGCACAACCACAGCTACCGGTGCTTCCAAAAGGACCCGAGCAGACCGGTCCGTAAGCCCTTCGGGTAGCAAGGACCAGCCAAGACCAGCAAACCCAGCTGATCGTCGTGAGTCGGGACAACAAGTCTCGGCTCTGGATATGCCCAGCAACCAGGCCCGTAGGGCGGTTAGCCAGGCGGCCACCCTGGCCACACCTTCCACCTCAACACCTGCACCCGCGGAACAACGCCCGGGCGAAGCCTCTGGCAGCCATGATGATGGGGACGAAGTCTTCGCTCCCCCATCTACGTATACATCCTACTGGGCTGGAGAGGGATCTTCCGGCAAGCGCCCCACGTATAGTGAGTACGCGGCGAAGTTCCCTGCTATGGGACCAGCTGGACCCGAGTCGCAGGTCCTAACCTCCCTGGGCCGGACCAAACCCCGTGGTAGAGGCGGTGGTGGGCTGGAGTCCACCCGAGCTTCCCCGGGTGGTGACCGAGGCCGGGGCGGAATAACGGTTGAGGGCCCGTCAGCTCCTCCAGCAGGTACTCCGCCTGCCTCAGTGGAAGCCACCGCGCCTCCACCAGTCATAGCTCCACCAACGGGCCCTCGGGCACCCCTGATGGAGCTAATTTCGGATACACTGTCAGGTCTTCAGGATCCGAACACGTTTGTTGACCACCGGGATGTCCAAACGGTTCAGATCCAGAATGAGCTGATGGCAGAGTGGCAGGCATTGCACCGCCAGAAGTCGGTCGACTACTGGCGGGTGATGACTGAAGCCACCCTCAATCTGGTATACAAAGTCCAGAAGAGGGAGGAAGATAAAATCAGGCAGCTGGAAAGGAAGAAAGTCGAGGAGGCTCTCGAATCCTGCCGGCGTCAGCAGATGGAAGCTGAAAAGCTTAAGGAGTTCCACCAAGCTGAGAACGCCAGGTACATTCACAGGTTCAAGGAGGCTGACCTCAAATTCTTCCTGGCATTCGGGAAACACCTGGAGGAGTGAGACGGCTTACCGTCGTCCCTTATCTTCATCCCGGATGTCCCACCAGATGCCCCACCGGTCCCGGCTGCTCCACCGGTTCCGGCCACTCCACCGGTCCCGGCTGCTCCGTCAGTTCCGGCAGCTCCCCTGCTTCCGGTCTCTTCTGTCACCCGGACTGCTCCAACTGCCATGGTTGCTTCACCTGCATCCGAGGCAATGGACAGTCCATCCACGGTGATGAGGGCCTTGAGCTTGGGGAGCGATACGCCCAGCGAGGCTTCCGCGGCGCTCTCTGCGAGCAGCTGTAGCAGCTCGGCTCCATCTGCCTCAGTGGAGTCGGCTGAGAAGATGGACACGGATCCGGAAGATCTTTAAGTGTCCATCTGACGGTGTCTTCCTTGTACCCGAGGGTAAAAGCATTTAATATGCCAGAGGCACTGTTCCTTACGCTGGACCCTTAATCTGGAACGGAACCTGCAGTGAAAATGGACGCTAATCCGAAACAACAAAAGGATAACCACACCTAACCGGGGCTCCATCTTCCCATCTTCATCAGGGCACAACATAACAGCAACGTGGCTTGCCACCACACACATGTCGCCGGATGGAGCTGCAGAAACCAGTCGTTCCAGATTCGCCGGAAGTCCGGTATATTGTAAGGGTGATCCTGCTACCCTGGTAGGACGCCTATATTTATCAGTATTATTATTTTTGTATAAATATATTTTTATATCATATCTATATTCTTGTAATTAAAACAAACAAAATTTTTCTCGGGTTATCTACCCCACCTCGGGTCGGTTAGTTAATACTGTAAAATTTTATTCATATCATCTGATTACTCGTCTACAACTTTTAAATGCGTCTCGTTTATAATAATAACATCATTGTAACACTGTTACTATATATCACCATAGGTCGATGGTGCATAAGGCGCCACTTCCTATTTGTTATTATTAATTATCATTACTTCGGGTTATATGCGACGATGCCTCATTATGTACATATTATTTATAATGCCCCTAAGTGTTTTATATCCTATACGAACTGTATATATAGACTTACCTATTTGTGTATGATATTACTGTATAAAGCTAACAATAGGTACTTGTTAATTACACCCAACCCTAGGTATAGTCTAGTGGGGGTGGTGTAGGGGCCGGTATCGTCATATATATATTAGTGCCGTTCATCCGAGAGACGTGTTCGTGTGGTGCCTGTTCCTTCTATGCCAGCTAGGTGTCGCTTCGTGATACCCCGTTGGTACAAGAGGGGGCGGCACCATGCCTTGCGTCCAGCTTCTACTAAGAAGCCGGACGAGCGGCAGAAGGTGACTGGACCTGGTCCAGTCCAGACGCGCAGCTTAACCTGTAGACCAGAGTGGAATAAAGTCCTACCCGAGAGGTAGGGGTTTCTGGGGCTTTGCCCAACCCGAACTACTCGTGTTGTGTTGGTATTTCTAGTGGTAAGCGAGCCAAAGAGCCACCCAACATATAAGTCAATACGAACCATTACACATACTTACACTATACATAGGTGGCACACAAAGTGTTAATGCTGCCAAGAGGACATATATACGGAGGCTACAGCCTTTGAGCCATGAACAGACAATTCATGATGACAATTTCACTATTCCCATGGACAATTTCCATTTACTGTCTTCTTTCTGGTGCCATTGGGGGATTACACTATTTTACTCAGTGGCAGGATTTTCTATCCCTGGAATGGTGACCACAGGGACTTCAGTTGGACATAAAGTGATTGGTATGGACACAGGACAATGGAGTGAGAATATCACTCTGTGGATCCTGAGGGAGTTGTTCTATACAATAATGGAGTTTCAGGATCCCTAGGTTATTGTCAATAGTATGGAACTTCTGTTTCTTTTTTCCTCTAGGGAGGCCTACACTGAAAAGATCACAGGTCAACTTTAGAACAAATTATGAAACGAAGGAAAAATGTTAGAACTAATTCCACCACTTCCTACCAAAGAATCTCACATGATACTCAAATGTACAAAATTTATATGTTAGAGATTGTGGTACAAAGTGTACAGCTGTATTCAATGGTCATCTTGAACCACAGTAAGTGTACATTAAAACTGTCCAGCCTCAAATATAACACAAACAGTGAACAAGGACCGAAATCAATCACCAGCTGTGCTTTATACCTTACCCTTATGTGGAGTGCACCTTATATGTGAGGGACTAAGACTCTTAGGCTGCAATCAAGGATAATGTTGGTTCATTGTTAATGTAACTTAAACCTCTGCGGGAGACTTTAACAACAAACTCCTTACCAGGTCAGTGACACAAAGAAACATGGCTTGTCGCATCAACTGACTTCCTCATAAAACACCTTCAGGAAGTGCCACATTTCTCACAACTGTCCCTGGCCCCCTTCACCCCTTCGTCCCCTCCCTCCCTGGGTCTGGTTTCCTGTCCACTAGTGGATGTTTTATCAGACATTGGTCCTTGATGCACTGATTTATTCAGGCTGGTTGTCCTTTTAAGAGCCACTCGGATTGGGAGGGCCTTGCCATTGAAAATGACGTTGAAACTGTGTAAAATCTTTGAACGCGTACCTATAAAGCATGAATGTTTAAATGTTTTTGCCAAATAGTTTCAAACAAGAATGTGTGGATCTGTGTATCAGTGCACACTCACTCTCATGGAATCAACACGAGGGTTTCCAATATTTAAAAAGAAGCCTGATCTGCTCCAGCAGATGTAACCAGTCCTAGCCCTTTGAATGATATGTGATTATTTTGAGCATTGTACCTTTTTCAGCATGATTAGCAGTTATGTGAATAAGCTGACAAGACTATACATCATACTTAATTTTGTACACTTTGAAATGTGTCTGTATGGTGGCCTAATGTATTAATCAAGACTAGGACTCCTTTGGTAAACTAGGGTGGAGATTGTGTCAATGCATTTATTGTGTTCTAACATGTTGGCATTATGCAGTACTCACTAGACTTAACTGTGTTCTTTTAATCAGTTTCAAAGCCTCTTTCACATTGGCACCATCAAGCTCTCCTTTCAAAGAAAAGTCAAATTCCGTCGATCCTCCATTACCGGTGTCTAATGTCACATGTCAACAAGAATAAATGATTGAGGTTTTATTGTCAGAGAAACTTGACCTTCACTTTTCTATGAAACCAATCAAATGCTTTTACCTTGTTGGAAAGCATTTGCAGAGGCAGAGTCATTCCTGGCATTTAAAACAAGGGGTCCATTGATATTGAAATAGACAATGCTGGAATGGTTCATGACACTTTGGCTAATAATCTCCTAGTACCTTAGATTAAGTATGAATGTTGGTGGTTTTATAGTAAATAGTTTCCGTTTTACATTATCTATGACTTAAGTAATGGTTTGTTTGGGGTATCCTTAAGAAATTTTCTCCGTCTGTTTTTTTTTTTTATGATAGTTCACTCCTCATCTCTTTATCCTGATGCCTTATATAAATTTTAAGTATTCAATGCCATTTCTGAACATTTTTATATTTCACAAGACTTTTAAAAAAAGTGCCCTAGGTAATCCTCTTCCTTGTTCAAAGATAACATACAATCATTTCCATTCCAAAATCTTCTGCCTGAGTCATTCCGTGGTATGTTATTAGAAATGCCACTGGCTGAAATAACTGCACCAATGTCTTAAAATAATCCCTGGGCCACCTGTGCTGACTTAACACGCTGCACGGTTGCTTTGTTCCACTGCTGTTTCAGCAGTCATCTCACTGACTTGGTCTATGGACGTTTAAAGCTTTAATGTCAGTATCATGCCTATTGTTCTCCATGATGTATCAATGCAGCCTGAGTAACTTGCCTTTACAGCATTTGTACTAGAAAGTTATTAACTTGAATGAAATATATTACTTTCAAAATCAAATGAGTGAAACATAAGGCATCTTACCTTTGGAAAGTGACTTGAGTCTGTGTATTGTTTTTCAGAAAGTCATCAAATCATGCCTGTATACATGTACACATTTCATAAGGAGAACACTAAAATCTCCCTGCAAACAATCATTGCAAATAATTCTGCAATGTGTTCAAAATGATTATTTAACCATTGTTACCAGGAGTTTTTGGTAAAGGTAGAGGTAGACAGGAATGAGACAAGAGGAAAAGGAAGTTGAAAAAGAGAAAGAGAAACAAAGATGGAGGGGGAAGGTGAGAGACAGGGGGACAGGAAAATGAGAGAGACAGAGAGAAACGAGAGTAAGGGAAAGGGGGGAGATGGAATAAGCGTGGGGTTGGTAGGAGACAGTGGGAAGAACAGGGAGAGAGTGAGTGAAAGAGGGTAAGACAGAGGGGGTGAGAGAGAGAGAGAGAGAGAGAGAGAGAGAGATGGAGAGAGAGAGAGAGAGAGAGAGAGAGAGAAAAGGTACAGATCCAGATAGAGGTAGAGAGGACGAGAGCGAAGGAGGGGGAGAGAGGGGTACAGAGTGAGAGGGAGGAACATGTACGGGTCTATGAAGTGTACAGGGGTCGAGTGGTTTTACTGATCCATGTCTCATTAAACACTAAAGATACTGAATGAGACATACCGAAAAATAGTGCAGGGGAAAGAGAATAACAGAGAGAGGCAGAGTGAGAATAAATAGGATGTAAGGGGATGTAGGGTAAACAAGTGGTCAGGTGGTCATAGTGTTCATTAGTGTTCCACACCCCATCAATATGCTACAAGTGCTGGACTTGCCCCTAGGGTCCAGCTCTCACACCAACCTTACATATACCCTCATGGTAACACAGATTGCTTAATTCATCATGCCTATTTGCTATACATCACAAGATATCAATTAAGAGAAATTATGCAATGCAGCATTCAGACATTTAGTGAATGTACAGAGCTGATAGATTTGTTTGATGTCCCAATGTGATCCTGTAAAAATGTCCATTGGCATATATCATTACACATAATAACATAAAGCCCAAGTTAGCCCAGGTTTTCTATCCTGCCTCCTACACAGAGCCCCCTAAAGGCAATCCAATTTTGCAACTTACACTGGTACAACAGTACACAGCTGCTGACTAAAGATGACTGCAGGTTATCTATTCATGCCCTTCACAAATGTACTGTATCACCTTATGTACAAAGAAGAACAGTGTATAACACATGCCCTGGGTTTGAGAGAATCCTACAAGGGACAGCTTGAGGTGCTGAATCTCGTGTAAATGTAGCACCTTATAAAGTTTATCTTTTGTCAGATGAACATTTTTTCCACTCCACAATATCAAAAAAAGAGCAGAGAATGTATTGGTAAGCAAGGACAGATGCTATTTCTAAGTGGCTTATTGTATTATACACTTTTCATCCCTCTCTGACAGACTAAGGCCAAAAATTGTGTGTTTCCACTAACATGACCCAATTGTCCAGGGTCGGTAGGTCGGATTTTCTTCTTTTTTTTTACATTTATATAGGAAATGCTATGGCACATATCAATGGATGTATCAAATTCTTTGATCTCATTATAAAATAATTATGGGAAGATGACAACTGTGAGAGGGGGGAAGAACACAAAAGGGATATAGGAAAAATCCTCAAAAAGTAATGAAAAATTTCTTTAATATTTGAAAATATGAGACAAAATTCTTCAAAATAAAAAAAAGAAGTTTTTTTGCCCCTGTTTTGCTAGGGTCGGTCGGGTTACTGGAAACAAACCGTTTTTTTTTTATATGGCCTAATAGATAACTTGCCCTTTACTTATGCATGGGATAGCAGGCAGAAAGAACAGACTATACTAAACGGAACCATGATGATGCACCCTCTGCCAAATGTGCACCCCAAAATATAGTAGATTTAGTGGAAACATAGCAACATATATCCAACATGGGAGTTCAATGGAAATAGACAGCCTAGGGTATAGAGGTGACAATGTGCGGAATCGACCAGTGAAATACAAGGCAATAAAACACCCTCCTAGTATACTCCCCTATTATCAAACACTATAACAACACAATACACTGAGAACGATCAATAATAGGGTATTCATGAACAAGTGCTATATTGTCTGACACAACAAAGTATTGGCAATCATCACTCACTTAGTCCTTTTTCATTCCTCTATGGTAACAGTCCCTGGTTACAATTCAATAACCATAAAACGTGGTATATAGTTGGTAACTCGTACACCCTGTGAGTTCTAATGGGGTGTTTGAGATTGGGAGAGCTGGTTGCACCAATATGCATAGCTCATGCAGGGGCTCTATTAGCAATCATTTTTTCAGATTTAGAAGACCCCTTGAATAGAACCAAAGTTATGCAATATGCGATCTGTAGACAAGTAGGAATGTTTTCAAACTCGGGGTACAGCTTATACTTATTTGTACATCACATTCATTGATTTTGAAAGAAGAAACTGTAATTGTTTTATACACGCAGGTAGCCTTGGGAGAGCACATCTCTTCATTTCCTCTAGTTAGATATGTATCTTCCTTCTTTATAAAAAAAAAAACCAGATGCCTCCCAAGTGGATAAAGTGTTGGGTTGGCTCTGGTGAGTTACTCCCCATTGCAGCATTCACAAAACATAACACCCAAAGTCTACTGTCCATTAAATAACTATGCAGAATCTGTTTCTGACCATTTTCCACCAGTTTCTGACCGTTTCTAACTGGTTTCTGACCAGCTGCTATATTTAGCTGTAGTTTGATTATATCAAATACAGAAGACTCAGAGATGATATTTGATACTTATTTTAACCTGAAACATGTGCAGGAATAGTTTTGTCTGTCAATTTCTCATGTAATTCTGCTGTTTCCTGCACCTTTCTGTCTGGTCAGAAACCTTCTCAGTCAGAAACCGGTAAGAAACCTTTACACTTAGACTTGCATCACAGTGGTGAGACATAGCCCTTTACAACAGTGCCATACTGACAGTGTTTGTGCCGATCATATAGTCAATACGCCTACAATAGGTCTATTCATGGGCATGTACCATGAGAAGTGTACACTATTTCCCGGACCCTCACCCTCATACTGATGCTGCAAACCTCTTAGTGTAAATTCCCATAACACACTGCTCAGTGGGGTGTTACAATGGTCTCAATGGTGTAGATTCTACACATGGGCACCCCATGTAGTCAATACACCCATGACAAGTCTATTCATGAGCATGTACCCATCCCTACGCCGATGCCAAGAGACTTTCAAATCCGCATCTCTAAAGGAGGTGATATGCTGCTGCATGCAGCTACTTCTGCATTTATATAAATGCTCCGTCTCTATGTTCAAAAATGGCCTCAGCAGCTTGTCACATCAAAAGCTGATAGTTTTAGCTTACTCACTGTAAGTTGTTGCAGCCACTGATACTACTTTACTTGACTGGCTGAAATTGACTCACAGAGTCCCCATTACCTAGGAAGGCAAGTTTATATATTGAGTTTAAGGGAGGTGTTAATGTGTAGAGAAGTGAATGACAGCAATAAAATGACGGGAGATCCTGAATAGGAGGCCCTTGCATATGACGTGATGTGGACCTCATCCCTGCAACCTGTCCAATTGGCTCAATAATCAGGATAAAATCCTGAAACTGCAACCATAATGAAGTCCATGCATTTTTGATCATCCTAAAAAGTGCATATGAAAAAATCTTAAAATCAATGTTAGTGATTACCAAACAAGATGAGAGTGATATCCCCCAAAGCTGATATCAACCTTACAATAGAGCAGTGCTTCATGCCTTTTGATCATCATGAAGCTGAAGATTCTGCTAGTCAGAGCTGCATAAAAGCCCCCCTCCAGGGAAGGGTCAGCACTCAGGATTGACTTGATGCATGAATGAAGCTCTGATGATTGGCCCACCAGGGCTATGTTCACGCATTACATCAAACAATGACCATGATGGATTGATGCATTAGGATCCTTTAAAGGGTAAAGTGGGGGATCCACTGCCGCAAATTTGTTGCGAATGGTACTCGTGCGAGTCTTCTCCCAGAAAACGTTCCAGCAGTGGACTAGCTGCTGCGAGAGACCTCATGCGATGCCCGCGCGGTCTGCGACTAGATTTGCAGAAATCAAAATAATTTGATATTTGCGAGTGCTCTACGAAAAGACACGCACGGGTGCAAGACACAAGGAATTCACAACAGTGAATCCCTAGCTTAAAGGCTTGACAATCCAACTACCTGTACTACATACATGCATTTCTATAGCACTGTATTTGAGAAACACAGAGATGGGAAGTGTTAAGTGTCTCATTAGTCCAACCTCTGCATGCTGCTGCATTGACAGCTTTAGATATAATAGATACATATGTGAAAATCAATAAATCAACTATGAGTGAGTCCGACTCCATGGCCGGGCTGATCGAATATTGCATGATGCACTAATGAAGTGCTAAAGATTGCTACTCCTCAGAGCTTCGTTGATATTAGGACACCATGCCAACCCTCCAGGGAAGTGTCAGCCCAGAGGGTAGACCTGATGCATGAATGTAGCCAAGGAGGATGCTGCTTCTATTGTAAAAAGAGCTGTGAGTATGTGCCCTCTTTTCTTAACAAGGCGTGCACTGCTTCACCTAAGTACTTGCACTCACCACATTAGTCTGAAAAGTCACCTGCCTTGTTTAAAATAGAGAGAGCTGCACTACCAGGTACCTACTCTTGTCACACACTCTATAGTTTATTATACTGACTGACTTCTCCCAACTAGGTACCTACTCAAATCCCCCTTTTTTAGCACCATACTTGAATGACCACTTGTGAGCAACAAAAGGGACAAGTTATAGCTACATGAAAAGAAAGGACTGGAAATGACGGCATTTTTAGCCAGCTCTTCCTTTTACTATAGGAGCAACACCCTCCAGAGCTTCATAAAAGCCCCGCTCCAGGGAAGGGTCAGTCCTCAGGATTGACTTGATGCATGAATGAAGCTCTGATGATTGACCCACCAGGGCTATGTTCACGCATTAAGTCAAACAATGACCATCATGGATTGATGCATTAGGATCCTTTAAAGGGTAAAGGCTTGACAATCCAACTACCTGTACTACATACATGTATTTCTATAGCACTGTATTTGAGAAACACAGAAATGGGAAGTGTTAAGTGTCTCATTAGTCCAACCTCTGCATGCTGCTGCATTGACAGCTTTAGATATAAAAGATACATGTGAAAATAAATGTGAAAATCAATAAATCAACTATGAGTGAGTCAGACTCCATGGCCGGGCTGATCGAATATTGCATGATGCACTAATGAAGTGCTAAAGATTGCTACTCCTCAGAGCTTCGTTGATATTAGGACACCATGCCAACCCTCCAGGGAAGTGTCAGCCCAGAGGGTAGACCTGATGCATGAATGTAGCCAAGGAGGATGCTGCTCCTATTGTAAAAAGAGCTGTGAGTATGTGCCCTCTTTTCTTAACAAGTCATGCACTGCTTCACCTAAGTACTTGCACTCACCACATCAGTCTGAAAAGTCACCTGCCTTGTTTAAAATAGAGAGAGCTGGACTACCAGGTACCTACTTATGTCACACGCTCTATAGTTTATTATACTGACTGACTTCTCCCAACTAGGTACCTACTCAAATCCCCCTTTTTTAGCACCGTACTTGAATGACCACTTGTGAGCAACAAAAGGGACAAATTATAGCTACATGAAAGGAAAGGACTCTAAACAAGGGCATTTTTAGCCAGCTCTTCCTTTTACTATAGGAGCAACACCCCCCTGTTGATTATCTCACCAGGGCTACAGTTGTGCATCATGTCAAACAATGAGCACTATGCATTGGCCAGCGGATCAGCAGTATTTAAAGGGTAAAGGTAGTATCTCATTATCCCAAATTCTGCCTGGTGCTCATCTAAAGGGTTTTGATGTATAGGTGTAAATCATAAGACCAACTAAGAGTCAGTCAGATTCCATGGCCAGGCTGATCAAATATGGCATTTTGACCACTAATGAATCAGTCAAATCAGGGGTCTGGCCATCATATGCCGCAGGTTGTTTTGGACCTATGTATGGATGCGATGGTTTAAAATCAGAACTTCTTTTTAGGTCTGAAATTAAGGTTCACTGAGCTTCTGATAAAATAGAGGTTTGTCGTAAGTGAAGCACAGGAAATGTACAATGTTGTACTTCAGTAACTCTCTTGCTACCAGTGTAAGGATGTGGTACATTGACTAATGTTTCAGATAGTTCACAATCTGCAGTAGTGGTTAAAAAACATGTATTTTACCATAACAGCTAGTACTTATTGCCTGATTCAAACCACCAATTTCTAGTACTACTTACATGAATCCTGCATTTGTGTTAACTCAACTTTGTACCATTGTCGCATCTTTGCAAATTTTTGGTGATTACCCCTATTATCACTGACTATACTCTGTCTCTAGTCTCATAGTTGCATTAATGCAAGTCACAAATTCTCCAAAAGTTGAGTGAACACAAGTTTCAAACAAGTATCTATTGGGGTAACCAGGGCTGCATTCAAGCATCATGCCGGCCCTGCAGGTTTGAAACACTCCTGGGAATGCCATGATGCTCCAATTAAGTCACCAGTCCTTGATTGGTGTATCATGATGACCAATGGGAATGATGCAATTCTGCATCAGTCGCCCTTCAGTAATCAACATAACCCAGCCAGCCACATGCACTTTTTAGTGTAGTCAGTTTGTAGATACATCAATTATGCCACTCATAGGTATGTGCAGGCCACTAATTGTTAAACCAATCATGTCCATTGCCTTGCATTAGGCACCAACGAGTCGCTGGCTGATCTTCCTGCTAGTGCTCCATAACTGATCTTATACGGGTGGTATCAATGTAACCTCATGCATCACGTCAACCATTGCTAACAATGCGTTAATACTCTAATGGCCTTCAGACTTAATTTCATTCATAAAGATTGCTAAGGGCTGGTGAAGTGCTGGCGAGACTGCTCCTGAGCATTTCATGCTGACCCTTAGGGAGTGTAGTGAACCTGAATATTCTGCATTCGTGCATCATAGTGACCAATAGGCATGATGCCCTAATGCATCAGCGGTCCTTAAAGGGTTACATCAAGCACAGGAAACTGCAGAACTCCTATTCCAGGAATCAGGCCTGAGCCTCACTTGGCATTACGGGGGAGGGGGTTACATTCTGTAGTGCATCTGAGTATCCTTTCTGCATGTCACACAAAAAAAGCTTAGTATGTGGCATTTTGCAGACAGCAGTGTTGTTTTGTGGAGCTATGGTTTAACTAGTCTTTTATCAAATGTCATTTACAGCAATGTAGCTGTGCAAGGAGGCTCTATTGAAATGGGTGCTTTTGTTTATACCTTATTCTTAAACTGGTAAATCAGGAGGGTATCTCAAAAAGATTTGGAATTGATCCTGTCGGAGATGATAATTCCAAAATTGATCTCACTGACCTTCTGTAGTGGATTCCCTCTTGTATTGTAAAGAGGGAGTCAGTTATAGGAGTGGTATAGGAGGGGTCCAGTCTCTTATTTTGCAACTCGACCTATTTCCGTGCAGTTCACTTGTAGCAGAAGTCAAGCAGGGAAGTCTGTTCTTAGGGTGAGAAATGTAGGAGAACTGCAGGATCAAATAGTTACGGTGAGAACTGGTTTCCCAATCTTTTTGAGATACCCTCCAGTGCTCTTGTATTATAGTCACCTCTGTCCATCTTCACCCTAAGGAGCTGCTACACTGTTATTCAACTAGTCATAGGATGTTAAATGTAATGTAAATCTTCACTTATCATGGTTTTACATATGTGCATAAGTAGCTGGGCAGACATATGCATAGGGCTGCATATGCATATGGCTGCGTCATGCATCCAGTAGGTCGTTCTGATGGACTTAAAAAAAATAATGTGGTGGGAACCGGTTACTTCCGTTGACAGCCATGGGTGGCGCCCTTGTTGCCATGCCCGGAACTGCAGACGCCGTCTGTCAGCGATCTGCCTTAGTTTTCCCCAGTTTTAGGTCTTAAATCTTAATTATCTTTGTCTACAATATCAATCTAAGTTATAGATACCCAGCGGTTTATAATAAAGCTGATGTTAGTCCCGTATGATTATGTATTTTACAGCTTGTTTGTCTTGATTCCACATTTATTCAGATTGTCATTTTAGATCCAATAGTTTCCATCATTTTCAAAAAATTCTAGCCATCCAAACTTTAGAAAACATGTAGATTAATTCCCCAGTCCGTTTATTGTTACAATAACTGTTGAATTTACCAGGGATCCCCATGAACTGAATAGTGAACCACCACAATTATACAACACGGAGCAACAGGGGGCAGTCCAGTGGTATGAGAGATCTCTGTGAAAATAAGAACATCTCTGTGAAAATAACACTGGCTCCCTGGCAACTTTGGAACGAGGAATCCTTCATTATTTTAATGACATCTTTATTACAGTGTGCATAAAGTAGAAGTGGGAAGCTTATGTGGTGCATCGTTATACATATTATTAGTAAAAATTAACCATGATCTATGGATACCATTAGAACAGGAAAATCATAAAAAAAGAAAAACAAGGAAAGCAGTCACCAATATATAAAAAAGGCAAAATACGACAGGTGAGAACCTTATGGTCATGACCTTGTCAACAACTCGCTCTCTTTCTCTGTTGCTGCCATTGAGAACCCACTGTGAACACCAATTCAGAGATGAAGTACAATGCCTTGATCAATATTTGAGGCAATATACAGCTACGTGTATTGGTTGATTGGTTTCACTAAATTGCCACAATCAAACCTACCCAGGGCACCCTTTAGTTGAACCATGGACCCTTTGGTCTAAAGTGTGTGGGCAGTGTAAAATGGCCTCCTCATCGAGTGCTAAGAGCAGGCAGACTGAAGGGTTATGCAAGAAGAGAGCACTTCAGTTCCCCCATAATTATCAGGAGGGTGTTTCTCAGTGAGGAGGACTGCCCTTTGGTATATCTACAGGTAGTTTCTACAGGCAGCATGGTATGACTGAACACAGCGACTATGATTCGAATATAAAC
Organism: Acholoe squamosa; assembly: GCA_949317995.1. Taxonomy (NCBI): domain Eukaryota; kingdom Metazoa; phylum Annelida; class Polychaeta; order Phyllodocida; family Polynoidae; genus Acholoe; species Acholoe squamosa. Next base: position 1,527,111 of record OX439045.1, on the reverse strand, counting down.
CCTCAAATTTGGGGTGGGTGACGTCAATCCCACACCCCTCATCACCAAACACTTCTCAGTGCTGCAATGTCTATAGTTTTGCTCCCCTCCTTAAACTGTCCCCAGTACCTCCATCTATATTCGTCTGTATGCCTACTTTAGGCGCGGATATTGTCGTCCATGCCGGTGGCAGAGGAAGTGACCACTTTAGGCCCTCCTCTACAGGAGAGTCATGGTGGCATGGTGAGTTCAAAAAGAGGACATTTGAGGTGGTGTAGGTGATGGGGGAGGAGATCAAGGCACTGCTAGTGGGTATTTCTGTACCAGCTTGGGTAGTATATTAGGGTAGCTTCTACCGTAATCGACCTAATAACCACCAAGGATTTAAGGCGATTTAATAGTTTACAGTTTAACTGACTTTAAAATCGTGAAAAATTGGTCTTTTTCTAGTCTAAAAAAAGCCCCAAAAAGGGGGAGGGCCACTTATTAGGGGAGGGGGGGCTTATTACATCAAATACAGTATATCCTTAGAATACCTACTCAAAACCTCTCCCAAACAAAAATGCAGTGGAAAAATATTTTCATCCCTTTCCTCTCATATTTTTCTTTCAATTTCTTGTCTCCTGATGTGCCAAACATCTTTTTTCATTTGACAATTGCCACAGTTTTAGGTTAACTTTTTATTATGAACTGCCTTCCTTACAAGCCTTTGCACCTTCCTTTCATGTAATTTTACTTAACTATCATAGACCATTGTTCATCAGTGCCTTGTCATGGTACATTTAACTGCCCACTTAGTCCTGATTGAGTCCTATAACCTTTATAGTGACCACACCTTCAGCTATTACAGACCCTTATCTAATGATCAGTGAGCCATGATGTATGTCTCAAGCTGACTCAGCACATTCAGTATCTTTACAAAGTGTCAGTTTGATGCCAAAGTAAATAACTCGACATATGAAGGTCAAAGTTGCCTTGGTTTGAGTAGATTCGGAGTGTGGTTACCCCCAACTGTTGTATGAGACAGTTGCTCGATGGATCTAAAACGTAAGCATAGTGTCATCCCTCCATATGCCGAGGGCTTATTTGAGACTGGTGCTTATTCATAACCCAGCACTTAAATATAAAAAGTATAACATTTGATAACCACTAGATATACAACCTCCTTGTATCCTGTACACACAGGACATTGGTCAAGATTGGGATTCCTGTAGGGTGCAGCCTACTTTATCCCCATCTCTATGTATTTTAAGTCAGACAAAATAATGATGAAAAAAGTTGACAACTGTGAAAGCGGGGAAGAATATGAAAAGGAAAATGGACAAAAATATAAATATCCTCAAAAAAGGTTTGAAAACTTTCTAAAAATTAAGAAAGATTCCTAAAAAAATGACAAAATTCTTCAAAGTCCAATTTTCTTTTTTTTTTTTTTTTTGGCCCTGTTTTGCTAGGGTTGGTCGGGTTACTGGAAACACAACTTTTTTTTGGCCTGATCATCAAATATCTATAGCAGACAATAGCGACAATGGAGGGTGTGTGAAATACTGGCCTGTTTAACACCACTTTATGTACCCTTGGCACACAACACTTCAGTTCGGAGAGTATCCTGGCTGAGGAATGAGGCAGGAAAGTGTCTCTACTTCAGCTTTTTTCTCCTTTCTGTAGTTACTTGGTAAATAGTCGTGTAAATACAGTATACAGGAGAGACAGCTGTGCCTCTGGAGGGCATTTCACAACATGATACAAATAGATGCAGGCAGTATAATTAAATGACCTTCAGTGCTATGGAACAGTCACAACCAATGGCTACTAGAAAGCACACTTACTACCTAACACCGGCAAACACAGGATAAAGCTCCCAAAACAATTGCAGCGCAAGCAGAAATGGACATACTGATAAACAAAATGTCTGGACCTTGGATTTTACAGCTTGTATATTGAAACATTATTAAGGATGTTAAAGTGTTTGAGAAGCTAAAGTTTGTAAAGGTTTCCTCAGAGTTTAAATTCAGTTCTAGATGAGTTGAACCAGTAAGTTAAATCTTGTTTCTAATTATTATTGGTCCTGTCAAATACTTTCAAGTCTGCATTATAAAAGGATCTCTAGGACTGACTGGCCTGCATTGCAAAATAGAATTCCATATATACTGGCTGCATATGGAGGGTGGCAAAGGGCCATGAGTACTATGATACTCCATGATCAGAGAAATGAGCAGTCATGAAGTTGTACTGGGTGCTTCTGGTACAACATCAATAGCTCAGTCATAGAATGTTAAGAAATGCCACTACAGTTGTAAATGAATGATTTACACCACTGTAGGTTGTGTTCTATGGTCACAGGATGGCATCATTAACAGTTTACAATGAGGCGATAAAGGCAAGAGGCACATTGCACCAATATTGGTCTATTACTGAGCATTGCTGCAATGAAGCATTGTGTTACTATGGCAACAACTACTCAGATGAAAAGGGGAGGGGCAAAAAGATTTTAACTTTTTTACCTAAGAATACTAATAATTACTGAAGAAAAAGAAAAGGGTCCAACTGAGAAAGTTTGAGGTGCTCAGTTATGCAAATATTATGTATACATGTTAATCAATCCGCCCTCTGTTGTCCATCTAATTAGAAGCAATATGTGAACAGTTTAATGAACCTAGGTTTGCCACCTAATCTATATCTAGACACTATCGGCTTCCAAAGAATGGACCCAAACTACCATGAGTTATTAACCCAAACAACACAATGTATTGCACAGAGCACAAAGTGACACCTGCTGATGTCATTGAGTGGACCCAGTCCTATGTTATACAAGTGTAGAGATTGGTGAATACATTCTGGAGAAACCGGGACTCGAACCGGGGGCTCTCCAACCTCTGAGCCTCCCCATCAGCTTCAACCAACCCTGCTCCTCCAACCCAACCGCCAGCAGGTAACTAGTCCAAAACAACTAGCAGGTTGAAGCAACTTCTGTATCATACCGGCCCTGTCCCGAGTCCGTATCGGTCGCTATCGTGTTAAGATATGGGCAGGCACCTGCATATTTTGATTTCATGATTGCGTTAGGATGCTCTGTTTCCACCAATGTAGAGGTCGGTGAAAACGTTCTGGAAAAACCGGGACTCGAACAGGGGGCCCTCCAACTTTGAAGTGGCTGCTCTACTTCGGAGCTACTTCCCCTGGCCTGACGTTCTCACCTTCAACCACACCTGGATCGGTATGATACACACCAGGGGGCAGTGATTACCCAGAGACCCACCCCTGGGGGTCTGCCACAGGGTACGGGGAATTACTGCCCCTACACAAGGATGGCCTATGTTTGCCTCTCTCACACTTGTGGATATCTGGGCAGAATTTCTCAAGATTCTACTGCTTACACCAGTTTTACTGAGGTTGGAGATATGGGGCACTTTTGCTTGATCAGGTACCCAGTGAGAGAAGCACTGATAACAGCCAACATTATGGCAAACAATATTTGCATCTCCACTGAGCAGCTGAAATATTGCTGAAGTATCCATACTTAGGATGCGTTTTTATGCCAGGTTTGGACATAATGTTTAAGAGTTTTTAGAGTTTTATTGTGTCTAATAATATATACAAATACAAAGAATTATGTATTAAACCTTACATGAGCGCGTTGCCCTACTTTCGTTAGTCCCCCTTTATTTCCTATATTTTCCTACGCTGTTATACATGGTATGGCAGGATTCTCAATGCTAAACTAGTTACATCAAACACTTCTAGCTTTATGGCTAATCAACAAAATAGATGAGATGAGATGAGTTGAATGTGTTTGTTAAACCTGGGAATGAAATTTCATTAAAGGGAAAAAGATACATATAGGTATCTTACATGAAACAGGTTGGATAATCTGCTATGAATTTCTTTTTAAAAGCTTTTTGTTATCAGCTATCAATAAAATGGAAACCTTTACATAGCCCAGGTGCAGCTGATATCATTCTCCCTAAATCAGGGTATGACTTATGTATAGACGGGGCTTTATGGTAAGTATCAGAGAACAATCTGCAGATTAACATTGCCTTCTTGTATCATATAACATCCCCAAAAGCCCACTCCTATTTGTCTGAAGTTTCCAGCCCGTGTCACTGTTTGATGTCTACTACCCCCCCCCCTCTACTCGCAACTCATTCTCTCTCCACCCCTGCCCCAACATTGATCAAGTCTTGCAAATTAAGCTGAAATGTTTCCATGAATCCACAACATTATGTCATTCTTTCTGCAGCATCCCTCTACAATGAAAATGATAATTGGAGACCCTGCCCATCCACATGCATAATTTATATTTATTAACCAATCTAATCATTTTACTATGCATGACCCTCTTTACCCATTAAAGCCCCATAATACATTGGTGTATGAAAACAATTATTAACCAGGCCCATTTTACATGAATAGCAACCCTGACCAGCATCTCACTACAGCTATATTCATGCCCTTTGGTCATCTTGGTGTAGCCCTGATGGGTATTCCCCAGGGCTACATTCGTGCATCGTGCTAACCCGAGGAGGTTTTTACTATTTGTCAGAAGGTTCCAGTCTTCTTCACTGTTTGATGTCCTCAAACTCTCAGTCTCTACCCCTGGTTCTCAGCCTGTACTATCCTCCCTGTCTTCTAAGCTGGATTGATTCTCACAAATTACCCCTTTAACAGCTTCTTTAAAGGCTGCTAATGCATCAATGCATCATGCCCAGTGGTTGTCATGATGTATGGTCCTAGCCCTGACGAGTAACTCACCAGGGTTGCTTTCAGGCATTAAACCTACCATATACGGGGTAATGCACCCCGCGACAATCGGCATGAGGCACTCCTGCATTAGCTGGACTTGTTGATACTTACCATTTCTTTGAGACTACATAACTTGAATTGGGATCTACTCTGGCCTTAACCCCTAAAGGCCTCATAATGCATTAACGGATCATGCCAGTTGCTGACCATCACCATGATGCACGAGTGTAAACCGGTGCAGCAACTCACCAAAGCTACATTCATACATGTGAACCCTTTTTGCCTGAAACTCTCCCAAACGTACCAACAATTTATTGGGGAATCATGTTGACCAACAATTTTTTGTTTTGTTTTGATTTTACTTTATTTGCCTCAACTGTCAATGGATCGGTACATGAAGTTCAGTCATAACATTTATCTAGTTTGATATTAGTTTGATATTATTTTCGACGTACATAAATAAGGTTACACATTTAAATAGGTCTGATAAATCACTGAACTCTCACAGATGTTCAGGTTTAACGGGCCATTCGAAATATAAATTAAAGTAACCAGGGGCAAATAAGAAGGTATGGACCTCATCCCCACTTAGTTAGTGTCAGGGCTGATCCTTCTGGTCCTACCTAGGTATAAATATATATATATATATATATATATATATATATATATATATATATATGTGCAAATGCAACATGACACAATATAAAACAATATATGGAGGGATGATACACCGGGGGGAAACAGCCTAGTAATGTTGGACATTGTGCTGTTGTATTGGTAACCCTTAATGGTAATAGCTAACCATAAAGCCTTAATCTGTCAGATTTTGGGCAAACTTTTAGGAAACCACCATCTATACCATCTACTGAGAAACTAGGAGCTAAGTCATTTATAACTACACACACACAGGGTCTCTTTGATCTCACCAAGATGTAGAACTCATTCATCAACATGACAGAAACATCATAAAGTGTTAAATGTAAGCTGACTGTAGTGCCTTATCTTATAATCACTGACTCTTACATGCCTCTTTAAGGACTAATATACTGAGAATGGCAGGATTTGACAGAGCCATAACCTGTCTGAAGGGTACTCTCAACCCAGGGGTTTATAAATGATGGGTATCAATCTAGCATGGAATTCACCATAAATGAACTGTGGCTAACTTTATCAACCTTCAGAGTGAGCTTCCTGCAAGAGATGATCACACAAATTCTTTGATATCTGAGTATAAGTGCTTATTCTTAGGGGAGCCTAAAGTGCTCACTTCCCCCACAATGACTCTCCTATGGGAGATGGCCTAAAGTGGTCACTTCCCCCACAATGGCTCTCCTATGGGAGATGGCCTAAAGTGGTCACTTCCCCCACAATGACTCTCCTATGGGAGATGGCCTAAAGTGCTCACTTCCCCCACAATGGCTCTCCTATGGGAGATGGCCTAAAGTGCTCACTTCCCCCACAATGGCTCTCCTATGGGAGATGGCCTAAAGTGCTCACTTCCCCCACAATGACTCTCCTATGGGAGATGGCCTAAAGTGCTCACTTCCCCCACAATGACTCTCCTATGGGAGATGGCCTAAAGTGATCACTTCCCCCACAATGGCTCTCCTATGGGAGATGGCCTAAAGTGATCACTTCCCCCACAATGGCTCTCCTATGGGAGAGGGCCTAAAGTGGTCACTTCCCCCACAATGGCTCTCCTATGGGAGATGGCCTAAAGTGGTCACTTCCCCCACAATGGCTCTCCTATGGGAGATGGCCTAAAGTGGTCACTTCCCCCACAATGGCTCTCCTATGGAAGATGGCCTAAAGTGATCACTTCCTCTGCCACCTGCCAGCATGGCAACCGATAAAGAGGTAGTTTGGGGTTAAAATTGATTGAGATACAATTTGGAAAGTCTTTCTGTATCAGTAGGCTATAGTTGTACAAGATGCATCTGGTAAACCAACCTAGCAGGATGCATTATTGAAGGATGCAACAGGGAGATATTTCCCGTCATTCAGTGCATTTTAGGGTGCATTAAGACTGAAGCTCACTATAGGATTGTATGTGAAGAATCATTCTTTGCAGGTTGTTTTGGCACTTTACTGTGCAACTAGATGTTTCATGTATCTGTGTGTAAATTAATCAAGCCCATGTTGTTTACCTACTTGGAATTGGTAGTTGACAATAGACAGCTCAATACCCTCAGGTCTACGAGCTCATCTATATATAGATACAAGAGGAACAGAGACATTAACCCGCTCACTGCAATTTTCTGCTCAGTGAGCAAAGTGACTTCTGGTGCTGTCATTGACTGTACCCAGTCATGTGTTATACAAGATTTAAGGTCTGTATTTGCCCCTGTCAGACTCTTGGATATCGGGGTGGTATTTCTCCAGATGATATGGCTAAGGCTTTCCAAGTTATACTGAAGTTGCAGGTTCATAAGTAGGGGGCACCATTGTTTGATCTGTTACCCAGAGAGAGAAACACTGACAAAAGCAGGCTTGATGGGTGCCAAGTGTTATGTAATTCACACTAAAAGGTCTGCACTGATTGAAGAGAATTATCTCATATGTCAATAATAAATCCCGCTAGGTCGGTATACCATCTTGAACAGCTCTACTGCAGTCTTCTGATACAGAGTGACTGCAGAAGGATTCTCCACATTTGCATCTGAATAGGACAATTGATCTGAATCCCAAACTACCCTTCTTTTTATGTCAAGGTGAATATTGTAGTTCCATAGAGAAAGCACTGAGACCGCTTATTGTACCCCTGCGTTGAATAACCGGCGCCAAATCCGCACAATGACGTCATAGGTCCACCGCGCATACACAACTGCTTCAAACCGTAAACAAACAAGATGGCGGCACAGGGCATTTTCAGTTAGACGACAGGTAAATAAGACTTAATTATGGATTATATTCATGAAATATCGATTAATTATCAACCCAAACACCTTGACATTAATGTAAAGATGAACTCTGATTAGTTTGAGCCTCCTGTTTCTTCACTCGCGGGTCCGGGCAGCTCCGCACGAGGCCAATAGGCCCTTTGGGAATGGCCCGGACCCGCTTTTGAAGAAACTGTCAGATCAAACTAATCATCGTTCACCTTTACCATTATACCTCTATCTATAAAGGACAGCATGGCTCCTTTAGGAGCGGCTATTGCCGGCAGGTGGCAGAGGAAGTGACCACTTTAGGACCTCCTCTATAGGAGAGTCACTGTGGCAATGTTAGTTAAATACTGGAATGTTTTAGGTGTGTGAGCGGAAAGGGAAGGGTGGGAGCTAAGGGCAGTATGAGGGGGTATTATTGAAGCAGGTTAAGCAGAGGGTAAATCAGCGATCTATTTCACAATGGTAGAAGAGAGTGTTCTTGTTATAAAAATGCTATGTCGAAGACCCCATCAAAGTACCTCATGAGACATTCAAGGTGCACAATAATACATCTTACTCCTTGTTTGTCATGACTTAACAGTTTATGACACTCACAGTAGCACTTTACACCCATGTGTTAAGTAATAATCAGTCCGCCAAAGTTTATTTTCAACAAAAGACTCTTAACCATTAACCCTTTAAAGGCTGCTGAGACATTAACGTATCATGCTAAAGTTACAAGCGCTTTATTGGTGCATCGATAAACTGATGACCATTGGACATTATTTTATGTGAATAACTTCTTCCCGTAGAGATAGCATTGCGCCGTCGATCTCCACACCCCCAGTGGCGTAACGTGTGTCGATCCACCACAGCGGCAGATCCACCACTGCAGCCTCGTTCTGGGTGCATGTAAACATTCAAAATGGCGGACCGCCGCTCGTACGGGGGACTACGGTAACGGATTTTGCTAATTTTCAGTTAATTAGACACTCTAAAAACATAAAATAAATATAGAACTAAACTCCCCTGGTGTCCTTGGTGGCTGATCCACCCCTCGTGGTGGATCGGCCACCTCGTACACCACGGTCGTTTAGTTCTATCTATTTACACACTCCGGCATTAGCGGCCTGTGAAGTGTTAGTTGATCTTGGAAACTTCAGACTAACTAACTATGGGACTGTCGATTTTAACATGAAATAAAATGGTAAAACTTTTCATTTTATAAGTGTTATTTGCCATTTAAGGGTGAAACCACTGGTTGTGATATACAGGATAGGGTTAATGCATGGGGGTGTGCAATATTGGGTTCATGCATGGGGGTGTGTAATATTGGGTTCATGCATGGGGGTGTGCAATATAGGGTTAATGCATGGGGGTGTGCAATATAGGGTTAATGCACGGGGGGGTGTAATATAGGGTTCATGCATGGGGGTGTGCAATATAGGGTTAATGCATGGGGGTGTGCAATATAGGGTTAATGCATGGGGGTGTGCAATATAGGGTTAATGCATGGGGGTGTGCAATATAGGGTTAATGCATGGGGGGGGTGTAATAAAGGGTTCATGCATGGGGGTGTGCAATGTTGGGTTAAGGCATGGGGGTGTGCAATATTGGGTTAGGGCATGGGGGTGTGCAATATTGGGTTCATTGGTTAAACCTATGGAGCCTCAGTATTCAACATGAGATAAACCTCTGTTCCAGGCATCAAGATATTTGGGTGATTGGGGGAATGAGGATGGCTAAAGGACACATTCAGGATAGTGGGTGTGCAAGGAAGAGGAACTAGTCCGGGATGAGACCAGAGCAGGAAATCGCTGATATCAGCCTGCACATAGAACTAACCTCATCCCATAAGGTCTTTATAGCATTATATCGGGTTGTCGATGCACAAAGGTGCTAATCCCTGACACAAAAACAGGGAGCCCGTGGGGATTGCCATTTCCAGCTTCTGATGGCTGGCCTCTTGTACCCGAAATACCTGAAATAGCACAGAGTGAATTTGGCAATTGTGACATGAGGACCCGAGATGAAAGACATCATGGCTGGACACACATCAACTAGATTGGTGGCGATTACAGCACTCTTCACAATAATGGCATCCTGTATGGTACACTGAACCTGGCTGTCCACCCATTACCCACTATTATAACCCACTGTGCTAGTCACTCGGACAATACGGTCAGAAACCACTGAACCCACTAACCACTGTAAAACCCTGTGTACGAGGTGCACCTTATACCGTAATGACCTATTAAAGCGCCTGGGTCTCAAAATAGTGCCGGTCTCAAATAAGCACTGGGAGGGTATGGAAATAATCCTTAAGCACTGAAAATAGTATTCAAATAAGCGACTGTCTCGTAAAAGCGCCGGGGAGCAGTACAGTAGGAATGACATTTTTTTCAAAGAGAAAAGCTTCATTCATGGTTCATCCCCATTTGTGTAAGCATTAAGGAACAGGATGTTTAAAAAGCCCTTTTAGAAAATGGCAGATGATGATAAGTCTTTGTGGGGAACATGCTTCCTCTTTGTCGTAACTATGCATAAATGTAATATCTGAGTCTATGAATGCTTGATACCAATACCGTAACAGCACTGGTCATAAATAATCACCAGGGGTAGAGGAGGGCATTGGAAATAATCCTTTAGCATAAAAAACAATATTCAAATAAGCAACTGCCTCATATAAGTGCCGGGGGTACAGCGGGAACTACAATATATATATATATATATATATATATATATATATATATATATATATATATATATATATATAGGCAATTTCTTTTTCAGGGGTCTCTACTTTCGAGCCAAGTTGCAACATAAAAAAGTGCTTAAACAACTACTTTTCAGGCTCACCCCCTGTCGAAAGTATCTTAGCTACATTAGACGTCTTTTTACATAATGACATATCATGACCTTACTATAATATTTACTTCACAATTTAATAACTAAGTTACACCACTATTTTCCTCTGTAGCATTTACTGAAGGCCTTTTAGGTGTAAGATCCAGCAAGTGCGCTGTCCACACCATATTTTGAGCCATATAATGTACTACAGAGAGCAAAGTATTTGAGATAGCTTATTGATTTTTTATATGGCCAAGATACTCATAGGGGATGAACTACTTGTGATTTTACAAGCATTTTACTACAAAATTAAAGAAATTATGACCAAGTTGCTGGATCTTACATTGCCATAAATTCACCTATATGCAAAATCAGGCTGAAAATACGAGGATAATTCCTTCAGGTATATCAAAAATATTTTATATATCTAATTTTTCAGCCTAATGTGAATGATTGAAATGGACATTGACCTCTTAAATGGAGTCTGCATCAAATTATAGTTTGGGATATATGGAAAAGCTGTTTGTGACATTTGAAAAAGCTCAGATTTTCAAGGCATTTAGGGCTTAAACCCACTAAAAATCTTCCAAATCGACTAATTAAAAAAAGCACTTTTAGATCTAAGTGTCTGCTATATGTTGGTAATGGCAAATACGGCCAATATGACATTAAGAATTTTCGACAGCAGTGTGACATAAGTGCCGAAAGTTGAGACCCCTAAAAAAGATTTTACCCATTATAATATATATATATATATATATATATATATATATATATATATATGAGATACAAACTGATATTTGTTACCTGTTTCATGGCATTAATCCCTTTGAGTTGAATCTGTTTGAAGAGAAATAGGTGTTGGCTCTCCAGGTGTTTAGATTGGAAATTTTCCCATTCATTTAGCAGAGAAATGCCTAAGAAGGCATAATTAGTGTAATTTACATCATTAGCCTAAAGAAAGTTCAAAATCTGAAAATAAATATTGGAGGGGTATCCTTTCTTTTTCAGCTCCCTTTAACCTATAGAGATAGATTCCACCCGAGAAACTACCATGATCACAAAATCCATGCGGAATTACAGTCGCCACCTACTATTGAACACGGTAGGCCATTTCAAATAAAGATGTGGGCTTGAGTCTTCTTCTCCAACGGCAATGGGTGAGTTCTTATATAAAGACAAGCCTAAGTCTGCAGCAAGCCTGGAAGGCATTTTTTAAGATCATACGAACTAGAACTCTCTCTAATGCCATTGCACTCCTAAATTGAACGGTCACTAATGATTGCACTCATACGACTGCCCTACCAAATCTTATGTATTTAACTACATAACCGATCATACACAGCAATCATGGCACTCACCCACTCTAAATTGAGAGTTCTAAATTGTAGTGGTTACATCTAGTCATACCCTGTTGAGAAATGCTTTTGTGAAGTATTGTCTGGAGGGACTCAACTATGTAAAAAGGGACTGGACGAGGTACCGACAAAACATCGTAATGAGTAACCTAGAGCTCTGAAGATAAAACACATCAGCAATCAGAAGTTTATCAACTATAATCATCATTAATCTAATCAGCACCACTAGTCCACATAAAATAATAGCAAAGATTAGATGAACTTTTTTGCAGATACATATTTTCTGTGTGTATTTTATACATGGTGTATTTTACTCGTTAATCGATGAGTAACATCCTACTCAGAAATACCGTGCGGACAGACGTGTGACCTTGGCACGTCTTGTGAGTAAAGTGTGCAGCAGCGTCTTATTTCTGTATAATTAGTACAATAAGCAGCTGCTCCCACACAGACCCACTCTCCTAGCAGTTTCCATGTACAACTCTGTACCAAGCTGGTATATTTACACGTTGTCTCCCTAACGTGGGTCGTTAGGCTATTAACCTCGAATGGGGTTTTGTTTAAAAGTTAAGAGCAACCATCAAATGTTATTATCCCTCAAACATTGATCCTATTTACTTATTCTTCAATGCCCTTTGTGCTTAAACATCCCACAATGTATATTTACAGAACCCCACTACGTGTTTGAAATATGGAGGGTTTAGCAGGAAGAGGGAGTTGAGCTGCATAGCACAGATTAGTGTGCAGGTGGACAATGCACTATCGGTACAGGAGGTTAACTTCATCTCACCTTTAGACTTCATATTTGATATTCAGGACCGTGATTTTAGGTGGCAGATGTGTGTGTTTTTCTGCATTATTATGGGAATAAAAATAATGGAAAAGATTATTTATGCAAGGTTACAAGACTATATGAAAAACAACACACCTTTGGCACCAGATCAGCATGGTTATAGAGCACAGCATTCGCCATTTACTGCTCTAGGGGAACATATACAAACAATTATAAAAAAAAAATTCAATATTGTTTCTCACTCTTTATTATTAACAAAATTAGCAAAATTGGGTCTTAGCGGGAAAACATGTTCTTGGTTCAATAGCTACCTGAGCAATAGGACACAATGTACATTAGCTAAAAAGTACTTGTCAGAGAACAGTGAAGTAACCTACGGAGTCCCCCAGGGCTCCGTGCTGGGCCCTGTCCTTTTTTCTGTATATATAAATTCTCTGTTTTAATTTTGGATCAACTTTGTACGCTGATGATGCAGTCATTTCCACCCAGACATATGAAGACATGACGAACGCTATTCAGAATATATAGATGTAGATCTACATGGTGACTCAGAAATAGACTTACAGTTAATGTAGGGTGTTTAACCCTTACTTAAAATAATCATGGCAAAAAAGTACTAAGACCCATCGATAAAAAAATGGAGGATGGTCTCAAATGTAGATGAATGTGTCATGGTTTCGGGTTTACTCATAGATGCCACAAGGCACGGATTTAAGATCATAGACCATGCCCCTCATACCCCTACTAACCAGGTAGGCCTAGATTGGAGTACATCAGGGTCTATGGGGGCCATTTTCGCGGCAGCCAGCAGTGCAGGTAATCACCCTAGTTAATGCCAAAAAAAAGAAGAAAAAAGGCTTATATTCATTGATAGTGGACAGAGAGACTACGTTTTTATTATGACTAATGTTATTCTGGAAAGAGTGTATACCTTCCAATACCTGGGCCTATGTATTGACCCCTCTTTTAGGTTTATTGACCATGGAAAAGTCACAGTAAGGAACATTAGAAACAAAGTCTATCAGTTAGCTAAGATTAGGAGGTACACTGATGTACTAGTCCCTCTTGCTATATACACATCAATGATTATTCCTTCCTTTGATTATGCTGACTACTTCTGGGACAGGCTAAATAAACGGGAGAATGATGAGATACAACTCATTCGAATCAAAGCCCTCAGAATCATTTATACAGGAAAGTTAGAAAAAAAACTACTTTTACCACTGCCCAATTGCATGAGAAATCTTGATGTAGGGAACTGGTTGAGAAAAGAGACTTACATCTCCATGTCTTTGCTTTCAGTTTAAAGCAAAATGATGATATGGTTGATGATAGAGAGCCACCAACGAGAAGACCCGTTGGCATAAGATTTAATGTTCGAGTCTGAGTTTGCGTTTAATAATATTTCATTTGGCTAAATATGATCACATGACAAGGGGAGCTTTTTATCACAAGTCGAAATAAAAATTACACAAACACACACACATTATTCGAGTGTTTCAAGTGGGGACAGGTCAGCCTCTCCTAGGCTGTTTGTGAACTCAATGATGTTCCTAGGTCCAATAAAACTATTGTATTAAAATCAGCTCTGTATAATCTCCAGGTGGAATTCTCTTACACCGGAGTATACATTAATTGAGGATCTAAATACCTTCAAAATTAGGTTAAAGAAGGACTACAATTCTTGTTTTGCTTTTATTCATTTGCTATCATACTTGATTGATAACTCATAATATGTATATCATCTGAACATCACTATCTCATCTCATCTCATCAACTACTTCCCTAAAGTGTAACATAATTACGTATATCCAGTTACAAAGCGACATGAATAAAAAATGCCGTCATCTTGTACTGAAACATACATTAAACACATATAATGTTGTGTGTACTGTAGGGGTCCCTAGCGGAGGGAAGGCGATGTGCCAAGGCTAGGTGTGTGATACACTGCATTGAGATTTTATTATTTTGATGTAACTGTATTACTCATGGCCAATAAAATACTTTTTAAAACAAAGAGCACTCCCATGTACTGTGCCTTATTCCATAATTAGATGCTTGTGTACAGACTTTTTTCTCTATCTTCCTGACAAGAATTGTTCAAAGCCTATTTGTGGCAGAGATACGAAAGGCTAACCTAGCACTCACTGTGAGCACCGGGCAAACCACCTCAAACAGCCGGGAGCAGCAAGTTAAGTATAGCGCACCACACCCGTCAACCTCCCGGCCACTAACAATGAGAGTCAAATAATTAATTGAATGTCCGCGATCAAACTTAGCCGCATTGAAACAAGGCGTCAAAGGATACTACGTCAGAGGAGACAACGCTCTGTGGTCTTTGAGTTTATAATAAGATTAACTGACTATAGTTCTTTGTAGGCCCACCAGGGAAACAATTTGGACTTTTTAAGTCTTCAATACTATAATTGAGCAGCATCCATGCTCAATCTCTACAGAAGTATCATCTTGTACAGATAAGCTGGGGTCACATGGGGATATGGCTCTGCAGTGCTTGTTACAGACCCTAAACCTTGTATTGAGTGTTGGTACACTGAACTAGGACTAAGGCCATTACTCTATGGTGCTATTTAAATCAGCCTCAACTTTAACAATTGTATCCCTCTACACAAGCTTGCCCCTATCAGCACTGTATTAAGTTATCATATACATACCTGGAAACACAAAAACTTATCTATTGAGATATATCTGATATACACTGGGGCCTACAGCAATCTATGTGAAAGTTTGTCCCTGAGCAGGCCATTCAGTCTGGCAGATTTGATTATTCTGCAGGCCCGGACTGATTTTTGGCTGGACCGAATAACTGAAGAGCATTATTGTCAAGAAAGAAATAAAGAAAACCAATCACCAACTCACTATTCTAATTATTTAACATTCCTTTTAACCTTAATAAACAGTAATGCCTTTTTGGAAAAATCTTGATAATGGTCTGATTTGCAAGCTGTGAAAACCAAAATGTTCTTATATTACTGCCAGACATTCAGTCTCGCAGTCTGGTCCCGTGAGTTTTCGTGTTGACTGCCTACAGTTGTTTGGAATGTGACAAGAGAATAATGGTAAGAATGTAATAAACATTGTGTTTATACCACAGTCTGCACCTTTAGGATGCATTAAAATGCATCATAATGCATTCTGCATTCACTAACATACAAACATATATATATATATATATATATATATATATATATATATATATATATATAATGGTATCCATAGGGTCCTAAACATAAGAATAATCTAACCCAGCACCATTGTCCAGCCCTGTGGCCTAATAGATAGCATGAAGCACTTTGGATCAGAAGATCCCTGGATCGGTCCAGGGCCATACTGAGCTTTTCAGTATGAACCACTGTCAAAGCTATGTCATTGTTGCTGTCACATAAAAGAACAGTATACAAAAAGAACACTTTCAATATTCAAGTGTCGACTCAGTGCCTCTGTCCTATAATATAAGCACTCAGATATTCTAGTTTGGGCACCCAAAACCGTTCTCAAATGTGATAACCGTAGTATAAAACCTGATATTTGCATATACATCTGTACAGTATGGTTTCTACCAATTCGTTCTTAGCACACACCATACACCATATGACTTTGAATAAACATCCTGGAATTACAGACTTTTATTATGATCTTCATTTTGATTTCAATACACAAATTATTAACCCTCTTCTTTAACAAAACACACATTTAGATCAATCTGAGTGACAACTCCTATCCGTGATCATTGTCACATTCTCCTTGTTTCAGAGAGTACTGAGGGAAATGACCATGGCCTAACTCTTTGGCAAATATTTTGCAGCAAAATGTAGGGAATAAACACTTTTTGAGTTCGTTTAGAGCGTCTTGTACATTTTATCTAAATAAGCTTATGAGATTTTATTAAATAATAAAAAAAATTTGCTGGTTCTTGTAGGCCCTCTATCCTTTGTGGCAAGACCTCCAAAGCTTCCCAGTTCCATACCAATCACTTCTTTTAGAAAACACTTAAACCATTGGCAACTCTGCTTACAAAAGTGGTCTCCTCAGCTTTGGGTGAGCTCCTCTTTGAAACAGTATCTTAGAGAACGGGAGTAAACAGAAACCAATTAGCTTCTCTACATATCTCTCAAGGGAAATAGCTTTCTTGATGTTTCCCCCCTGTTTGTGTGAATGAAAAGAAACAAAATGCCTGAAAGAGTCCTTTAAGAAAACAGCGGATAACGATAAATCTTTGACGGACACAGGATACCTCGTTGTTGTCAATGTGCACATTTTTTATATAGGTTTCTGTAAAGGCTGAATCCATCAAATTGAGAATAACAGCTAAGGCTACCACTTGGCTTTTGTATACTCAAATTAGGAAAGAAAAACAGAGGGAATTCAATGGAAAACATGAATAATTATTTTCCCCTGACAACACATAAATCGATAAGCAAAAGAGCAGATTCATACACTACTGAGTAGACAAATGCACAAGGGATATCTGTGAAAATAATGATGAATATCTGGCAACTTTGGGACGAGTAATGCATGGTTAGTTCAACAGTCTACCTAAACATCTGCACTTTACGAATACCCTACACAAACATGTTCTTAGTGGCCAGCTGTTAAGTTATGATTTGAATCATAATTGAGTATTTCACATTAGCTGGAAGCAGTTGCATGCCAGTCTAATCATCCCAGCAAATTGTCGTTATCTGTCGCCATGATTGGTCATCAATGGTGACTCCTTTCTGAGTGATAACTCACTGCGTCATCTTTCGCCACTGTGTGTCAGTCTCACATGGCATGGCGATTTATCACAACAGTCGCCAACATGATCTCACTCACTGCGTGAGTATGTGCCACCCCTTGTCATCCCTCACAAAGCATGGTGACTTATCACCACCATCGCCAACATGGATCTAACTCACTGCGTGAGTATGTGCCACTGCCTGTCAACTCTCAGTCAGAATGGCAACTTTTCACCTGCATTGCCACATGGCTCTCACTCACTGCGTGAGTATGTATCACTCCTAGTTAATCTTCTCTCAAAATGGCAACTTATCACCACCATTACCAACATTGGTCTCACTCAATACGTGAATTTGTGTCACTCCAAGTCAATGCTCTCTGAGGATTGCATCATCTGTCACTCACTCTCACTCACAGTGGCAACTTATCACCACCATTGCCAAAGTTGTTGAGACAGCACCACTGTTCAACATGCAGCCTATCTAGGAAGTGTGGGCATGAAGTATAAGTCCCATACATATCAAATGTGCTTTGTTTCACACTGATTTCCATGTAATACTTCAGAGTTGAATCAAACAAGATTATATAGAGAGAA
Organism: Acholoe squamosa; assembly: GCA_949317995.1. NCBI lineage: Eukaryota > Metazoa > Annelida > Polychaeta > Phyllodocida > Polynoidae > Acholoe > Acholoe squamosa. Next base: position 1,509,189 of record OX439045.1, on the reverse strand, counting down.
TATCAATTGAATTTAGATAGAGGTATCTCTAAAATGAAAGCAACTATCCATAAACACCTTTTCTCTGGTTACAGGAAAAATACATAGGGAAATATCAACATGAACACCTTGTCTGTGGTTAGAGGGAAGATACATATGACAATAACTTCTCTGGCAAAACATACTTTGATCTGGCAGATGTGAGGCTGCATGATTACCAATGTCGATGATCATGAGCTTTTCATCTAACAAGGTGAGTGATCACCAGCATCGCCATCACTGGTGAGTCTGAGTGATCACCACTCTCGCCATCCATGGTGAACCTGCGCTATGACGTGGTGCGCGTTTCATCTAGCGAGGTGAGTGATCACTCGTGTCGCCATCCCTGGTGAGTGTGGGTGATCAAGATCCTCACCCTCTGTGGTGAACCTGTGCTATCATGAGGTACACGTTTTATCTAGCGAGGTGACTGATCACAATCATTGCCATCCTTGGTGAATGTGTATTATGACGTGGTGTGTGTCTCATCTAGCGAAGTGAGTGATCACTCATGTCGCCATCCCTGGTGAGGATGAGTGATCACTCATGTCGCCATCCCTGGTGAGGATGAGTGATCACGATCCTCGCCATCCCTGGTGAACATGTGCTATGACGAGGTGCGTGTTTCATCTAGCGAGGTGAGTGATCACCCGCGTCGCCATCCCTGGTGAGTCTGAGTGATCACCATCCTCGCCATCTGAGGTGAGGCCATGTGATCACCACCATTGCTATTCCTGGTGATCTTGTGTTATAGCGACGTCGTGTTCCATCTAGCGACATGTGTGAGCCACTTCACACAGGTTGATGAGGAGTCACGACAATTTGCTGGGATAGTTCAGAACACTAATCCAGGGGATGTCAATTAGATTATCTCTTCATCTGTATATTTTGATAAAATGTCATCTATGCTGCACAAAAACAGAAGAATGATGAAAAAAGAGTTGAATGATGAAAAAAAAGTTGTTTCTTTACACAGTGGACAAACAATTTTACATCAGAATGTATGGAATAAACATTTTTGAGTGGTAAGCAACGAGTATGTTACATCTAAAAGTTGATTTTTTTCATTTCTTGACAAGACCCTTAACAAAAACAACTTCTTTTAGCACACTGTAAAAATATAACTGTTGAATCTACCAGTGATACATAAACCATTGTAATAATTGTATAGCAGCATACCGGTGTAGTTTTTACAAGAAGCCCCAGGTGGCAGTACAGAGGTACACAAATGTAAAATGAATCTTTGTGAAAATAACGACGGATCTCTGACAACTTTGGGACAAAGATTCCGTCATTATTTTGATGAAAATTTTTCGACAGTCCAGAAACTTCAATCATCTCAAACTCTGCATACAAAAGTGGCTCCCTTCAGCTCTTTAGGGCTCTTCTTTGAAACTGGATCCTTTAGAACAGTAGTAAACTGAAACCAATCAGCCTCTTTACTTATCTCTCAAAGAGAAAAGCTTCATTGATGGTTCATCCCCATGTGTGTAAGCATTAAGAAATGGGATGTTTAAAAGAGTCCTTTTAGAAAATTGCGGATGACGATAACTCTTTGCGGGGAACATGCTTCCTCTTTGTCGTAACTATACATAAATGTAATACCTGAGTCTATGAAGGCTTGATACCACTGTAACGGCTCATTTAAACACTGAGGTTTCAAATAAGCACTGGTCATGAATAATCACCAGGGATAGGAGGGTATTGGAAATAATACTTTAGCATTAAAACAGTATCCAAATAAGCAAGTGTCTCATATAAGCGCCTGATGTACAGTGGGTTTGAAATAAATAAATGCCCAGGTGCTAATAGGCCCACAAGCCACTATGGTACAAGTAGCAAGGGCCCTGAGCTGGATCTAGAAATCTGTGTAGGAGAATGAAGCTATATATAGTATAGGGTCTGTCACTCTTGGAGCCACCATATTGGTACAAAGCAGACATGGGACTACAGTGACTCACACTTTTCTACCCTTTTCCTTTTTCACAACCTCTGCATGGAGGCTGTCTCAAGTTGATTCTGCACCGGCTAAACCCATCAATCACAGCTGTGGTTAGCCAACACTTGCCTTTTTTACACTCAAATTAAAAAAACGAGATCATAGAATCCTGGGAAAAACATGATTTTCATCAGAGGACACATAAATTGATAAGCAAAAGAAAACCACTTTTATACAACACTAAGGCTTCTTGCAGAAATTATGAAACATGATAAAGAACATAAGAAACCTGAAAGCTGAGTGATGTACAGCGATTATTTTGTGCCAAATAATTGATATTCAAAACCTATCTTACTAAAACAACATGAAATAATTGTAAAGATTCACTTGAATTAGTCTTAGTGAGGCTCTATTCTGTACTACAATCTTGGACAAAAGAAATTGAGATAAAAAATAATGATCTATAAAATGAATCATGAAAAAATCCCCTTCAGTTCAAAAACCTAAAACATCAAATGCATTACCAAGTGTAACTTTGGTTTTACTGCAATAGTAAATGCAAAATGAAATACACTCTTCCCTTGAACATCTGACCAAATACAAAACCTAATAGGAAAAAGAATGCAAATTGATCATCATTGAACAAAATGTGACATGTTGTGAAATACTCAATGCATATATGATGTATTCTTTTCAATGAAATATTTCTCTTAAAAAAAAAAAAAAACACAATTCTGTTATAAAATGTCCTGCGGCAGGCCACAATTCACCCGCCTGTGAGACGCAGATGACGACCGAGCCTAACTCACCGTGTGGATTCAGGCTCCAGGTAAGAAAAAGCTCTCCAACAAAACACTTAAAATAGTTACAAAGAGAGGCGCCTCGCTCCTGGTGGCGGCAGGCTGAGGTAAATGTCGTCATTCACTACTGGACGAATGATGAAAGCAGACCAAATTCCTCTCAACCATTTTTTTCTAAGGTCGTCATCAGGAAGTCCCTGTTGTAGTCTCCCGTGGCTGCCAGCAACTATTTGAATCCTGTCAGAAAATAGATTTGGAATGTGAAAGTACTGATAAATGTTACCGGTAAATGTTATTTAGATGACTCGCAGGCTCAACACTGATCCCGATCTTAATTACGCTAATTGAAGGAATGACAGATTTGCAGTACTAAATACCAAGACTAATGACCTGAGGATTTACCTTAGACATCAGTTTTCTCACAGGTACTTTAATCTTTCACTTTTATTCATCTTATCAATATCCCATCGTCACTGAAAAAGGAAAACACAAACTACAACCTTTTAATTGAAATCTTATCTAGAATCCATAAAAACATTAACACACAAAACCGATCCAATTAAATATCATCACAATGCAAACTATAGTGATGATGAGAGTTGTGGAAGGGTTATCTCATAGGGTAAGTTGCCCTGACTCTACCCCTAGAATGTTGGTACTTTATGACGACCAGCCTACAGATACTTTGTTCGGGTAACTTAGAATAACTGCTCGATTCTACCTAATTAACTACAAATGGGACACCTTGCACATACCCCAAGCACTTCCCATAAAGTGTACAAAATAGCCAGTGATGGATGGGTGGTCAACTTAAGCTACACCAACTTGCCTAGTGGCCAAGTCAGGGACAGATTATGTTAGGATGTGTTAGGTACAGAGCCCCTACACTGCAGAAAAATGTCAATATAATGGTGAAATCCTTGTCTTAAATCTGCCAGAGATCCATCATTATTTTCAAAGAAATTCCTTGTGCCACAGTGCCAGCCGTCCAGGAGTATATCAGTCACGTTGCGTCGTATTGAAGTATAAATGTAGTCACTGCGAGTTAGTTCTCACGGCTGCATTCATGCATCATGCCAACGAATGGGGATGATGCATTAATGCATTAGTAGCCCTTAAAGGGCACAAATACACACTGGAGGCCATTTCTTAACACACAACGACTGTTCACCTTCAAGTCGTAGTGTTGAACCTTAATTTAGTGACATTACAGCCCAACAGTATTGGTCGTGTAACACATGCAGCACTACGACTGCCCTACCAAATGCTATGTAATATCAACATAACTGCTGATTGTACAGAGCAGTTGTAGAGCACTACCTACAATTGCTGACACTAAGTATTGGGGGTCTCAAATCGTAGTGACTGTGTGCAGTAGTAGTGCCTTAAGAAATGGCCTCCTGGTGTACGCTGCAAGTATAAATTGTGCAGACGTCCTGTAGGGTAAGTGTGATGCACCAATGCAGTACGGTACTGGTAATTGGAGTCACCATCGACACATCGACACATCATGGCAACCAGGGACCATAGACCTGCAGGCATCATGTAGACCTTGAGCCTTTCATCACCGCTAATGCAGCGGACATCTCACCCGCTGATAGACATGATGCATCAATGGAGCATCACGTGGAATATCACGCTGAACCTCTGGGAATGTATATAGATAGATCCATAGGGTTGACATGGTGTGTAGGGGTTATTGTACGAGGACAGTGTTGTAAGCGATATATAACACGACGGGCCTTATAGTGGTTTAAATATACATATAACAGCAGCCTTGGTGGATTACTCGCCGCAGGGCTGCATTCAGGCACCATGACAGTCAGTGGACATGATGCATTAATGCACCAGCCGCCCTTAAAGTGATGAGGTATGAGGATTACAATGGGCATACCTCAGTATGACCCGTGGCGCCTCTGGTGGGTGTGCCTTGTATCAAATATTCACCCTTCCATTCATGTCAGATGTGATGCGTCCTTGACCTTTGCAGCAAGTTCCATGGGAGCTTTTAGCGGCACAGGGAATTCCTGGGAGAACTCTTGTTATAAGCGCCTTCTCTAAATCTAGTATCTAAAACTGAAACGGAAATGTTGATAAATGGAGTTTACTCTGATAAGTACTGTTTCCATTGTTCAAATTTCAACAAATCTGAAATTAGCACTATGAACTCATAACACAAAAATATCAGTATACCCTCAAGAGATTTTGATGGTAGTTAAGGATGTGCCTAATAGTGGAATATGTACTAAAGGGTTCCCCAGGTAGCACGGTGAGCCAAAATGTGGCTGACTGACTAGCCAGGAGGTTAATTCAAAAGGTCCTGGGACCGCTACCTCAGTGATCTTAGGAATTATTCTGCCTTATCCAATTAAGCTATAGCAGTGATCTTAGCCTCAGCCCTCTTACACCATTCCAAGTAGAACACACTGTGCACAGGGTGAGAAGCCCATACTGAAAGTGGAAACACTCCTTCTCACAAGGGTGATTACACAAGTGTTCCCTCCCCCACCCATATAATCCACTTATAGAGTATAGGGTGGAGTTGACCTAGTACAGTATTCAAGTGCCTGAGTAGCCTGAAGAGCCCTCAAGGAATCTCAGCAAATGTCCTCCCTCACCTCTATATGTATACAGCAGGGGCATTCACTCTTGGAAGCAGGAGTGTTTCCTGTGAGTGCTCTTGTACACAGGTGAAACCACTATGCAATTATTACACTAAAATTGCAGTGATCTTAGCTCTGGAAAAGGAATAGTGAAGTGATCTCAGGACTTGCTGTGCCTGACTGGCCTGCAACCACTGCATTTGATAGGGTAGACTGGCTAGGTCTTTATATGTGCCTATACTAAAGTTGGAGGGTTAGAAATCCCAGGACCTTTTGAATTAACCTCCAGACATCACTGGCGGCCAGTATATGCCCTCAATACGGGCCGGGGTCCAGCGATGGTAGAGGCTAATGTATCCTGTAGTGGACTCTATGTGTGACATGGTCAGACTGTTTACACAGTAAGGCAGCACCAGTACACACACAGAGTCCATTATGGTGCACCTACATCATAAGGCACCACCTCCACCATTCGGTATACCTCATACTATAACAACACACCGACTTTGATGTCGTATCGAAAAAACACTTTCATGACAAGTAATACATTGTTGCATCACGCCCATTGGTCATCTTGTTGGTTGCCTGCGGCCATGACAAGTAACCCACCCAAGCTACATTCGTACATCACGCCAAGCTTATTGCATGGCCCCCCAACAAGGTTCTGTAGAGCAGACATGCCAGCTTTTCCTTATCCTTTATGATGACCAATGGGTATAATGCATTACCTTCATCAGTGGCCCTTAAAGGGTAAGCCTAATGAGGGGAATCATTTCATGAGTAGCTTGGTGGTTGAGAGCATTTGCTTTAAGAACCAGTTTTCTTGTACATCTGAGATGAACATCTTATCAATTCTTATCTGTGCATGTCACCACAACCAGTTAAAGATGCAATAAGATGCAGAAAGGCAATGGCGGATTTAGAGGGGGGGGGGCGCGAGGGTGCGCACACCCCCTTTTCCCCAGTACTTAAGGGTGTACTACATATTTTGGACCCAAAAATTTACCCAAAAGTAGGGGGTGCACCCCCTACTTTGGGGTTGCGCCCTCTCCTTTTTTCCAAATCCTTGATCCGCCACTCTCAAAATATTCATGGATTTTGAAATAAGGGGTCATTTTTACCCCAAGAAAATCAGTGGATTTCAAAATAAGGGGTGTTCTTTTTAAAGATTGGCATGTACATTTATGTCTGTTTAGCAGAAATGAGAAGGAACCCCTATAAATATTGTGAAATCACTGAGGAAAGGAAAGAGGCTCAGTTGTTCCTGTAATCTTTATACTAGTGTTAAAGAATGTCAGCATTTTCAAAAATAAGGGGTATTTTTAGGGCCCCTAAAATCAGTGTTTTCTTAAAATAAGGGGTACAATTTTGGCCCAAAATCAGTGGATAAGGGTGTACTTTTGAAAGCTGGTAACGCAGGTGACGTACCCTTTTGTTGGAGATTGCAGGGGCTGGGCCATTTTGTATTTTGCACCATGCTGAGAAATGCCTTCCAGTGGCCTTCCCAGTCCCTCCTACCTCTTTCTATTTTTATGTTTATTTTCACAGCTCGACAGTATCCTTGTTATGCTCTGTCCGGCAAAAGTCAGCACCGGATGGCGTTTCTCAACGCGCTAAGACTAAAGCTATTTAAGCAGTACTAGAATCGTCCCGTATGAAAGAATTATTCACAGTCTCGTCATACAGAGTGATTGTAGTGTCTCCAGTTGTGCTTTCGCAGACTGCGTTATGTCACTATTGCCAAGCTGTGCAGAGTATCTGTAGCCCTTTCGATACGGTTCCTCTGTTTAACTGGAAGTATTCTGAGCCGGGTGGTGGATGAGTCCAGTCAGACCTTGTTTAGAAATGCCCTCTGGATATTGTGAAAATAACACTCACACTTTAATCGACCAAACAGACGAACACCTGAGCCTCATCAACTGATTAAAATTCCTGCCATGGCTAAAAATGATACATTTCAGAAGTTTGCAAAGGGGCAGTTCACTTCAAATACATTGTCGCCATCAGTTTTAATCTCTGTTAAGAATGATTCTACTTTCAAAAACATTGCTCGTATGAGTTTACATCATGTGCCATTCTGGTTGTGAACAAGGGACATAAGAGGCAATATTAGGCAGAATACAGAGTGATAGCAGTGAGGGAGGCAGCTGGGCAGGTCCAAGCAGATAGGTCCATTTTGTCCGTCCATGACACTTTCGAATTTCGAATTTTCCAAATTCCTACCCAAAAAAAAAAAGAACTTATTCTTTTAGAATTCCAGAGTCTAAAATACGAAATGTCACGGAGGGACATCTGCTTGGACCTGCCCAGCAAAAAAAGAGAAATAAAGTGACTAAGAGTTTCTCTTTTTTTTTTATTGACAGAGGACTAAATGAGAGAGGTACTAACAGAGTCATTCAGAACAGCGCAGTGTAACCCTATGACATATGTAGCTCCTACATTATTGGCGATGTTATAACAATGAGATGTTTAACCCTTTAAGGGCCGCTGATGCATTACTGCAACACGCCCATTGCTCGTCATGAGTGCTGGTGAGACTGCTCACCAGCACTTCACTGGTGCATCATGCACACCCTCCATAAGTAAATATATCAACCCTGCATAGTCGGCATGATGCTCCAGTGAAGTACTGGCAAGCAGTCTCACCAGCACTTCATTGGTGCATCATGACAACCAATGTGCATGGTACACTTTTGCATCAACGGCATTAAAAGGGTTAAAGAATTGTCCCTGGCCCCTACCAGCCCTGATTCCACAGCTCTGTCATAGGGCTGGTGTTATGTCATTTCAATGACATAACTCTGTTAGCAGTCAAACATAAAGGAGCATAACATACCCTTTTGGCCTCTATAATTGCTTGGCCTTTCAAAAAGCACTTGAACTGTCTTTATTGAATAGGTGCCGAGGCACAGCACCATAGCAATTGAAGAATAAACTGCGGGTTTCTTGAATGACGTCTGGCCTTAGAGCTTGCGGATGCTTAAATACGGGCTACTGTGTATAAACTTTCACTTCCTGCTATAGTAGAAATGTGGATGGGAGACATTTGTACATGGATTATCCTTTCTGAACGCCCCTATCAGGTCACAGGAGGTCCCTATGAGGCAGAGAAGAGGTAGGTGCTAGCAGATCTGCCAGTACCTCTTCAATGCCTTATGCTGACCTATGATCTCTTCTATCAGGCTTGCCGTCAGGTCCTGTCTTCTCACTGTCCTATACATAAGTTCTATCAAAGATATACAGTAGATGGCGTTAGTGTCGACGATGCCAAATTGCTCTTGCTACAGGGCCATGGTGAGTTCTCTCTTACTCACTGCAAAGTGTACCTCAAGAATTGAAATGCTATAGAAGGTGTTTGGCTTTCAGTTTTTTAATGCAATATTTATGGGATATCTAAATACACTATCTCTCTCTGCATATCTCTGATTTCTAAGCTCTTGGAACTGTTTTTCAATTCCAAAACAGTATAATTGTGAGAGGTTTTTCTGCCCCCTCAATAGGCCTATGGGGATGCAAGGGCTGGGTGGATGAGTAGCCCCTGTAGCCTAGTGGTCAACTAGGACGCCATCTAGTGTATCAAACTGATAAAACGATTGTATCCCCTGTCAGGCCTGCTGTCACCTTTCACCTGTATAATCAGTCCCAGTCTGTCCCTCCATACTGTTACGTTCTGCACCTGGAGGCCCAATACCACATCTTATTACACCCTGAGTGAGATGGAGGTCCTGAGGACAGGTCATTGTGGGGTTGGACACTTACCTTATCAGTCACTGGCCACTGTGGCCAACAGCTTCAGAAATCTACTGAGCCACACCTAGAGCAGTTGGCCCGGAATTTGGCTGGTGTCATGTAAAGAAACAATAAGAAGGTAGACAATTTAAACCTATAGAATAGTCATGTTACAGGCAATGTATCCTACAAGTCAATATTGTTGTGCTTGACATCCCTGGTACATATAATACCCTGTAAGGAACATTACAGAATTGTCTTTAGTCACAAAATCAAAAAGGATCATTATTACGGCATTATTATGGCATCACGATAATGACATCTTGATAATTAAATCTCTGGGTGGGTAGGGCTATTCGGACAAGGGTCTCGTCTTTATTCAGAATATAATACTCATGCTCTCTCCTGTGTCTTAGATACTCTACAAGATCCTGTGTTTTAGATGTTATCATACATGGTCCCGTGTCTTATACTTTGAGCAGTTCTGTGTCTTCAATTTTCCTATATATTGTCCCGTTTCTAGGAAAACCTCATCTGAATAAGATCCTTATATGGACAAGACCCTCGTCCGAATATCACCGGCCCTCTTGGTTCCTTTGTGAAGCCCGTTATGGAGGTACCTTTTACCTTGTCCACCCAGATACAGCCACAACCCAATTGCACTGAGGCGCCATCATGACCATTGATAACTGAAGAAGTTGGTTTTTAGACCTGGTTAGCACTTAATTTTTAGTTGTAATTGTGAACAAGTAATCAATGACTATAACATGTGACGAGTCACATGTTAGGCATTGACTACTTATTTTATTACATGATTAATCAAATAAATAATCAATAAACTATCAATAAATTCAATTTGAAAAAAAAAAGTCGTTCATCTTCCCATGGGACTTGAAGCCTGCCATAGTGTGTGTATAACACAAGGCTGCACTGCGGAAAAGATGAACTAGGCCAGGATGTGAACACCTGCACCTGGGGTTGGTAGCGCGACTCACTAAGACCCATTTTCCACCACCCCATATGACACCTCTATCGGCCGATAGACCCGTAGTAGGTGGTACCATCGGCCAGCAGAGAGCCATGCCCCACCATTGAGCCTTATGGTAGCCCGGTCAGCCGAGATGGTAGTGCGGTGCTGCTGTCGGCCGTTAGAGGGACCCTATCAGGTGGTGGAAAAGGGCCCTTACCAATTTACTATCGGTACACACACCTTGGCTGCTGGTTTGAACGCGTCCAGCAGTACCGTATATCCTAGTGTTAAGGCCTGGTCAAGTTGTCACTTAGTAAGGAGGTTTTGGTCGTAGGTAGTACTAATACAAGCCTGGGCTTATGAATGGGGAAATATGGTATGTAGCTGTCATGGCTATGGGACAGGCAGCTCTGGCCACTGTTGGGGTAATCCTAACTTAATTCTACTGCTGCTATTCTCGTCAGTCCCTGTGGCGCAATGCATAGGGAGCTGGTCTTCCGATCAGGAGGGTAAAGGTTCGACCCCTGCCCTTGGCAATATGACATGTAAGGCGTACCTGTTATCCATGGAATACAAAGGTCATGATGCATGCATCATGGCATGCAATGTCGACAGGTATCAGAACGGGAATATCCAGAAAAAACACCCAAAATCAAGAAAATTGTGTAATAATCACCATTAGCAGTCCTTTGTCACATTGGCTAAACACCAAAAATGCCATTGGACTTGAATACGATGTGGAAGTAGCTGGTTCCTCACCTAGGGTTCAAAATGTATGTGACCTGTCCTGAGAAAATGTGCAGCCATCGGGCAATGCTATTGCTCGTTCTACTTTTGGCCACCAGAGGGGAGTGTTTCAGGACATGTAGCATGTTTGGAGTGACATATTTCTGTTTAAACCTTCAATTACAAATTTGTTCCAGCTTCTTCTGAAGTCTTTGAATTCCTTCTTTTAGAGCTACCCATACTTAAATAAGCTCTAATTTGGCTATGTCCACCATAGTACAAACATTGGCAGATGTGGATCAACACGGTAAAAGGTACGCCCGTGCACCCTCTCGCTGGCATACCTTTTACCGTGTTGATCCACAGATGTAGTTCCTTGATTGAGTGCTGCTAAACAGCCCTATGAACAATTGCTACCTTTTGGCCACTGATGTGCATTGGTAATGGCATTTAAAAGATTTGGACTGAATTAGGAACCAATATAACATAGTCCAAGCTCAAATAAAACAAGAAAGCCAGGGACCCTAAGGATACTTTTCCTACACCGTCCATCAGTCTGGAATTTATTTTGATTTTGGTTTAGGTGATCAGATGACCATTCGGGGCCATCACTGGTCTGATGCAGGCCATCAGGTGCGCCATCACATGCCTCATAGCACCTGACGCTGCCATCACCGCTGTGCTTCAGGCGCGTTACAATGTGTTCATAGAGGACGTTTTTAAGGCATTGCACATGCCACGGCCTCTATGCTTCTTCCCTACCTGTTTAGCCTTTGTCACCCACTTGTTTATATCTCTTAGGAGCATTCACCCGAACACCACTGGTGGTATCCAAACTGTCAAGAACACACAATAACAAGTTGATTTATAGATTATATTTGGCACCACTTGTTATTCATAGAACTGTGTGTAAACGCCTTTATATTTACACACATATAAATATACATTCATATTGTAAATGTTTCTGAGTAATTGGACAATATGTATATAACTGGTCTCATGTCAGGAGACCACTGGTGGTCTTACAGCTGTCACATACATACATATTTTCCATCTCTTTATGCGGAACATGCTGGTATAGAGGAAATATTTGAAGTATTCTTAAATTCCAAACTCCATGTTCAGCATGGGGGTTCCACTTGAGTGTAGAAAAATCTTTTCTGGGGCTGCGAGCACCTACTCACCTCATTCCACATAGGCAAACATACAATTTCCCTTTCATTGAAACCTGTGTCAAGAAGAACAAAAAGAAAAAGAAAACAACAGCAACAGCAAGATCAACAAGTTAAATAATGAAGCAAGAAGAATGGGAAATGGGAGGCTCTTTTGGACTCAATGTAATTGCTGTACATATACTGACAGAACCCTAGTATCTTACTTCCGAGACAGGGGAATAGAGTTGCGAAAACCATATCGATGTAGAAGTATATCAGTATCTAGTCTGTATTACTAGTCATATAGAACACATCTATTGTTGTACTTACTAAACTAATGTGCTATGTATTGTCCTGATCTGTCCTGTAATGTCCTGTGGTGTCTTTATAACAAAAAAAAATACAGCGAAGACTTGTATAGCTATAGACATATATATATATATATATTGTGGCGGAGACAGAGGGGCCGTTGGCGGAGCCGAAACCATCCTGGTGTGGGGGCGGCGAGGCCAGCGGTCCTGAAGTAACGCGGTTACGTCGGCAATAGTAGTCGGCGGAGGAGATCCTCCGACGCTGGCCTGCCGTAAAGCGGGCCGGGGTCGGAGTATCTGCCTATGTATAAATAAGGGAGTTGTTACTCCGATTAGTTAGTTCCGAGTTGCAGACAGAGAGGAGCAGAACTCTAAAAGGCTTATCTCCGGATTAATATATACGATATAAGACTTAGATGGTGTGGCGAGGACTGCCAGGAAATAAAAGACACTGAAGTCAAGCTGTCGGAGTTGTGTAATTCTTTATTAACCATAGAGTCGGAAAACGCTACATTGGTGACAGCGGTGTTTGAAGACCCACGAGAGAAAGAAGATGGCGGAGGCTTCAGAAACGATAAACTTACCTGTGGAGAAGAGGGATACGGAGGAGATTAAGCGGGAAAAAGGGGTTTTGCTGGAAGTGGTGGACGAGGAAGTGACGCTACGGCAGAGAGGGGCGGTGAGGCCGGAAGAGATGAATCCGGAGAGACAAGCAGAACCCGCCGATAGAGCATCCCGGGAGGAGGTAACGGACACGGGGAATGAGGAACCACGCGTTAAAGAAAAGGAGCCCTACCTGTGGCCATGGGAGAGGGAGGAGAAACCGGCGGCCTGGAGGTTGAGGCACCCTAAAGGAAAACTGGGTGATGCAAATGCCTGGCTGGGGTTCAACCCGGGAAGGGACGATGGCGGAAAGGTGCTTTGGTGGCCGGAGGAGCAGGCGGAGATGAATAACCCAAGGAAGGGGAGCAAGCGGGCACCGGCCGAGGTTCGCCCCGAAACCGGGAGACGTGCGGAGGAGGCGGATAAGGACGAAGTAGGGGAAGGTGGAGATCTCCGGCAGGGTAGAGGAGTTATGGGTCGTCCGGAGGACGGCTGGAGAGGAGGTGCCGATGGGGAGAAGGAGGCAAAGGGTAAGCCAGTGGTGAAACCCGCTAAATATGATGGCACCACAGACCTATCTGACTACCTCAACCACTTCGACCTGTGCGTCAAAGTAAACGGATGGAAGCCAGAGGAGGCGGGTATGTTCCTAGGTCTGAGTCTGTCGGGGGCAGCCCGGAGATTGTTGACGGGAAGGAAACCAGCCACGCCGGAGGGGTATGAGGAGTTAAGAAGGGCACTCGTGGAAAGGTTTGAGCCTACTAATCAGGAAGAGATCTACAAAGCGTTCCTCCGCACTAGGGTCCGGCGAAAGGGGGAGGGACTGCAAGAGTTACAGGAAGAACTGAAAAAGTACACTAAGTTAGCATATCCGGAGGCAGACGCCCGGACGACAGACACCTTAGCGCTCGATAGATTCCTATTGTGCCTCGACAATCCACTCAGGCAGTGGGTGTATCAGTCAACACCGAAAGATTTACAATCCGCAGTAATGACGGCGGTGGGAGCGGAGGCGTACTTACAAGTGGTGCAGGAGAATATCCACAAAGTGCGGGCGGCGGATGCGTCAGTAAATGAACACCTCAAGTCCAACAAGGAGGAAATGAGCAAAATGGCGGAGTTGATGGAGCGGTTAGTTCAAAGGCTGGATGATCCGGCGGTGTTGGGGAGGAAGAAAAAGCCAAGCAGTGGTGCTTGCTTCGGATGCGGACAGGAAGGCCATTTCAAGCGAGAATGCCCAAATATCAAGGCCAAGGAGGCATCCAGGCCGGTGAGCGAACAGGCTAGTCCGGCGGCGGGAAACTAGAATCGACCTATACTAAAGGCCAAGTACAGGTCGAGGGAAGTGGGCCTATCAATGTGATACAGGGCCGCCGAGAGAGGGGCGGAGGAGGATTGATAGTAGAGGGTCGGCTGGCAGGGGCCCCCATCCAATTGCTGGTGGACACTGGTGCGTCGCTTAATCTGGTCTCCGAAGGATGGTGGAGCAGGTGGGGCGGACGGGGGCGCCTGGGGGAAACGGCGGAGAAGATCTACTCCGTCGACGGGCGGCCTATGGACATAAAAGGGGAAGTGTACACAGAGCTGGAAATCGGGAGGCGCACTATCAATGTGCGTTTCGTAGTCAGCGACACCGGGACGGAGGGAATCCTGGGGGCGGAGTTCCTCCGCACCAACAAACTAATGGTCGACGTAGCAAAAGGGCGCCTAGTGTGGACAGAGGAGAATACTGTGTGCCGAATCGTCAGCACCCGAGCGGCGGTGCTGGGATCCGGACAGGAAGCCATGCTAGAGGGAACTCTAGCCGGACCCTGGCAACAGGGGGACGACGGGATGATTGAAGGGATGGCCGGACACAAGGGTGAACCGAGCTTCCTGGTGGGGCGGGGGCTGGTATGCCCCGAGGGGAGGGCAACTTGGGTCAGGGTGCTCAATCCCGGTCCTGAGCCAGTGGTGATATATAGAGACATGACTCTAGGGGCCATTCAACGAGTGGAGTGCAGAGGCGGAGGCGAGACAGTGGCCGGAGAGGGATGGTGCCGGATGGTGGAGAGAGGTGAGCCGGAGGAGCTAAAGCGTTTGGTGGACGGGTTAGTGAGCGGGACGGAGGCTCACCGTAGAAAGGAGCTTGCACGGCTTATAAGGAAACACCTGGGGGCATTTCAGAGGCATAAGGGCGACAAAGGGCACACTCAATTGGCCAAGCATAGGATTGATACGGGGGTACATCCACCTATCAAACAACCGCCGAGGCGATTGGCACCCCATAGACGAGAGGCGGTAGAAGAGGAGGTGGAGAAGATGTTGGAAGCCGGAGTGATTGAGCCATCCACTAGCCCGTGGGCTTCTCCGGTGGTCCTAGTAAGAAAAAAAGATGGGACCACTCGCTTCTGCGTGGACTACCGGAGGCTCAACGCCGCCACCGTGAAGGATGCTTATCCCCTGCCTAGAGTGGAAGATTGTCTCGATACCATGGCGGGGGCCGCGTGGTTTTCGTCAGTGGATCTGGCCAGCGGCTACTGGCAGTTGGATATAGAGGAGGGGGATAAAGAGAAAACAGCATTCACGACACACCGGGGGCTGTTCCAATTCCGGAGAATGCCCTTCGGTTTGTGCAATGCGCCAGGCACCTTCGAGAGGGTGATGGAAGTGGCCATGAGGGGACTACAGTGGAAAACTTGTTTGGTCTATCTAGACGACATAGTCGTATTCTCCGCCACCTTCGAGGAGCATCTTGGCCGGCTTGGGGAGGTACTTCAAAGGCTGGAGGATGCTGGGCTTAAGATCAAGCCCTCCAAATGCCAGTTGGCTCGCCGCAGAGTGTTATTCCTGGGCCACCAAGTGAGTGAGGCGGGGGTGGAGACGGATCCGGAAAAGATAGAGGCGGTGCAGTCGTGGCCCACTCCGACCACGGTGACGGGGGTCCGGAGTTTTCTGGGGCTAGCCGGCTACTACAGGACCTTCGTTCCTGAGTTCTCTACGAGGGCTAAGCCACTGAGCGCGCTGGCCGAGAAAGGGAGGACGTTCCGGTGGTCGGAGGAATGCGAGGCCTCATTCCAAGACCTAAAAAAGAGACTAACCGAGGCCCCTATCCTGGCTTTCCCCCAGGCGGAGGGACAGCTTACCTTAGACACCGACGCCAGTGACACAGGCCTCGGAGTGGTACTGTCCCAGGAGCAGACGGGGGTAGAGAGGGTCCTAGCCTATGGCAGCCGCACTCTCAGCAGGCCGGAGCGTAACTATTGCGTTACAAGGAGGGAGCTGCTGGCTATAGTCTTTGGCCTCAGGAAATTCAAGCATTACCTAATAGGGAGGAGGGTGGTAGTCCGAACAGATCATGCCTCCCTGCGGTGGCTGTTGGAGTTCAAGGAGCCGGAGGGCCAGCTGGCTCGATGGCTGCAGATTATAAGTACTTACGACATAGTGGTGCAGCATAGGCCGGGAAAACTACATGGGAATGCGGATGGGCTGTCCAGGAAGCCCTGCAAGCAATGTGGGCGAGAGGACGAGGAGGAGCTACTGCATTGCCGGGTTTTCACAAGGTCTCAACGCCAGGAAATGGTTCGGGGGGCGCCTCCGGCGGCGGGGGACTCCACTCCGCCGGCAGGGAGAGAGTGGGGCACACTCCAAGCGGAGGACGCTGTGCTGACTCGGGTCAGAGCATGGGTGAACGGGGAGGCGACCACCACAGAGGAGGAAAGAAGGACCTGGGGCTATGAGCTGAGAGCCTGGCATGCCCAATTGGGGCGCATGAGTATAGAAAAAGGGATACTGGGCCGGTGGTGGGAAGGTGCGGCGGGGGAACGATGCTTCCAAATTGCTGTACCCACCCTGAGCAGGAATGATGTGCTCAGGGAGGTCCACGGAGAACCCTTGGCGGGGCATCTGGGCCGCAATAAAACCATCCGGCGCCTCCAGACAGGTTACTACTGGCCTGACTTCAGGAGGGAGGTGACCCTGTGGTGCGCCAGCTGTGAACCCTGTCTCCGGAGGAAGGCGGCTCCACCTCCGCACCGGGCACCAATGGGACATGTGGGTGCCGGACTACCCCTACAGAGGATAGCTCTAGACGTGATGGGTCCATTGCCCTTGTCCTCCGCCGGGAACCAATATATTTTAGTGGCGGCGGACTACTTCACTAAATGGACGGAAGCGTACGCTTTACCCAACCAGGAGGCACCCACGGTGGCCAGGGCTGTGGTGGAGGAGTTCATCTGTAGATTTGGAGCCCCGGCGGAGGTGCACACAGATCAGGGCAAGAACTTCCAGTCGGGACTATTCAGGGAAATGGTGGCCTTACTGGAAGTCAGGCAGACCAGAACCTGTTCCTTTAGGCCCCAAAGCGATGGGATGGTGGAGCGGGCCAACCGAACAATTGAAATGCTGCTGGCGACTGTGGTGGCGGAGGACCAACGGGACTGGGACCGGCGGCTGCCATTTGTAATGGCGGCGTATCGCTCCTCCGCACACGCCTCCACGGGATTGTCCCCCAATCTTCTGATGTTGGGGCGGGAAACGGTCATCCCCCCGGATTTGGTTTATCCGCTGGAGCCCAATGTAGGGGGAGGAGTCGGTTATGTGGCCGAATTACAAACCACCATGGCAAAAGCATACTCCGTCGCTAGGGAGGCCCTTGGAAGGTCCCTCTGCAGGCAACAGAGGAACTATGATGCAAGAGCCTCGGCAGGCGAATTCGCTGTTGGGGGCAGGGTCTTCTACTACCACCCTCTCCGGAAGAGGGGACTGACACCTAAACTCCAGAGTTATTGGACAGGCCCATGGGAGATAGTGGGGCGCTTAGGGGAGGCGGTGTATAAAATTAAAAAGGGTAAAACTACCAGGGTAGTCCATTACGACGCCCTAAAACTGGCCCCGGCGCGGGCCACGGCGGAGGATGTTCCCATGGAGGATGAAACAAGGGAGGCCGAGCCCCTATCTTCGGACAATTCAGACGAGGAGGAAGGAGGATCCGGAGGGGGCACCATCCGGCTGGTTCAGGTGACCCCGGGGACTGGAGCTGACTGGGAGGCGAAACTGCTGACCTGCAAAGAGAAAAAGAGACATCAAATAACTGAAACCTGTAAGGGAGGGGCAGCGGATAATGGAAATCAGAAAGAAGGTCGGCGGAGGAGTGCACCGAAGCCTGCTGGAACCAGCGCAGCCCGGGCCGTCAGACTGGCGCCTCAACTGGATACTTACCTTGGGGCGGAGTGGAGGAGCTGCAAAAGCAAGATGAGTCAAGAAGGCCGCGACTGGTGCGATGTATGGCTGGAAAATGAAAAAAGGTTGAAGGAAGAAGCCGAAATGTCACATTGGAGGGGGGTAGAACCAGAGGAGGACCCTCCCTACGAGGAATGGTCCCTCCCCGAGATGGGCGAGTCGGATGAGGAGGGGGTGAGTGATGAGAGTGAGTTGGCCCACAGAAGGCGGAACCATGGCCAAAACGAGGAAATCAGGGCAGAAAGGTTAAGGAGGGCGGCGGATCCTGGCCGGAGGAGAATCAGGGAGAAGCATAGGGAAAGATGGTTTATTTACGAAATGATCGAGGAAGCCATCTACAACAACCATGAAAACGAAGAGAGGGAAGCCAGGAGGGTTGGACGCTGCAGAACAGCCATGACGAGGGGGAGGTCGGGAGGCCAGGCTCCAAATTCCTCGACGGCGGGCGGTGAGGCCGGCCGGCCGGCGGCCGGCGGCCGGAGCGCCGCCTAGCGGAGCAGGGCCGGAGAGGCGGGAGTCACTAAGCAACCCTCATAACAGGTTCTCCCCAATAAAAGGCGGGGGAAGGACCGTTAACGGTCAGTCTACAATGCAGGCCGGAGATGACACGCGGTTGGTGGTTCTAAGAGGGACAAGGTCCGAGGGTGAATCGAGTCGGGGTAGAAATGCTGGTGGAGGGTCAAAGAAAGTGTCTTCCACAGTGTCCAGCCACTCCCGGGAGGGCTCCACACGCTCAAGACACAGGGAGAGTCGGCGGAGGAGGAGGGAGAGAGAAAGATCTTCCGGCCACTCCTCCTCTAGCCGCTCCACTAGTGGCCACAGAAGGGACGGAGTGTCTGCCCGGACGGAGGCAGCCAGACATGGGAGGAGGGACTCGGAGAGCTGGAGTCGGAGTGGGAGCTATCGTAGGCGGAGGTCCTCGGCTGACCGCGGATCACGTTCCCACGGCTCACAGCAGGCACGTGAGAGCGGAGGCGCCAATGGCGACAACGGTGGCCGGAGTAAGGCTATGATGCAATCGGGGGTTTCCCACGGCGTGGTGACGGAGGGTGGCCTGACCCAGGGGACGGTGATTGGAGGAGTAGGAGGAGGGGGCGTGACCACCGGGGGGAATATAAGGGAGCGCTATCCGCCTCACCCTTCAATTCCTGTTAGCCTATGGACAACGCCACAACTAGTAATGCCTGTCTTCAAAAACAGAGACCAGAAGCCGGTCCCCACGGAGTGGGTGGACGGGGTGGAGCTGCCGAAGTATCGGTGCGAGATCTGCCGGAAAAGGGGGGACTCCAAGCAGTGGTACTTCATGAGATCCGATGGGATGAACCGCCATCTCCGCACTCACGACGAGATGCAAGAGGGCTACCAGTGCCCTAAGTGTGAGTACATGGTAGCCAAGATCCGGGTGGATGATCTCCGGCGACACATCACGCGTATCCACCCAGAGCTGGAGGACTGGCAGCCGCCGGAGGAGTGCAGGATGCTACCGGTGGGCCGGGCAACGGAGGCGGGAGGATCCTCGGCGGACAGTAGCCTCGTGGCTGCCCCAGCTAGCCCGGAGGAAGCTGTTAGGCTCACCACCACAAAGAGGAAGAGGGGGAGTGCGGTGGCCAAGAAAAAGAAACCGGTAAACGCCGCCTCCAAGCCCGGGGTCCCCCCGCCGCAGCAGGGCACCTCGGCGGGTGGAGGGGGTGCGGGGGACAGCCCCAGCGGATCTACATTCAGCGGCATGGCGTCGCCGGGAATAACGTTGGAGGAGGAGACGGAGGCTGCTGTCGCCTCCAAATACTTGGAGCAATTGCTGGGATTCCGCGTGGAGGGGACCAGCACACCCCAAAGCTGTCTCTCCGTCAGGTCCACCCGGAGTATGTCAGGGAAGGGGGTCAAGAGGGCCTTCGAGCCGGAGGGGGGGGAGGAATCGGCGGAAAAGAGGAAGAGACAATCCCCACGGGGTAAGGAGCGGCAGGCGGAGGAGGAAGCGGGACCCTCCACCCCGCCACTGGCCACGGGGATACCCGACCTGACACCTCTACTGAGCGGGGGGGAGGTGGAAATAGACGAGGAAATGGCGGGGAAACTGAAGTTCGTCATAGGATTACTGGTAGAGAGATATGGACAGGCGGGGGAGACCCCCACCAAGACTCTGTTACGAATGCAACAGGAGGTGCCTCTAGGGGAAGTCAATGTGAGAGCCCTGGAGGCGGAGTACGAGGAAACCAAGAAAGACACTCCGACCTCCCGAACCTCCATAAAGTCGGCTGCCTACGAGGACATCTCCGCCACGAGTGGGGAGGACGGAGAGAGCTTGGGACTAGGGGGAAATGGGCTGGACTCTAGCCCCGAGAAGCAGCCCCCTTACGAACTAGTTAACAAGCCCAAACCCACCCTCTCCGGTGCCAGTCCCGAGACATTGCCCTCCTATGAGGATATGAGTAAACCTTCCCCTAGCAAACCGAAACCCATCCTGAAGACAGTTACAATCGTGACGCCTGAGCCGCCGGAGAAGGGTGAGGCGGGGGAGGTGGAAGGGGAGGATGAAACCAGCGAGGAGTCGGAGGAGGTGGCCATTCCGGCATACGTCCAATCCTGCCCTAAACTGAAAGCCCAGTTCCTGGCCGTACTCAGCGATGCCAAGGAGGAGGAGCGAAAGAAGAAAAGAGAAATTAAACGGAAAGAGAGAGAGGAGGCGGAGAGGAAGGCCAGAGAGGCTGAGGAGCGCCGGAAGGCGGAAGAGGAACAGCGGAGAAAGGAGGAGGAGGAGAGGAAGGCCAAAGAGGCGGAGAAAGAAAGACTGAGGAGAGAGATGGAAACTAAAAGTAAAAGCCCTAAAGGAAAAGGGGTGGGAAAGTCTACGAGGAAGTTCAGCCTGGAGGGAGTGTTAAAAGAGGCGGAGGAGGAGGCCATACAGAACCGATCCATGGATGAGGGTACCGCCCAATTAATGAGTAAATTTCAATCGTGTTCCGTAGGGACACCGGTGAAGGAGAAAGGACAGGCGGAGAAGAAGGTACCGAAGACCCCCCTCGTAGAGCCGGGGACCTTATTTGCTCTACCCAAGTTGGATAGGTACCCCCGATCCGTGACTGTGGGGTTGGACGGGTTAGTCCTTTGCTCGCCCAAGGGGGAACTCTTGCTGCAAGTAGAAGTGGGGGAGGAGAGTGGACGGGCGGAGACTATGGTGATGGTGCCGGAGGGGGTCGAGACGGTGGTCGGAGGGCCTGGGGATCCGGAGCCCCTACCCAACACTGAGACAGACCGAGTGATTGTAATAACCGGATTACCTATAGGAGATATGGGGGAAGGGGGAATAGCCAGCACTGAGGGGTTGGCGGGGGTAGAGGAGGTGCACCGCCTGCCGCTAGATCAACAAGGAGATAAAGCGGGTGACAATAGGGACGAGGAGGCGGAGGAGGATGGGGCTATGCCATGGCATTCGGATTTTACCGGGCCGGAGGCCCTCAAGGAACACTCTAGATGACTGGGGCAGCCTCGGACCCTAGGACCTGAGATGAGGGTTATACCCGGGGGACTGCAATCTTCCTCCATTCACACTCTCCCCAATGGGGATATTGAACTGGTCCATGTTACCCGGACCCGTTATGGCCGTGATCAGAAGGGATGCTGCAGCCGCTGCGGACAGCGGTGGCCAAAGACGTCGGCGGTGCGGACGACCAAGGCTGGAACCAATGAGGGCGGCGACAAGACAGCCTGAGGCGAACGGGCGGAGAATGTCTGCCGGATCCAGACGAAATGACGTCGTATTATTGTGTAAAAGTTGTTGTTATGGTTATACTCCGCATAGGGGACGGCGGATTCGGTTTACTTAGTAGTTAATGCCGCCTACAGAGGAGGTTTAAGTAGGATTTACTGTGTGTATGTTATGTGTAGCTATTTACTTAAACGCCCAGGGGCCATGGCGTGGCAGGATTATTCAAAATTGGAAACCCATCTGCAGGAGGGTAATATCACACTCTTTCTCCCGGTAAGGCTATAGATTAGTTGGGGAGAGTGTGGCGGAGACGGAGGGGCCGTTGGCGGAGCCGAAACCATCCTGGTGTGGGGGCGGCGAGGCCAGCGGTCCTGAAGTAACGCGGTTACGTCGGCAATAGTAGTCGGTGGAGGAGATCCTCCGACGCTGGCCTGCCGTAAAGCGGGCCGGGGTCGGAGTATCTGCCTATGTATAAATAAGGGAGTTGTTACTCCGATTAGTTAGTTCCGAGTTGCAGACAGAGAGGAGCAGAACTCTAAAAGGCTTATCTCCGGATTAATATATACGATATAAGACTTAGATGGTGTGGCGAGGACTGCCAGGAAATAAAAGACACTGAAGTCAAGCTGTCGGAGTTGTGTAATTCTTTATTAACCATAGAGTCGGAAAACGCTACAATATATATATATATATATATATATATATATATATCTTGAATAAAAATCAGCGCTGCTTTATCTAAAAAATAAAGAGAGAGAACAACAAAAAGAAAAAAAAATCAGCAACAACAGGATCAACAAGGTAAATAATTAAGCAAGAAAAAGGAACCCATTGAGTGCAGTGTGGCTCTGTTGCACAGACTTCCCTCGTTAATGGTTGATGTATAAGACATGCTGGGGATGGATGTACAGATCATGTAGCCTACCATGTTGACACTAAGCCTGTGTGTGTAGGCAAGGGGTGTGGGTTGAATGGTAATGGTAGGCTATCGATCAGGGGACTTGGGTTTGTGCTGTTTCTCAAGATGCTATGATTTGAGATTTCTGAGTTGAGGCACATTGTGTATGACTACATTACAGCCTGGATGGACCAAAGTGATTGAATTGTCTCCAGTCATATACTGTAAAAAGGGCATTGTAAATATCATGAGTCCTTGTCCCCAATTTGCAAGAGATCCATCATTATTTTCACAGGTATTCCTTGTACCACCACACTGCCACCTGGGGCTTCTTGTTAAAACTATACTGGTTCACCACAATCTGATAACGGTTGTTCACTGCTTAGTGTGACGCGGAAACTTGGAAGATTGAACATTTTATTGTTTACACTGTACCACCAGAGAGCTCCCCGTGCACAGCAGATTACATTTGGTACGCTATGATTCTATAATAAATCATAATCGACGCCCCTTTCCTGTCCCAGTGAAAAGACATTGTGTGGAATAAAATAATTTTATTATTTTAATACTTTGTAACCTGAACACCAGTAAAATTGATATTTGACAATAGTATAGAATGTAATACATATGCTGTTGAACAGAACACAAATGTTGACAAATAACCAAAACTAGAGTCTATATTTGTGAGATGGAGGCAGCAATTTTTGATTGGATACGAGAGGCTCTTTGGGACCTCACGTAGTTGAGATAAATGTCAGAGCACCAGAGGCCCAGATCCCGGATCCCCGGATCTGACCTTCAGATGCCCCCATATCTGCAGCCATTGTGGCTGCAGTTTTCCTGAGACAGTGGATTGAATGGTGTTCAGGGGGAAGTCCTGCATCCACCACCGCGGCCAGCCACACCCTGGCCAGGTGAGTGGTTGTAACAATTTTGTTTGAGTCCGGAAACACCAAGAGGGGTTGGAGAGGATGACGGGTAGGCGCCTGGGCCACCATATGGTTGTACAAGTTAGCTATAGATTGTGAATGAAATGGGTAGTCAATAACCATGTAATGGCGTTGACAGGCCCGTTGTAAGTTCTTGGCCCATTTCTGCCGGACATGAAGAGAATTATTGAGTACCACAAAGTCGCCCCTGGTGGGATGACGAGATGGATCAAATGAGTCTATGGTGTCCGGTGCTATATTGGACCTCCTCCATGCACAGATGAGGTGGAGTGTGAATGCAAACTGATAAAGTACATTGTTTATTCCCGTTGGAAGAGCCCGTATGACCATAGTAAACTGATATGGTGTTAACGGCCAAGTGGCCTTGGATTCATAGGACTTATCATTCTGGATTAAGTTGAGAGTCTTCGTGACGAATTTGTGAGAGAAGGGCGTCGTAGGGCGTCCAGTAAGTTCCATGAACACCTTTGCATGGGACATATATATGGGAACCGTAGCTGGGGCATAGAAGCAATCCAAGTACTCCACATACGCCTGAATGTCACATGGTGTAATAAAATACAAGTCAATGTCACAGTGCCACATGAATGCAATAAACACAGAGGCTGCTCTATTAAAGTTGGCGAGGTTCTTCTTCTTTGCATGTATGCGCGCCTGCGCCATATAGAGTGGGCCTGAAGGTAAAACAATGTTAAGGTATTAAACTGGTGCATGGGCAAGGATATCTTCAGTTGGAACAAATACCCTATAGTACCCATAACAGTCAATAATGTCTTGGGCTAGCTGATTGTGTTGGGCGCTAATGCCCCTCCTAGAGAGGGCATCTACACAAGGGACACACCCGGGGTGCGGACTGGAATGATGTTCAAGTTCAGCTTTGCTTCCAGCCACCATATATCTCTAGCCGCCTGTAGTAGGGTATGGTCATGCCCCCGCCCAGACTGTAAGACCAAGACTGCTGCCATGTTATCTGAGAGTAAAAGAACTGTTTTTCCATAGTCAGCATGGCTGAGAAATGTTTTTGCTGCCAGGGCGGCATTGGCAGCTTCCACATGGGTGATGGGGCGGCCTTGTAGTTCCGGGGGAACTGGCAGGGCATAATACTCATAGCCAGACCACCCCCCAAACCCTTGCTCACAGGCATCTGCTTCAATGACCATATCTATCTACGGGGCATGGATGATTGATTTCCCATTATAGTCACTGAGGAATTCTTGGAACTATAGTAGGTCCGCGCGCATTTCCCTAAAAAACCGTTGTGAATGATCTATATTTCCCTATTGCCCTAAGGGATTCAAGCAGTCATGCCACAAATAGGCGGGCAGGCTTCACTACCTTACCTACATGGTGAAGCTTACCTAGGAGGGAGCGGAGTGCCTTTTTAGATATGGCACGGTACCCCATAGCTCTACTGACTAGGTCCAGAGTGTAGTCCAGTTTTTCTTGGGGGATACAAATTTCCATGCCGGCAATGTCAATCGTTATGCCCAGCCATACTGCACACTGTGTTGGGCCTTGAAGTTTGTCTTGTGCAACTGGGAGGCCAAGGTCTTCCAAGAGAGACAAGGCGTCCTTGAATGCCTTTTCTGTGGCCTCAAAGTTGGGACCCAATAGCACTATATCATCAGGGTATATGAGAGTCTGGTGTCCCATATGGCGGAGCATGTCTGCGATGTGGTTTGCCATATTTTGCATGTGTAGGGAGGAGACCCATGAGCCAAATGGCATGTGGGTCTCAAAGTAGTAAGAACTTTCCCAGCCGACCACATTCAGAGGCCAATCCAATGGGTCAGCTGGGAAGTTCTTATATGCGCGGGAAATGTCAATTGTTGCCATATGAGATGCCGGGCCTGTTGCTCTAATATAGTCAGTGACCTGCTCTACAGTGGGTAGTGTGTAGGGGCGAACAGATCCAAGTACACTTCCTTTAATAATAAAGCGATTTATTGAGTTACCGTAAGTGAGGTCTGTGATAATGCGGCGACTGCTGGGGTCCGCCTTAGGCCGGGTCATCATAGGAGAGACGTGTACCCATTCTCTAAATGGCAGGTCTGAGAAGGGGCCCAAGATACTCCCGTTTTCTTGTCCTGTCTTAATGTATGCCCCGATGTGATCTGGAAAGTCATTTGCCAATTTATGATTTTGTACTTTGACCTGGTTGGACACTGGACCCTGATATCCCGCTGGGAAGCCGTATTTAATAAATGCTAACCTTTCTCGGCCTTCCGGGGTGTCAGGGAGGTGCTTCTCCCATGCTGCAATATTAAGTCCAGTGTCTATCTGGATCATAGGACCCATTGCATTAGGGAGACCAACCATACAAACTTTGTTATAAATGTCTGCATAGTTTTGTGGGAACTGATGTGATGGGTTTGGCCAATTGCGCTGGCGGTGTTTGGCCAATGCGGCAGGGTGAACCGGGGGTACCTGTGGACCAGCCTCCAGCTGAGCTGGGTCATGCTGGTGCTGGGGGGCGGCCTGCGCTGATGGCCAGGCTGGCCTCTACCTGCAGGGTTGGAATTGTTATTGGGAAAGTGAACATTTTGCATGTTGCCCCGGCCAGCACCGTGGCCTCCCCGGCCGCCAACCCTGGCCGGCGGGCTGGCCTGGGCTTGGCCGGCCTGGCCAGCGCGCTGGCGCCTGAAGCAGTTGAAGGCTGGGTGGTGTTACCCCGTGAACTAGCAGAGAAGGACATTTTGAACCTATCATTTTCAATGGCCAAATGATTATCCTAACCATAGAAGTTTGCCTCAACTCTCGAGAAAACATTATTGGACCACCTACGGACGTCCCGCCATTCCCGATCGATTGCGTCCGCTGTAACCTCTCATAGGTAAACCTCCATAGGAAGACGGTCATTTTCGTCAATAGGGGCGAAATCAAGCATGTTTAAATATGCTGAGACATATTCTTGAAATGAGATATGGTTCTGATAGTCTAGTTTGTCCTTATCATGCAAGAGTTTCTCTTTATGTAGGTAAAAGCTAGGTCTAATCTTACCATGATCTGACGTTGGAGCAGGGGCTGTAGCTGCTATGTTGGTACGGATATGGTCCTGTGCAGCCAGGTTTTGTACCATTTGAGACGGCGTCGGCACGTGGTATGGCATGAAACAGGCTGGTGAACGGCGGCATGATGCTGCTGCGCCCTCGGGCCACGTGCATAATGAGCGGCGGCCTGGCCGGCGCCCCCAGCCACCGGCCGCCGTGTGCTGTCTGGTCATGCGAAGTCCGCAGGCTGCTGTCCAGTTGCGTTCCAAGTTAGAGGGGGAAGGCTGAAGTCCTGTCCCTGTTGGCCATGAGGTTGTGGCGGTCCCCAAGATGGCGGCTGTGGCGCAGTTCCTCATGGTGTGGTGGCCGGCTGTGGCGGCTGCATGGCGACGCCATCTTGGATCTGTGCAGACACAAGGACATTCACGGGAGAATTTGAACTGACACCCGGCATGGTAGGCGATTGAATGCGTTGTAATGTAGTGAGAATATCAGCCAACAGTGATTCATTATCAGCCACCTTTAGAGCCAGCTGGGTGATAGTAGGCTTTTGAGCTTTACCAGGTTTATCAGTAAGAATTAGAGACTCACCGCTGGCGGCCAAGCCCTCCGTGGGCTGGCCGCCGTCCTGTGTAATGTCGCTGTCTTGGGCTGTCTGAAGGCGGTCTGTTATCGCCATGTCCTACGGCTGTGTGCCGGGCTGCTGGCCTTGTGGCTGCCGGTGTAAGGTCGCCGGGGGCGGCGAGCGGGTCACCGCCTGTGGTTGCCAGTTAGATTTTCTTTGAGGCTTCGCTGTGTGATTAGAGCGTCTCCTAGTCATGGTTATTGGTTTGAGAGAACCCACAACAAAATATAAATTTATGGCACTGTATGCCAGCTGTGTAGAGACAGCACGTACGTACACAAAACTGTATGAATGTGAGTTGTGGGTGGCGTGAAACGGTGTGTATGGTGTTCTATGGACTTGGGTGGTACCACCATAGAGGGGTGGAAGGGAGTAGGAATAGTCCATTGTACAGTAGGGGTGTTATAAGAGGTTTGGTGCCTTGGGTACGGGCAGGCGAGCTGCATACAGACACTAAGTTGTAGTGACTTTGTCTTGTTGTAGCAAGTTGAGAAATGCCTCCCGGTGTGACTAGCCCCTTCATATTCTAGTGTGATCTCTCACTCTAATGCCCTTACAGCCCTACACTATATAGTAGTCATTAAAGACTGCACTGATATAGCTGGCCTAGCGAACCTTATATTACTAAATGAAGTTGTGCTCAAGGCGAGCAGTTGTGCTACGCTACGTATGATCAACTTCTCTTATCTGCGAGATGTGTGCATAGTTATACCATGTTGAGAAATGACCTACACAAACTGTTAATCTCAGATTATAGATTAGGGGCGAACATTTTTCAACACTAAAATAAACAAAGCTCTATCAATGTGATAAAACAGTTGGATATTGTTTCATTTTAACATTAATTCAACAAAATCCCTTCAGGTTCATAGAAGGAAATAGCGCAGGATTCTCACTGTCGTAACTCACCTTCCAATTCCTGGGTGTTATGTTGCTCAGAACCCATTTCTTACCTTACACTCAGAATCGATCCTCTTAGTGTGAGTCATACTGGGAAGCAGAAGTCATTGCCTAAGTTTAGTCACTTCCCATTTGGGAATAGCACCTCTGACAGTATTAAATCCCTCTCCTTGCCTTGTATCAATTCTACTTGAAATCTTTACTGCTAAGAGACAAATCCTGTTTCCTGTTTTCTCAAATTGCTGAAAATCTGAGATGCTTTGATTGTATCTCAGTCTAAGGAAGGGAGAAACTAAAAGGCTCAAATGGTAGGCCGATTTATAAATTCCTGTCTATGCGATTCCATGCTGATAGCTGTTTCAGTGTGTTTAATGCATTGAAGCAGTGTGCCTTTTCTACCACCAAACCCTGTATACATTACACATCTTGCTTATAAGGCATTGAAGCTGTAGGGCACAACTGGGGCGTTCGGCTCTTTGGCACTGTTCTACGGTGAATTGTCTTCATCTAAGACTGTAGGTGGCGCACTCACGATGTATTGGCAGTTCTTTGTTTTTTTTATATACATGTGAAGTCTTATTTGTATGGCTAAGGACTATTACTTCTTGCCTTGGTTTTGAAAAGCCAAGCTCAATGTGTATACTTTAATGATTAAGGGAAGAAGATATGCCTTGGGTTTTACTTTTGCAGCAGACTGTTTTCATATTTGCCTTTTATTTCATAGCTATCTCGGCCAAGCCTTACACAGTGAGACTTGCAAGATAATCCATCAGAAGAAATTCTGGATGTTATTTACATTACAGCCTGGCCTCGCACTATTTGCAATCTTATGGAAGTGCACAAACCCTGTTGTGTAAATTATTCAGAATGGAGAGCATAGATGTCACCCTGATGAGTTATCTACCAGGGCTAGGTCCATGCCTCGTGGCGACCAATAGGCATAAAGCATTCATGCACCCTAGACCGTTAAACGGTTTAAGATACAATGCCGGCTGATCAGGAGTGATCTTTCAATTTTACCCTGGTTACATGGACTACCTATCACTTAGCACAGACAATTTGAAAGGCCTTACTGATTATCTAAGATATGAATGCTACGATATAATGTGTCAAACAAACAGCGAGGGATGCGTTATGACCAATCAAAACACATACGCTTTTCCTATGCATGCATAGGTATACCAAAGATGCCTAAGTTTGATATTTCATTTGAATTTCATGAAATATTGCTTTCATAGGATAAGGAGTCCTATAACTTAGTAAGGAAATGGAAAATAGAAGCCTGTATTGGGTTTATTCCACAACTTGATTCGGGATCAATTAATGTGGTAATGTATCTTTCAAAGACAACAGGTGTACTGGAGAGAGCAAAGTTACAATTTCACTAACAAGGTCAGGAACAGTAAGTAAGTATGGATACACTATAAAACCAATGTATTTAAATAATGGAGGAGTCATGGAGTTGCCATAGATCTGTTGTTATTTTCAGAGATTCCTTGTACCATTGCACTGCTATGGGTCTTCATTGTAAATACTACACTGGTTCACTGCAATACAATTAGGCTACAATTGGTTCACTATTAGGTGAACAGTTGTTCATGGGTGATCCAGGGTTATGATTTAACGGGATGATTTAATTACTCCTTGAAGATCCTGCGTGTCGCTGCAGTCTATGAAACTGATCTCTGTATTTATGATAACGAATATTAAAGGAAAGAAACTGATTCAATCAGAGTTGATGTCCAATTTGAATTATGTTTTGGCTACAGGATCAGTTTACAAGATCCAATGTTATGTCATGGCAGCATCTAGTGTTTTGCTTTATAGGGTGAATTCAGATCACTAAGCAGCACCGATCTTTCCAGAATATGTTATCAAACTAATTGATGTGAATTTCACAGCAATGCATTTCATAATCTTTAAGTGATTTTTCTTCATAACATGACAATTAAAAATTGAAGTGTTTTATGTGTTTGATTCTTAACCGTACAATATCTATTGTAAAATGTCTATGCCACATACCCTTACTAATAAATCTTTTATGAATAATGGGGGTAAAAGAGAGGATTGTGAAAGAAAAATATGTGTTATACTGTCCTGGAATGATTACAAACACATTTACTATTCTCTTTGTAATCCTGGCACACATAAATCAGCTCTTTTTACAGCATATGCTACATGCTTATGTATTGCTGCTGAGTTGCATGTCCAGGTGCAATAATCAATATGAAGGTATGGACCACTAATGATAGGTTCAGTAATGTAAAGAGCTCTGCGCCAGGGTATGTAGCACGTTGGAGGTAATATAGATCCCCTTTAAACATTGAATTATTCACAACAGTTTATTCCCTTTACTATTCCAACTTGTTATATATTACATTTGTTTGTGTTTTAAACTCTTTTTCTTAAGGGATTTAACCTGAATGCAGTTGCTAAACTTTGTCGTGGAATAAGACTGCTATCTATGTCATTTTGTTGCAGGATTTCATACTTTGATTAGAACTGACTAATTGAGCATCATACTGTATTATGTCCTTAAAGGCTAGCTGGTGTTAAATAAGAAACTCACAGCCAGCCGCTTAGCGATGCTTTACAGTCCTGTTAACGAATGAAGTTCATGCTCAAGCATGTCATTAACACATGGTAATATCAAAGACAACTCCCTGCTTAGGAATTACCACCTGGGCACATGCCACCAGACTTTTACCCACTTGAATTGTTACTAAATATTAGCAGGAATGTGTTCACCTTTTCATTACCTAGCTTTGGCATGATTGTTCAATAACATAATTTTGATCAGAATTAGCAGTGCTTAACTCGTTCATCATGACCCTCAATTTCTGACCCTCAATGAGCTCAGTATAGTGGCCACCAAGTAGAGCATTATCATGATCCATCAGATTGTTGAGATGTGATTTGCAGCCATGAAATCCTTGTTTATAAAGTGCTGATAAACATGAGTCACTTCCTACTAGAATAAACAACAAATAACCGTGTTTGCATTGTGGTTTTGTTGATTGCATGTCAAAATGTGATCAACGAGAGGCCATTTACCAGTATCCAGAGAGACTTAACCAGCACAGAAGAGTCTGTGTCAGGGCATGTAGCATCTCCGCAAATTATCGTCATCTGTCGCCATGATTGGTCATCAATGGTGACTCCTTTTTGAGTGATAACTCATTCCGTCATCTTTCGTCACTGTGTGTTAGACTCACGTGGCATAGCAATTGCTATTCCTGGTGATCTTGTGCTATAACTACGTCGTGTTCCATCTAGCAACATGTGTGACCTACTTCACACAGGTTTACAAGGACTCACAACAATTTGCTGGGATGTTAGCATGCGACTTCAACATTGGATACCTAGCCTTGTGTTGTTTCTTTTACATGATAGCCTGGTAATTGCTCGTTTTTTTCACATGTCATGACTCTATTTTTCTAAGTAATACAGGAGTTTCATCCCAAATAAAAAATGAATCAGCAAACTGTCCTCATTTAAAGGTTTGCATCAAGAGGTCATTATAAGAAGGGAATATTGTTAATACACCAGTGGCCATCTCTAAAAACGAGAAACAGATCTAATTAAGAAAAAAGTATAAGAAGAGAACACTAAGGAATGTTCATAAACTCTGAAGATCTCTGAAGATCCAGGATCAGATCTCAGGGGAATGATCTAATTACTCGTTAAATGTCAAGTTGGCTATAAATGCAATGCTTGAAAAAATCTCAGGAGTGCAAGTACTGGATTAGATCTCAACTAGATCTTACAATAGAAGCATACTTCACTTTCATATGTCGTGCTCATGACATGTACAGTGCTATTTGGAGCCATTAGTAAATGTATCCTGAGTATCGAAGTTGCTATCTGGAACTCCATCTGGGACAACTTCCTGTCATGCCTCCACACCTCAAAATGAAACCTGATCCTTCCGGGTGTCTCGCAAAAGTTTTTCCTACCCACTAAATTAGCACCTGCCAAGTCACCAAAGCGATTATTGTCTGAGTTTGCCTTAGCTTGCATATAAAACCAACACTCCTCAGGTGTTCTCGCAGTGAATGTTGCCAAGAATAAAAGTAATCAGTATATTCATCAGTGTAATGGAGACTCTAGCGTCATTAGGCAGCAATCAGTCTATACCGGTCTATGGTGATTGTTCCATTGTACCCTCTGACTCAAAAACCAGGAAACCCCTATCTTTGTCTGCGGTATGAAGGAGAACAATGATGTTGTTACTGAATTATTCTGAGCCATGGGCATGTACTAGTTCAATACCAAGTTCAGGCTGTGTATGTGTTATCCATATACTAAGAGAGGGTTGGCCACTCAAGGACATTTGCTGCCCTCTGGCAGATACCCTTTGAACTATTTCCTTTACACATAGCCATTGGTGACAGAGGTGAGGGGGGACTCTGGCAAAGTCCCCGCTCACCTCTGTCACCAATGGCTATGCATAGGAATAGAGCTGCCAGAGGGCAGCATCAGCCCTAGAGTGTCACACCCTCTCCTTGGTATATAGATAACAACTACAAGGATTCAACTTGGTAACTAGTACAAGTCCATGTTCTGAGCATATAATATCACTCTCCATGGCCCCATTCTCCACTATAACGACATTTAAAGTAGCTTCTTCCGGGTATTTTCTATGCAGGTAACATTACATAAATTTATACAGGTATCCACTTGTAATGCCTAAAACTGACTATTTCTTTACTTGTTAGTTTCACTGAAGCCGGCTGATGGTAACACTACTTTCAGCCTAACTCATAACATACATAGGCAGCTTAGAGCAACTTTCATGAATATCTCTAAATTCTTGTCTGTTTCAAGGCACTAACATAGTGGCTCACATATGATCCATGGCTTTTACACAATTTAAGGCCATTCATGCCTTACAGAACAGGCGGTGTAAAATTATATCAGATTAAAGAGACCCAGAATAAACTGACCCCCTGTAGGTCTTCTCTTAAATCAGGAAGTGTCTTATATGTGGGGGTTTCATCATAAGTTGGCAAAGGAGATGTCTTAGTAAAAAAGTAAATGCCGTAGATTTCTCACGCTACCTTCTGCCAGCGAAAATATTGCTGACATAAGTTAATATTTTACCCCAAATGCAATGCAACTGTGCAGCAAAGGCAGGAACTTGTAATAGAGTTCACAGAGAGCCCACTTGTATCTAACACAAAATCTTTCTTATATATGTAGGTGAAGACTTTACTAATGTTTTATGTATTCCAGCGCAAGGCAGTGAACCATTTTTATTATTAAGGGTTGAGTTAGATCTGTTATGGCTTTAATATCTGAGTGATGTTCAGGAAAGGTCTCGGCAATAAAAAGAAGTTGTTTTTTCCCATGCATTGGCATGAAATATCTCATCCTAGCAAAGTTCACCATACAGTGAAAACTGGGATAACCCGACATTCATTCTTAGCCGCAAGCTCTGGAAAGTACAGCGCTGAGGCTTCCTTTTCTGCACCAATTAGCATATCAACACTGTGGGTTGTGTTTAACATTGTCGCCATGAATACCACATCGCAGAACCAATACAAGTCGTTTCTTGGAGTGAATAGAAGCAAAGGAATGAGTATGATAACAATGAACACGAGAAGTCTAGAAGGCAAAATAGATCAACTGACAATGTTGTACAGGGGCAGCGATTTCCTATGCATAACGGAGAGTTGGTTGAATCATACCATAAGTGATTGGGAAGTGAATGTTCCTGGAATGTTTATCTATAGAAATGACAGACCCTGTGTTGGAAAGGAGAGTGGAGGAGGTGTTGCTATATATGTGAACCAAAAGCACAATGTGTACACAGAGAGATGTGATGAACTATGTGTAATGAACAAGGATATGGATATATGTGGCTGTTATAATCAAGACCCCAGGTCCCAAACAAAGGGTGATAATTTGTGTATACAAGCCGCCCAAAAGAATTACCAAAATGATGTATCAAAAGCTGAAGGAGATGGTTGAACTGCTATTAATTGGTGAAAGAGATATGTAGGTGGTTGGAGATATGAACGATATAGCCCGTTATTCCACCAAATTTGAATACATGATGAAGTTCCTCAGGAAAACAGGACTAAAGTATTTACAGACAGGTTTCATGCACTACCACCCACGGGGTGCATCTGTGATTAAACATGTGTACACAAACTCAGACAAACAACAAGAAAAACATCACAGGTCAAAGTTATAAGAACTGCGAGCACATTCTGGATCGACAAGATGCCAGAGTAGAAGTCCTCCATAAACTACATGACTTGGAAGAACTACACATACGGAGAGCTAGGCAGCTACTTAGTTAGGCATATGATATATCAAGAGAACCGGATATGGTTGTACCACATGCTAGAGAACTGAGAGGGAACATGAAAGTGAAGCTCAAAGTGAGCCACCCAAAGAAGGACATCTATGGATGGAGCCCTTTGTTTAGAGCCAACCAACTGTCGAATAGATTGACTGCAGTTAAACAAAACATTGACAACAAGAATGTGTTTATGAGCTCCTTGATCAAAGACGATCTCAAACCAGTAGAGATTATGTAATAAATATAAGTAATGGCATATACCCTGGAATAAACAATGAGGTAAATGTATTTGGTATGACACTATTTATTCATAACCCACTCTAAGTCAAATAATATATATATATATATATATATATATATATATATATATATATATATGTGATTGCATTGAGATATCTATGGCATATTTTTGAAAATCACCCTAAGCATTGTATATTTGATTTTTTATGCCAATAAAAATCTCCTAAACCTAAACCTCATTTCAGGTCCTAAGTCATTTGGAGAGTCCTTATTTCTCTCAAAAATTGCTGAAGCTAATAGAATGGCCACAAATTCAGGGTGTGATTTATGTACGGTATTTATCTCTTTATCATTTTAAAGCCTTAGTTGCAGTTCACAACCTCTGTTTGGATGCAGTAATTCATACAGATGGAGCTTGGTATGTCAGAGTTTATTCTAGGTCTATATGATGACGAGCCTAATAACCAGCATTTGAACTTTCTATTGCCACCAGAGCCTAAATCAAGCAGCAAGCATAAATAGATTATGAGCCATGTCTGCTCAATACCGCATAGCCCCCAACTAAGGGAAAACAGTGAAATGGTGATGGTGTGCACAACATGACCTAGAATTAGCTGGAAATTGTGAATTATTGCAAATATTGGAGCATTTTCCAATTTGGTACTCATTTGGTATCTCGAGAACTAGTAGTCCGACATATGCAAATTCATCCCTTTCTTGGAGCCCCAGGCATTTTCTTTCAAATTAGACCATTTAAAGGAAGAGAAAGAGAGGAATAAATGTTTAGGTTCTACATTTTATGGTAGAACCCGAAAACCTCTTAAGTTCAACTATAGTCATGGACTATTACTCATATAATAACAGGCCCTAATAGCTGGTAACTGGGAAATTTATTCCCACCAGACTCTAAATAATGCACTATATAAACTAACGTAGCATTTTCAAGTTCACATACTTATAATTTATTCTGTTCAATAGTTTGCTTCACATAATTCACTTCTTTGTGCAAGCAGAAAATGGTTCTATTGCCTAAATGCTTAATTTCATGTGCAAATGTAATAATCAATGTCCCTGATATCCCAGACAAAACGAGTGGATAGCGCTAAATTCTCTTTAGCCCTAAGCAGGGCAGGTTCTATAATGAAGTCAAGCTGTAGCGCCTATTCTCACGAGGTTCAATGGATACTGCCATATCTGGGTAAGCAGTGGTAAGGTGTGCATCTTAACTTAGTTTATATCACACCTTAAAGGTACAGTTGGATATCGGTTATATGCGAATTCCAGTACAAACAATTCCTCCAGTTTTAATTTATTCCTTACAAAATACCAAACTGTAGAATCACGAAACCAAGCCGCCCAGTTTACAGGTTGTAGTATTAGGGGCAGGTGAGATTTTTTCACCCATCTTCCACCATTAAACTGGCATAAATTGGGATCCTACACTATGATATGTCAGCGACTCAAATCGAAGCTGTTGTCTCTTTAGATTTTTTTAGCATGGCCAACAATAATCGAGTTATGCCCACTTTTGAATCAGTTGCCATGGAAACAACCATGTAAACTAATATTTTATCAAAACACTTTAATGTTCCAAAACTCAATATTTCAGAAAGTATCTGTAGAAAATGCAGGGATGGGTATCAGCCTACCTTAAGAATCATTTCTGTATTTCAACATCTGACATATCCATTCTGCACCTTCTTGCTTATTTGAACAAATATGATAGTTGAAACCAAGAATATCGACCATTAATTTCATAAGCATATATTCCAAATGTCTGGTAATGGAGCTCTTAATGAAGGGTGTTTACTAAAAGAGCTGATTAGGAGTGAGGACTTTACTTTCAAGATTGAAACTTCCCAGAAACCATTTACTCACAGAGGAAAGAAGCACTGATAGTTCAAGGAATCTGCAGACATTGACCTCTAAAGAGCCACTGAAGCAGGAGTGAACCATCCACATCAGTTGTCATGATGCACCAATCAGTCCTACAGCAGGAGTGAACCATCCACATCAGTTGTCATGATGCACCAAACAGTCCTACAGCAGGAGTGAACCATCCAAATCAGTTGTCATGATGCACCAATCAGTCCTACAGCAGGGGTGAACCATCCACATCAGTTGTCATGATGCACCAATCAGTCCTACAGCAGGGGTGAACCATCCACATCAGTTGTCATGATGCACCAATCAGTCCTACAGCAGGAGTGAACCATCCAAATCAGTTGTCATGATGCACCAATCAGTCCTACAGCAGGGGTGAACCATCCACATCAGTTGTCATGATGCACCAATCAGTCCGACAGCAGGGGTGAACCATCCACATCAGTTGTCATGATGCACCAAACAGTCCTACAGCAGGAGTGGGCCATCCACATCGGTTGTCATGATGCACCAAACAGTCCTGAAGCAGGGGTGAACCATCCACATCAGTTGTCATGATGCACCAAACAGTCCTACAGCAGGAGTGGGCCATCCACATCGGTTGTCATGATGCACCAAACAGTCCTGAAGCAGGGGTGAACCATCCACATCAGTTGTCATGATGCACCAAACAGTCCTACAGCAGGAGTGGGCCATCCACATCGGTTTTCATGATGCACCAATCAGTCCTACAGCAGGGGTGAACCATCCACATCAGTTGTCATGATTAGGCCACAGGGTGATCCCCAATAATGTCCTTAGAAAATAAGTTTCGTTCCAACAAGAGGGGGAGTACAAAATTTTTGTGGTTTTGTATAGGTAATGACCCTAGGAATCATATATCGAAAGTTCTCCGCTCACCTCCCTGCAGTTTTTGCGTAGGTCAAGGTCAAAGGTGGAGAATTTCCCTCTTTATTCCTATATAAATCTGTAAAACCCAGTAATTAATTGTATGTTGTCTATGGACTAGGCTAAAAGGCTAGAGGAGGGTATTATGGTTCAGTCTAAACCAGAAAATCATGCTGATTTCAAATATAATTGATATATTGGTGTGAGTATAATAGAAGTACCCGAAAAATGGGGTTTAAAAATAAAAATATTATTGAAAAATATGTTAAAATATCAAAAATCAGTAAAACATGAAATAAACACTCAATAATCCACCTAACACTTAAATGAGTTAGATGGTGGGTGAGGAGCATAGTTAGCATGACCTAATTAGGTTATCAAGCCTTGACCTACTTAATTAGGTCAAAGGTCACAGACACAATATCTGTCATATCTCTGGTTCTAGGAGGGCTTTCCGCACAATTTTAAGTTCCAAATAGGGATTTCTGACATAGAGGAATAGATTGGACTAGGTTTAAACCTACTAGGATGCATTTTCAAGTCTCAAAATCTGAAATCAATATTGAATGTCTGTGTGAATACAGATGTGTGGTCAGAATGATTTAAACAGATAACATCACAGGTAATATTGTAATATCCCATTTGCGATGGGTAGAGGGCTTAAAATAATCATATGTAGGCTGGTAAGTGTTTAATCAGCTTGCAATAATTAGATTGTTAGGCCTTGACCTATATCTAATTAGGTCAAAGGGCACAAGAAACATGTTTGCAAATATCTCTGGTTCTAGCAGAGCTTTTCACACAATTTTAAGCTCTAAATAGGGGTTTCTGATATAGAGGAATCCATTGGAACTTGTTTCAACCTCCTAGGATGTGCTGTCATGTGCATAAATCAACAATTTTCCCACCTTTTGAAGAAGCTAAAACCTAGTACATGAAACCTGGAGGGTAAGTACTAGGGAGGGGCACTCGATTCACCTTTGATGGGGGTGTACAGCCTGGCCTGTGACAAACAAATCCATGGTGATAGTGGTTTTGGGATAAAGGTGACCCTTAATCCTGAGGTACACCTATGATCAGAAGGGTTTACTTCAAAAGGGATAGATTTTCATGAAAACTAGAACCTAAATGAGATGGATTGTCATAAAAAAGTGGCCTTGTCTCTGACATATAGTGAGTGCATCTGGGTTTTTTTTTTGTGCTGTTCTACAAGTTTTTTTTTTCAGTACTAAGGTATTTCTTATGCTGGACTAGCATGACATTTGCACCTGGGGATCTTGGAATCCCCCCCCCCTTATACCAGTGTATGCTGGTAAAGGAGTCTTGGAAAAGTTTGAGAGAAATCCCTCCCTGCACCTAAAAGGTGCACCAGGGGTCCATTTTTTAGTTCAAACAGAGCTGTATACACAATGTATAACAACAGGATAACTCCTTAAGAGGGGGTGCCTTAACGATTTACCCCTTATGCTCCCCCACAAGTGGCCATTCCACTCCTTATAATAGGTCAGCCCACCACAGCCCCTATCTTTGCATTATTTTGGGCAAGACCAAGCCTATACAAGTGATTCAACAGAGATACATGATCAATACAACAGGGGGCACTACCAACGAAAATTGAGGCTGAAATTACTTATGTCAATTAAGATCATTGGATACACATGTAACACTACTTGGATGGCACAGTTTGCCTTCTTTCTCATTCATTCGCATGTATATGGTTGGAGACACAGTTGAATATAATTCCATGTTTAGGGCTCACATAGACAACAGTGCATTCCAGGAGGTTAAAACATACACCAATAAATTCCCCTATGTCAGAAACCTGTATTTAGAACTTAAAATTGTGTAGAAAGCTCTCCTAGAACCAGAGATATCGGCAAATATGGTGCTTGTGCCCTTTGACCTAATTAGATATAGGTCAAGGCCTAACAATCTAATTATTGCAAGCTGATTAAACACTTACCAGCCTACATATGATTATTGTGAGCCCCTCTAACCATCGCAAATGGGATATTACAATATTACCTGTGATGTTATCTATTTAAATCATTCTGACCACACATCTGTATTCACACAGACATTCAATATTGATTTCAGATTTTGAGACTTGAAAATGCATCCTAGTAGGTTTAAACCTAGTCCAATCTATTCCTCTATGTTAGAAATCCCAATTTAGAACTTAAAATTGTGCGGAAAGCCCTCTTAGAACCAGAGATATGGCAGATATTGTGTCTGTGACCTTTGACCTAATTAAATAGGTCAAGGCTTAATAACCTAATTTGGTCATGCTTACTATGTTCCTCACCCACCATCTAACTCATTTAAGTGTTAGGTGGATTATTGAGGGTTTATTTCATGTTTTACTGATTTTTGATATTTTAACATATTTTTCAATAATATTTTTATTTTTAAACCCCATTTTTCGGGTACTTCTATTATACTCACACCAATATATCAATTATATTTGAAATCAGCATGATTTTCTGGTTTAGACTGAACCATAATACCCTCCTCTAGCCTTTTAGCCTAGTCCATAGACAACATACAATTAATTACTGGGTTTTACAGATTTATATAGGAAAAAAGAGGGAAATTCTCCACCTTTGACCTTGACCTACGCAAAAACTGCAGGGAGGTTAGCGGAGAACTTTTGATATTTGATTCCTAGGGTCATTACCTATACAAAACCACAAAAATTTTGTACTCCCCCTCTTGTTGGAACGAAACTTCATAATTTGGTGTCTCACCCTGTGGCCTAATGCACCAAACAGTCCTACAGCAGGAGTGAACCATCCACATCAGTTGTCATGATGCACCAATCAGTCCTACAGCAGGAGTGAACCATCCACATCAGTTGTCATGATGCACCAAACAGTCCTACAGCAGGAGTCATGATGCACCAAACAGTCCTACAGCAGGAGTCATGATGCACCAAACAGTCCTACAGCAGGGGTGAACCATCCACATCAGTTGTCATGATGCACCAATCAGTCCTACAGCAGGAGTGAACCATCCACATCAGTTGTCATGATGCACCAAACAGTCCTACAGCAGGGGTGAACCATCCACATCAGTTGTCATGATGCACCAAACAGTCCTACAGCAGGAGTGAACCATCCACATCAGTTGTCATGATGCACCAAACAGTCCTGAAGCAGGAGTGAACCATCCACATCAGTTGTCATGATGCACCAAACAGTCCTACAGCAGGGGTGAACCATCCACATCAGTTGTCATGATGCACCAAACAGTCCTGAAGCAGGAGTGAACCATCCACATCAGTTGTCATGATGCACCAATCAGTCCTACAGCAGGGGTGAACCATCCACATAAGTTGTCATGGTGCACCAATCAGTCCTACAGCAGGAGTGAACCATCCACATCAGTTGTCATGATGCTCCAATCAGTCCTACAGCAGGGGTGAACCATCCACATCAGTTGTCATGATGCTCCAATCAGTCCTACAGCAGGAGTGAACCATCCACATCAGTTGTCATGATGCTCCAATCAGTCCTACAGCAGGGGTGAACCATCCACATCAGTTGTCATGATGCTCCAAACAGTCTCCTGAAGCAGGAGTGAACCATCCACATCAGTTGTCATGATGCACCAATCAGTCCTACAGCAGGGGTGAACCATCCACATCAGTTGTCATGATGCACCAATCAGTCTCCTGAAGCAGGAGTGAACCATCCACATCAGTTGTCATGATGCACCAATCAGTCCTACAGCAGGAGTCATGATGCACCAAACAGTCCTACAGCAGGAGTGAACCATCCACATCAGTTGTCATGATGCACCAATCAGTCCTACAGCAGGAGTGAACCATCCACATCAGTTGTCATGATGCTCCAAACAGTCCTGAA
This sequence comes from Acholoe squamosa, assembly GCA_949317995.1. Taxonomy (NCBI): domain Eukaryota; kingdom Metazoa; phylum Annelida; class Polychaeta; order Phyllodocida; family Polynoidae; genus Acholoe; species Acholoe squamosa. The sequence goes on along the minus strand of OX439045.1, from coordinate 1,467,859 downwards.
GCAGGAGTGAACCATCCACATCAGTTGTCATGATGCACCAATCAGTCCTACAGCAGGAGTGAACCATCCACATCAGTTGTCATGATGCACCAAACAGTCCTACAGCAGGAGTGAACCATCCAAATCAGTTGTCATGATGCTCCAAACAGTCCTGAAGCAGGAGTGAACCATCCACATCAGTTGTCATGATGCACCAAACAGTCCTGAAGCAGGAGTGAACCATCCACATCAGTTGTCATGATGCACCAATCAGTCCTACAGCAGGAGTGAACCATCCACATCAGTTGTCATGATGCTCCAAACAGTCCTACAGCAGGAGTGAACTATCCACATCAGTTGTCATGATGCTCCAAACAGTCCTGAAGCAGGAGTGAACCATCCACATCAGTTGTCATGATGCACCAATCAGTCCTACAGCAGGAGTGAACCATCCACATCAGTTGTCATGATGCACCAAACAGTCCTACAGCAGGAGTGGGCCATCCACATCAGTTGTCATGATGCACCAAACAGTCCTACAGCAGGAGTGAACCATCCACATCAGTTGTCATGATGCACCAAACAGTCCTACAGCAGGAGTGAACCATCCACATCAGTTGTCATGATGCACCAATCAGTCCTACAGCAGGAGTGAACCATCCACATCAGTTGTCATGATGCACCAAACAGTCCTACAGCAGGAGTGAACCATCCACATCAGTTGTCATGATGCACCAAACAGTCCTACAGCAGGAGTGAACCATCCACATCAGTTGTCATGATGCACCAAACAGTCCTACAGCAGGAGTGGGCCATCCACATCAGTTGTCATGATGCACCAATCAGTCCTACAGCAGGGGTGAACCATCCACATCAGTTGTCATGATGCACCAAACAGTCTTCTTGCCAGCACCTTATTGGAGCATCATGCAGACCCTCCAGAAATGCATCAACCCATTAGGTCAGCATGATGTTTGAATACTTCCCTGGTGAGTCACCAGGGCTGTATTCAAACAGTGGCTCTGAAATGGTGGCGAAACCTTAGTTAATGACTGTAAGTTAGGCAGCCATTACACCAGACCATGAGACTTACAAACTTTGTATTGTCTTACAGTTGCACAATAACCGGGTTCTGTACAGTTTGTATGAAATGAGTAAACTGACCTGCCCTGATAACAGGGGATATATTTATTAGTCTAATATAGAATATCTGCATTTGTGTGCTTATTATGTCAAATTTGTTATAAAGAAAAATTAAAAAAAAAAGATTTTTTTCCAGAGTTCAACATTTGTTTGCATCAAATTACGTCGAACACATTTTCTATACTGAACCAACCTCATTTATTTCATGCAAGTAATTTGGATATCATTGAAGAACTGATGAAAGGTGGAAAAATAAGTGCCAGAAATTGCTTGATTTGAATTGCTATGTCAGCTCAGACTTGGCTAACAAGATTTTGTGTTTGTTAGGAAACATCTTTTGCCTTCCTTTTTAGAGAATAGACAACGATCTTCTTCACATCACGACTATCTGTTGTTCTAAAATGCACGAATGCATCTGAGTGCATTACAGGACAACAGGCAGTCAAGATCTGAAGAAGGAGTTGTCTATTGTCTTTATAAAATGTACATTTCATTCCAATCACTTAAGTACCCAATTAAGGTATGTCTATATCAATGGCCCTTGACTGGTTTACAGCTATGGTGACCTTGCTCAGCTGTGCACTACACTGCTATAATGCACTCAAGGTCACTTCTATCGTGCAGCAGAGCACTGCCAGCCGTTTTATAATAGAATATCATTCATCTCAATTTCACTGAGTTTCAATTGTTAAATGAATCAAATAAGAGGGAAGGATGATACTGAATATTTGATAAATGCAGGCAGACCAGCGGGCCATTCTCAATGGTGCTAATTAGATGTCAGGAGAGTGTCCCTAGGCATGCACTTCCTTGTCCTCCTTGAAGTTACAGAGGGGGTGCATGGCCATTACATGTGAGTAATAGAGCTGAGTAGATGTGCTTGATCTTCCTAAACAAAAATTTAGATACTAAGGCATTATTTCCTGTCTCAATGGGTTTAGACCTAGTGTGCTAAAGGTATCACAGGTTTGCTTGCCTCAAAATCTGATACCAGACTTTATGATTTGTGATGAAACCAAAACTAACTTTATGGTGCTAATGGACTAATTTACGACAGCAACAGACCAAAAAGACCTTATAACAAAGTGTGTGTGAGGAATGAGACCAGCATCATGGGAGTAGCCACCAGGTCTATTTTTAGCTCCTCCTGATGGGTGACAATGGTTTGGACAAAGAGGGAGAGATGAGTAAGATGGATCACTAGTGATATAAGCTATTAGTCACCCCTTATCATTGCGCCATTAGACAGGGCCTCTACAATAATATCAAAGATGGGATGCAGCCATTGTAGATGATTAAAACAGTGGAAAAAACTTTACAGATACAAAGTTTTAATCCTCAGGTAAAGCAATTTTTGGTCTTGCAAGGCTGTCGCAAGAAAAATGGAATCAGATTCTAACTGTAGCAATTTGATCTTCCAAGTATCCGCTCTTCCCCAACCCTAGAATCGACTTCCCAAGAGAATTGGTTCCTACTTGAGAATAACACCCTGACTCTAGACCACTCCTAGACCACTCATATAACACTCTTCTAACTGATTCCCTGTGGTGAGTGAGTTCGGTTTTGGAATAGCACCTCCGACAGAGCCAAATCTTTTTGCAACGATCTCCAGGAGGACCATGTGTTTCCTTTATGCTTTTGTGAGAGACCACTCATAGCATTTGAGGTTTCACTTCCTAGTGTCTGAACATCCATCAGGATTAATCTATGAGTATGGTAAGACTAGGCCTAATCAGTGTAACTCAGGGGAACTCTAATCATACAGAGAGGTCACACCAAAGGGGTGAATATCCTTAAAAATGAGAGAACCTGCTGCAAATCCATAACCACAGGTGAGGGCAGAACGTGTTTCTGTACCCACGGAACAGGACTCAAGTTGGGAACGTTCATAACTTGGGCAAGAGAACATGAATATTTCCCAAGAAATTCCTGAGCCATTCTCGCAATCTAGACTAGAGAACTTTCTCGGGTATAAGATGTTATGGCATGTCCAAAATTCCAGGGAAAATCACCTTCTCTATTCTTCTATTTACAAGTCGGGACTCGAAAAATTCCTGAGTAATTCTCGAGAACTTGTTCAGTGGGTACTGAAGTACTTAAAGTTCTTTAGTCTTGTTGTTGTTGAAACCAGAGGAAATTGGTCCAATTCAATGTTCCTACTAAATCCCTTTTGAGATATGCTCCATGGAAGCAAATAGAACATAAAGACCAACAGTGCTGAGAGATAAATCCTGTTTCCTGTCGTAATAAATTGCTGAAAATCTGAGATGTCTTGCTTGCATCTAAAAGCTAATGAAATTAGACTAAAAGGCTAAATCTGTTTGCTGATTCATGGAAACTTTCAACATTGTTTCACACTGAGAACACTTCAAGGCCTGTATAGCGGCTTGATGCATGAAACCTTTTCATCAAATTGACTGAATTGGGATTTGGAAGACTCTTGTGATTTATCAGTCTCTGGTCATTTGTCAAGTCAGGACAGTCTGTGGTTTTCTTTATACATCTATCCCCAAAGCAACTTAGAATTGACATGACTCTCTAATTTCAAGTGAAAGAAGGCTAAGGCTGCATTATCAACCAATGACGCTTCTTTCCTTAAAGGACTAAAAAAAATATAAAAAGTCCTCACCTCCAAATCAAATATGAGATGTGAATATGAAGCCTATTCCCAATGGGAAGGTTCAAAACATTCATGTCAGACTGCACAGGGCAGCCATTGTTCATTGGTAATCTTCAGAAATCAAGGGTCAACATTTTATTTGAGGATTTAATCACTTTTTCAATAGGAGTCTCCTTCCTAAAGGCCATGTTTGTCTCTGTGAAACTGATCTCTGTATGTATGATGAAGAATGTTAAAGGAGAGGAAAAAGATTCTATCTAATTTAATTTCCAGTATGAATTTTGTCTTGGATACAGGATCAGTTTACAAGATGTTATGTCATGGCAGCATCTAGTGTTTTCCTTTTCAGAATGGATTTAGATGACTTAGCTGTACAGTTATCATACTATCTAGCTTAGATTTAATCCACAAAATTAATTTCGTCACCGTGTAACTATCAGTTTTATAATGCAAGCCACATCAATGATGCTAAAGATCTGGAAAGTGAACCAAATAAGACCATTAGTAGATGGTCCATATTTAGGAGCACAACATGTTTTGAACATCTGAATCATTAGAAGCGTATGGTGGGAAATAGTCATCATGGCCCCTGTTGAATGATGAAGAAGAAGCCGCTGATATGAACATCACAACAATGTATGCTAAACTTATTCATTAACTGATTTGAAAAAGAGAAGAAAATTCCCTCCTTTTGAAATAACAATAGAAAGTGTAAATATTTATGTTGTTAATTCTTAACCTTACAGAATGCCCCATAAAACTTCTATGCCACACAACCCTTTTTACTACACTGCAAAAATGGTGTTTAGATTTTAAACATGTTTAGGTCTAAACACATTTTAAACCTAAACATATAGGTCAGTTAGGTGTCTCATCGACTACACAATTAGGAAATGAACACTTTTATTCTAACTACATAAACATTTACGCTAAACATGTTTAGATGTTTAGAGTTGAGACAGTTGAATAATAGGTGTTTAGATTTAAACATCAATATGTTTAGATACTTGGATGTTGAATCCACACCAGGTAGCAGCACTACCTTTGATTGGACTATCTGCACACAGTTATAATCAATTGTTGTGACAAATGTCCCCAAATCCCATGTTTATCATTGTTTCATTTCATAGAATGTCATGTGGATAGAAAGGGCAATAGAAAATTGACTAGATTCATCTCATGCCACCATCATTAGCATAAAAATAATCAATAAGCTCCATGACTGACACCTATTTGATGTTATTCTGGAATAGATAAGGCAATGTCCTTCCTGCCAACCTTCTCAAGTATCTCATTCTGATGCTGTGACTGACATCTTTGGAGATTTTGACAAGTAAATACCTGCTGATCCTCCCCCCCAGTAAATGAGAAAACAAACAAAATATATCTCTGTTTTTTAATGCATACATGTCTGCAAACCTTAACTTTCCATCAAATCATTTAAACATCTAGAAAAAAAAATTCATAAACACCTAAACAGAAAAAATTCATATATCTATAAACACAAAGTTTTAACCTAAACACCTACATTTCTAAACACTTGAACTAAGCACATTGTTTGGCTAAACATGTTTAGGAAATTAATGTGATTACAAAAACGTTGCAAGAATATGTTTAGAATTGTGTTTAGGATCTAAACACCATTTTTGCAGTGTAGAGTCTTTATTAATTGTGGGGGTAAAACAGAGTATGGTAAAAGGAGATGACGTGTTATACTGTCCTGGAATGATTACAAACTCATTTACGGTTCTCTTTGAAGTCCTGGCAATCATGTATATCAGCTTGTACTACGCCATGTCCTACATAATTGTGTGTGTGTGTCTTTGTTAAGTTGCATGTCCAAGTGCAATAATTGATACTAAGGTATTCATCACCAAGGGATCGTTCAAAGAGCTCTGCATGTTGGAAGTAGTATAGATCCCCTTTAAACATTGAATTATTCGCACCAATTTATTCACTTTACTTTTCAGACTTGTTACATCTGTTTGTGATTTAAACTCTTTTTTCCGAAAGGGATTTCACCTAAAGGCACTTGCTGAAGATGGTTGTGCATCAAGACTGATAACTATGTCCTTTATGCACAGGATCACCTGATTAGAACTGAAATATTGAGCATCACACTGCATGTTGTCCTTAAAGACTAGGTTTTGTTAAATAAGAATCTCACAGCCAACTGCTTAGCAATGCTTTACAGTCCTGTTAATGGATAAAGTTCATACTCATGCACATCATTAACACATGGTAATATTACAAAGACAACTACCCCCTGAGAAGTCACCCCCTGGACACATGCCACCAGACTTTTACCCACTTGAATTGTTACTAAATATTAGCAGGAATGTGTTCACCTTTTCATTACCTAGCTTTGGCATGATTCTTCAATAAAGTAGTTTTGATCAGAATCAGCAGTGCTTAACTTGTTCATCATGACCCTCAATTTTTTACCCTCAATGAGCTCAGTATAGTGGCCACCAAGTAGAGCATTATCATGATCCAACAAATTGTTCAGATGCAGTTTGCAGCTTATGAAATACTCGTTATAAAGTGCTGACAAACATGAACCACTTCCTACTTGAACAAACAACAAATAACCATGTTTGCGTTGTGGTTTTGTTATTGCATGTCAAAGTGTGATCAACGAGAGGCTGTTCACCAGTATCCGGAGAGGTTTAAACAGCACGGAAGAGTCTGTGTCAGGGCATGTATCATGTTAACATTCTACAAGTTTAAACATTGGATACCTAGCATTGTGTTGTTATTTTACATGATAGTCTGGTAATTACATGAGAGTCTGGTAATTGCTGGCTTCTGAAGTTTTTTTCACGTCATTTTTCTAAGTGATACAGGAGTTTTATTCCAAATAAAAAATGCATCAGCAAAGTGTCCTCATTCAAAGGTTTGCATTAAGAGGTCATTATAAGAAGGGAATATTGTTAATACACCAGTCGCCATCTGTAAAGACAAGAAACAGATCTTCTCTGCATGATCTCATTACTCATTGAAAGTCAACCCTACTGTCAAGGCACCTTGTGCTAAGCAATATCCCATAATGCTATTGGAATCTGATACTGTGCATGCCCTTCACCTTGATGTGTCATGTCATGCTAGGTACCATGATATTTGCAGCCATTAGTAAATGTAGCCCCTAAGTATAGACACCGCTGTCTGAGACCACTTCCTGTCGTGCCTCCACAGTGTTCATAATGACACCTGACCAGTTACTTCCGGGTGTCTCACAGAATGTTTTACCTGTCCCCTAAGATAGAACCAGAAGAGTCACCATAGTAAATGGAGATCATTGGACCATCGTACCAGCACTCCTTTGAGTTCTCTCCGCGAATGGTGCCGATCATAAAAGTACATTCATCAGTGTTAGGGGGAGTTTATCCACACGAGGCAGTCCTGACTTTGCAACCTGTATAGTGAGATTGATTATACCCTCTGAATCAAAACCCATTTTTGTGTATGCAGTATAAACTGGGTCAATGATGATGTGACTGATCCTTTCTTAGCCTTAATATCACATTCTCCACTATAATGAGAATTAAATAAGCTTCCTTAGGTTATTTTCTACCCAGGTAACATAAAATCAATACAGAGATCCACTCATATTGCTCCAAACTGACTTTATCTTTACTTGTTAGCCTCAAGGAACCATTCCACTCGGCCCGGCTGAATGGAATACTGCTTTCAGCCTAAATCATAACAAGTTTAGAGTAATTTCATGAACATATGTAAATTTTTGCTGTTTCATGGTACTTACATAGTTGCTCATATAAAGGCCACTGCATATACACAAATTCGAGGCCTCCAGTGCCTTAAGCGGGTATTCTACTGCTGTCGGTCGGCCGAGATCAGTCGGATTAGTAAAAATATGGCCGAACAACAGCATTGGAATAGCCACTTTACAGAACTTTCAAATAAAAGGTTGTGCCTTATAGGTGGGATCTTTATATTGGATTAAACTAACCCAGAAAGGTCCCTATGCACCTTGATGATTCATCTGTTAAATAAGGATTGGGGTTGTCTCCAACGATTGGCAAGGGAGAAGTCTGAGATAAAAAGTAGATGCCATAGATTTCTCACAGTACCTCCTGCCAGAGAAAATACTGTTGATGTTTTTTTACACCAAATGCAAGGCAGTCAAAGCATGTAAATAGCCTCCAGATGCAGCTTCATAAACATGTTGGAGTTTATTGTGGGTTATTCACAGGTCCTAAAAGCCAGGATTTCAACTTTCTTTTTGTGACCATGGTCTGTTGCGATAATACAGGATGATACGTGTGCACAGCCATGATAATTCTGATCTCAGAGACAGTTTCCTGCTCCAGCTTCTTTGTTTAAATGATGTCTACGATTTGGGACAAGGCTTTGGTACTGTGTGCACTGACTTGGTCATTGTGTATATACACCACGGCGTCCAGACAGGTACCAACTTCCCCACACAAGGTCACCATATTCAGATAACTATAGCAATATCTAAAAGCTAGGTTGGAAGGATTAAGAGATCTGCGTCTGCTCCAAATCACATGGATATGTGTTAGGTAGGCCCCCTCCCCGCCCTCTAAGGAACAAAATGAAATTGCAGTAGTATTTTACTGCTTGGCTTTGAATTCATGGCCTAGAATGAGATTTAAATGGGAAAAATGGAAATTTGGACCATTTTCCAATTTTGGTGCTCCATATCTCAAGCAATAGTGGTCAGATATACATAAATATGCAGCTTCTTAAACCCCCATATGTTTTCTTTCAAACGAGAAATGAAATACAAAGAATGTAGATCTCAAAAACCGCTAACATAGTCTATGTGCTTCAGTGGAATCACCTATGCATTGACAGGGCTTTATAACTGGCATCTGAAATTTCTGGTCCAACCTCACTCTGAATAATGCACTGAATCAATCACATTCAAGAACTTTGTCCAGAGATGTACAAACAATTCTGTACGATATCTTGCTTCACAGAAAGCACTTCTTTGTGCAAGGGGGAAATGGTGATACTGCATCATTGCTGCATGTGTGAATGTAATAATGATAATAAATGGATCTGATATCCAGACAAAATTATTGGATGCAGCTAAATTCTGTCTTTTTTTTTTTTGTTAGGTGCAGAGAATGAAAGCAGGCTGCAGTTCTTATTTTCAAAGTGTTTTCTTTTATTAGAGAGGTTAAGATCACGACGTGTATGGCAATGTGTACGTCTAGAATGGTAGGAAATGGTAGGCTAGACGTTGCCGTACACGTTACAAGTAGGCAGATCTTAACCTCACTATTATTTATGCATACCACAATACCTTCTATAAGGTGTAAGTTCATAGAAAAGCTTTAAAGCTTTGGTTTAAATGCTGTCAGTTGAGCTGATTTTTGCTGATCCAATCATTACGATATTACTTGAGTATACAAGAGTGGAACTAGTGCTTAACATGTAGCTGAGTCTAGAGTATAACACTTTAGTACTTTTCCGCAGTATATCCATGCTTTTCTTTGCTGGCTTAGTTCAAGCACGTTCCTAATGGCATAGTCCCGGGGTATCCTCGTGTATAATCAATACATTCACCGGTAACGCTGTCGGGGATGTGATTATTGAAGTTGATTTTTAGGATTACATTTGAGCAAGTAAGAAATTACAGGTCTTATTGAAAGTTGTTTACTAGATCTAAGCTCACTAAGACTGCAAACTTGGCTCTCAAGATCGAAGTTTCCTAGAAGTTATTTACTCACGGAGGAAAGAAACGCTAAATGGTTCAGAGAATCAGAGAGTCAGAAGACATTAACCCTTTGAGAGCCATTAATGATAAAAGGAGTGGATCTAGGCAATTGATGAGCATAATGCACCAACAATGTTCTGGCACTGAATGCTTGAATGCAGCCCAGGCAAGTTACTGGCCAGGCCTGCATTCATGCATCATGATGGCCAATGGGCATGATGCATTCATGCATCATGATGGCCAATGGGCATGATGCATTCATGCATCATGATGGCCAATGGGCATGATGCATTCATGCATCATGCATTAATGCATCATGATGGCCGATGGGCATGATGCATTTATGCATCATGATGACCAATGGGCATGATGCTTTCATGCATCATGATGACCAATGGGCATGATGCTTTCATGCATCATGCCCATTGGCCATCATGATGCATGAATGCAGGCCTGGCAAGTTACTGGCCAGGCCTGCATTCATGCATTATGATGGCCAATGGGCATGATGCATTCATGCATCATGATGACCAATGGGCATGATGCTTTCATGCATCATGCCCATTGGCCATCATGATGCATGAATGCAGGCCTGGCTAGTTACTGGCCAGGCCTGCATTCATGCATTATGATGACCAATGGGCATGGTGCATTCATGCATCATGATGGCCAATGGGCATGATGCATTCATGCATCATGATGACCAATGGGCATGATGATTTCATGCATCATGCCCATTGGCCATCATGATGCATGAATGCAGGCCTGGCAAGTTACTGGCCAGGCCTGCATTTATGCATTATGATGGTTAATGGGCATGATGCATTCATGCATCATGATGACCAATGGGCATGATGCATTCATGCATCATGATGACCAATGGGCATGATGCTCTCATGCATTCATGCATCATGTTGACCAATGGGCATGATGCTTTCATGCATCATGATGACCAATGGGCATGATGCTTTCATGCATCATGATGGCCAATGGGCATGATGCATTCATGCATCATGATGGCCAATGGGCATGATGCATTCATGCATCATGGTGGCCAATGGGCATGATGCATTCATGCATCATGATGGCCAATGGGCATGATGCATTCATGCATTATGATGGCCAATGGGCATGATGCATTCATGCATCATGATGGCCAATGGGCACGATGCTCTCATGCATCAGCAGCCCTTGAAGGGTTAAGACGCCTCAGCTAGTCACTGTAGGGAAGGTTTTTCACCAGACCTAGAAACACACAAACTTTTCAGTGTGTTTCAGTTGTAGAATAACTTTAGAATGGGTTCTGTATAACTCAAATGCTATGTGTAAACTGATTTGCCCTGTTTGCAGGGGATATGTTTATCAGTTTACCATCAACTCGCCACATCTGATATGTCACTTTTACCAATCTTTGCACATGTGCACTTATTAGTACAAATTTGTTAAATGCACCATTGCCGAGAGCTCCACATTTGTTTATATCCAATTATGTCACACATATCTTCTATACTGGCCTAGTCAACTGCAAAACTCCCAAGTTAGATTCATGCAAGTAGTCTTGATACTCCTGCTGAAAAGGGAGGAAATAAGTGCCATTAATTGCTGGAATTGAATTACCATGTAAGCTTAGACTTGACCAACAAGATTTTGTTGGCAGACCAGGGGGGCACATCTCAATGATGCTAATTAGTAATTTTAAGAAGAAAAAAAATCCAGAGGGTACCACTAAGTATGCACTTCCTTTTCTCCTTGGAGTTACAGGAGGGGGGGCATTGTAATAAGGGAGTTGTCATCATCTATCAACAGGTGGCTACTGAGTTTTCATGCAGCGACTTGAAAGGTTCTTACACTCTCTCTCAAAGGCAGTCAAAAATGTGTGTGCCCTCAATACCCTCTTTGATCTATAGTAGCCTATGGGCTTTTAGGCTGATGAGAATTTTTTTATGCCTCCCCCTATGATGGGTAAAAAGTTTTAATGTTCTGCCCCTCAAAACCACCACCCACTATGGATAAATAATGAGCACTCTCTAACTCGCCATGTCAAATGAGCACTCTCTAACTCGCCATATCGAATGAGGTTGACACTCTCATATTTGGTTTGTCAACTCCACTTGACATGCGTAATGAAGACAAGTCACATATTTCTGATCCATTCACCTGAGTGCTAGGTAATACTGTGAGACAATTATGTAAGGGTCAAGAGCAGTCAATAACTATGTACCAATGGTTCAATCAAGGCAGGCCTATACTAGAAGGCAGGGGATATCACAGTCCCACAGGCCTGCAACACTTAGCCACTTTTTCCTAACTACAGAACTTCTACTTGACTGAGGACCTCTATGCAGTCCATAAGACAAGGGCATGGATGTGCATGGCAATGCCATATGTCTCTCTGTACTGTAAATACTGAGATTATAGATTGTGGGTTAGAATACAGTCCTTTTGGTATTTTCACTGACCCACACATAAGGTAACATCTCCAGTAGAAGAATTCAGGATTGTGGGTGTCTATTTTGATATTCAATAACAAATGCAAATTTAACAATGAAATGGATTTCACTACCATTCATTGATAGTATTGACAAACCTTAGTGATCTACTCTTCATGAAAAAAAAATGTCAAACATACATCAAATGTCTCAAGTGTTGGTGGTACTTCTTGGTAGTGATTAATCCTGGTACCAAAATAGTTGTTTTCTCCATCTAGTGGAATATCCTAGAACAATTATGCATGTCAAACCATCACATATCAAGTGGCTTCGACATGGCCGTGACCCTAGTCAACTTACAGATGACGTGGCATTTTAAGACATGTCAACTCATATGAGGATTACTGTGTGCTACACTTGTCATGGTGACATATGTGCACATGTCCCAGTGACATGTGCTCTCTGTGTCAAATCAAGTTGACATGGGTATACATGTCACTTTGTCAGGAAGACTTTTTTCAGTGTTGGTTCTTGGGAAGCAGCACTCTTCTTTTGTTTTGCTGCCCAGCCTTTATACCCATGTTTTATATTTTGTTGAAATGGTATCTGTTTTCACAATTATATCTTTAAGGACAATGGCAACAATGGGTGCCACATAACTTTGGGGAATTTGGAAAAGTATGTTATGGATTCTTGAAGGTGTCTCAGATTAACTAAAACAAATGTTTGTAATCTCCCCTAAAAACAGACATAAATCGGCAATGTACCTGCCTTATTGATTTATTTACTATCATGCATTGAGCAATGAAACTATGTAAAAAGATAAGATATCATTAATGATTTATCAAAGTATTTCTTGGAGTCACCATATATGTTTAAAAACAATACTTGTGAAGACATGTTCTAGAAGAAACAAAACTTGAGGCACTAAAGGTCAAAAGTTCAGAGTAAGTATTGCATTATTCTTCAAAATGTCAGTTTCATTCTCAATAACATTGGATATCTCCTTGATGGGTGTAAATAATTGTAATAAACTTGAATTGTTGTTAAAATGTTGATGCAATAGACTATCAATATTTGGCCTCCCTGGTATTATCATCTGGCCATTGCACCAAGGTAATTGAGCCAAATAAAGTCTATCAGAGAGTCATTCAGGATTGATTTTCTGATAAGACAGATATCTAAAGCAAAAGAAAAAGAACCCCAATAACACCATGTCTACAGAGGGGATGGATGACAAACTTATTCAAAGGTATGAGTGATAGATTGCTGGCACTGCCTTTATATTCAGCACAAAAAAAATCTCCCCTATCATGCATGAGGCTGGAAACCTTTTTTAAAGCTTTATCCGAACTTTCTATTGTCACCAAGACCTAATTTAAATGGACTGAAACAGTCCTTGAGTGCACATACATTTGAATTATTCTATTCCATACCGTGCTTCATACAAATCACCTCTGTAAAGGCTTTTGTTCTCCTTTCATTGAGTTGCATGTAGAGGTGTCATTACCAATGTTCCTCACATCCAGGGGAGTTTGCCTACAGTCTCGATCTCCTCATTCCAACACATTACTCTTTTTCAATGCAGTAGATCCTATCTGGCTGCCGTATATCGGGTCGAGGTTGTTCACCTCTACATGTGTACATAATATGTTTAAATTGTAAACAACATTGTGAGTGAGTAATAGATGTTTAACGCCATTTCGACAGCTAAGGTCATATTCATAGCGAGAACTATATTACGCAATTTCACAGAGGAATGTGTTGGTGCCCGTGCATATGTGCACCACACACATCCGAGGGGATAGGAAAGCGGAGATATAGACCCATTTAAGTGGGCTAGGGAAGCCCGAAACAACATTGTAACATTGCCAATACTTGCATATCTGTCTACCATACTCACTTTCCCCATTGAGTTAGTGAACTGTGAAAAGTTACCAAAGGTTAGTTCATGCAAGTAATCTTAGTATTGTTGATGAAAAGGGAGAAAACTAAGTTGAGTGTCATTAATTCCACAATTTGAATTAAAACGTCTTGTGACTTGGCAAACAATTTGACTTTGCCTCAATCCTATTAGAATATCTCTAATCTTAGTTTCCCTGAGTTTGCATTGTTAAATGAATCAAATAACAGGTACACTGCAAAAATGGTGTTTAGATTTTAAACATGTTTAGGTCTAAACACGTTTAAAACCTAAACATATATGTCAGTTAGGTGTCTCATCGACTACATATTTAGGAAATGAACACTTTTATTCTAACTACATAAACATTTATGCTAAACATGTTTAGATGTTTAGAGTTGAGACTGTTAAATAATAGGTGTTTAGATTTAAACATCAATATGTTTAGATACTTGGATGTTGAATCCACACCAGGTGGAAGCACTACCTTTGACTGGACTATCTGCACACAGTTATAATCAATTGTTGTGACAAATGTCCCCAAGTCCCATGTTTATCATGGTTTTATTTCATAGAATGTCATGCAAATAGAAAGGGCAATAGAAAATTGACTAGATTCACCTCATACCACCATCATTACCGTAAAATAATCAATAAACTCCATGACTGACACCTATTTGATGTTATTCTGGAATAGATAAGGCAATGTCCTTCCTGCCAAGCTGTTGTACTTTCTCAAGTCTCTCATTCTGATGCAGTGTGTAATATATGTACATGTATATAGCTGTGGCTGTCATCTTTGGAGACTTTGACAAGTAAATACCTGCTGATGTCCCCCCCCAGTAAATGAGAAAAGAAAACCCAAATTATATCTCTGTTTTTAATGCATACATGTCTGCAAACCTTAACTCTCCATCAAATCATTTGAACACCTAAACACAAAAATTCATATATCTAAACACAAAGGTTTTAACCTAAACACCTACATTTCTAAACACTTGAGCTAAGCACATTGTTTGGCTAAACATGTTTAGGAAGTTAATGTGATTACAAAAACGTTGCAAGAATATGTTTAGAATTGTGTTTAGGATGTAAACACGTTTTTTGCAGTGTAGAGGCTAATAATGTTAAGTGTCGGCAGAGCAGTTGACCATTTCTCTAAAATGCTATTTACCATATTTTAAGAAAGGCTGTTCAGAAAGCGCCACCAATAAAGAAGTCTGAGTCTCATCTCATTGCTGACAGAAAATTGACCACAATGCCTGATGATAAAGCACTGGTTCCATATGTATGTTTTGTTAACGCTCATATTGAGTCCAGGAAAATAATTTCCAACTTCAATCTCTGGCTGTGACGTTTGGCTAATCCAATTGATTGTTTCTTTACTTTTCCAATTTTATGAACCAGCAAAAAATTCAACCAACCAATGGCAGAATTGTCAGAAATGAGCCAGTGTGACGACAGTGCCATCAGGTCTATTTTCAGTTATATCTAATCAATGATACTGACAAAGAGGGGAGATGAGTAAGATGGATCACTAGCAATAGGAGCTATTCTTATTCAGAGTCAATGCAGCCGTTCGGCAGGGAATGTCAAGGATGAGAAGCCACCATGAAGTAGATGATGGAAGAAGCGCAGGAATGGCAGAAAAGAATTCTACAGATGCAAAGTTCCATTTGTTGGAAAATACCAAATCTTGTTTCCTGTTAGGACCAGCTGCAGTATTCCTTCCCCCCCTGCCAAGAATCACCCTATAAATCCTGGTCTGGTTCATTATTTTGCTGAAATGGCTTCTTGGATATTGTAACTTTAGTGTTTCTAATGATGGATGGTTGCTATTGTTATTATTGCCTCTGAGGGCAGGTAGTACCGATCTGATAACTGTTGTCAATGATAATCGCCAGTAACCAACCAGTGACACCTTCTCTAGACTGAAAACCCAGAAGGTCCGGAACTCGTCAGATTGACAATACCTATAAGTCTACAACTTTAGTTGGTCAAAATAAGCTAAGTCGTCAGTATGACAAATCTGTACTGTCAGTATTAGTCCAGGCAATCTAGCCAAATATAAGGGGTAACCTCAAACAAATTGCAAACAAAGGTTTCTCACTACAATGCACTTCTATAAGGTTCTATAGAATCACATACTAAAAGTCCTCAGCAATCCTACATAGCAAACTCTGGTTAATTAGCATGTTGCCTAGCAACCATGTTTTAAATGCTTAGTAAGATAATGGAAATTGAAGATAAACTAGCCCCCCTAGTTCAGTACCAGAGATGTCAATAGTATTAACACATGGTTGCTGGGGTGGTTGGTTGCCTAGCAACCAGCAAATACTGATTAAAATGCATAGCAACAGGCATTTCGGTCCATGATAGAAGGCTTTAAGGTTCACCTACCCCCACAATATTGAAAGTAAGGGTTTCAGTCGTATTGATGTTCTGTTGCTAAGGTATATGGTTGCCTAGCAACCACCTTATTTCAACTTAACTGCTTGGCAACCTCAAAGCAACTATGTTCGGGGAGGTTTCTGACCATTTCTGACCGAGGTTTCTGACCGGCAGTAACAGAGAGTTAATTTAGCCTCCAGTTTGAAATTGGTCACAGAAAGGTACTGTTTTTTTCGCTTCCCCCATGTTCCTTATGGTTCAGGGCACCCTTCCTTGGGTTTTTTGTTCCTTTCCAGACTCAGGAAAAAAAAGAGAAGGAACATTTTCTTGACTTTCTGCTCTCCTAAAATGCATAGTTTTTTCAGTCAACATAAGATTGATCCTATCCTGACTTTATTTTAGATTGACAAATTTCTTGCCACCCCTTATATTTGTGGCACAATCGGCCATATCTTTTTCCGGGTCAGAAACCTCCCCGGTCAGAAACCTCCCTGGTCAGAAACCTCCCCAGTCAGAAACCTCCCCGGTCAGAAACCTCCCCGAACATAGTTGCATCAAACTGGTGAGACAGTGCTGCTAAATAGCACATCACGGATTTATTGATCAAGGAGAGCTGGGGATATTAACCTTTATCTGCACCTGAAATGGGTGCTGCTAAGCACTTTGCCTATACTTACTGGTTACTAGGCAATTACTCACCTAGGCAACCAACACAGAATATGACTAAACTTGGCGATGAGTTACAAGGGTGGCTAAACATCAAGTCCCAAACATACATGTTGCTAGGCATTTTAGCTGGACTTGGGTAGTTGTTTTTCAACAAAAATATACTGTTACTGAAATCCCTGCTGTCAATTTTGTGGGGGGGTAGGTGAAGGCATCTATCACAGACCATAATGCCTGTTTCCCAGCATTTCAATTGAAAAAAGGTGGTTGCTAGGAAACTCCTAGTGTCAATTTAGTGGGGGTGAACCTCAAAGCCATCCATAATGGACCAAAATGCCTGTTGCAAATGTTTTAGTTGAAATAATGGTACTGATTTAGGGGGGGCTAGGTAATCTTTGATTTCCTTTATCTTACATAAAAAGTAACTAAGCATTTTTGGTTAAAATATGGTTGCTAGGCAACATGCTAATTAGCCAGAGTTTGCTATGGAGGATTGCTGAGGACTTTTAGTTTGTGATTCTAGTGACCTTTAAAAAATGCATTTTGGTGAGAAACCTTTGTTTGCAATTTGTTTGAGATTGAACGCTATTTTGCCTGGACTATATATTGCCAATGTTAGGGCCTAATTATTTTCTATATTCTGCTGCCATAAGCCGAGAGTAGAGTTTGAGGAAATGTTAGAAGTTGGTTTTGGTCTAAAATTGGAAGTAAAATGGGTCTCTGACCAGGGTTTTACTGTACCTGCCACCCTCAGGGCAATGGTGCCATGACCCTAAGGAGAAAATCACATGGTTTTGGTGCACAAACAGGGGAATGACCTCTGTTCTCCAACAACAGTCTAAGCCTCGCGCAAACATGGAGATAACAAGCAATATACCCATTAGGAGCGGGAAAACAGTTTTGGGATGAAAGGAACAGTCTGACACAAGAAGGTGATCCTGGGACTTGCAGTAGCTCAAATTCATAGATAATGGTTTTGAACTGTACATGACTTAACCACATTTTTTTTAAAACCATATGTCTTTACTCGATAGATTGCATGTTGTTTTTTTCTGATTTGCTTCCAAAATATGGAAGCAAGCTTTGAGGCTAGCTAGTTAAAAAAAGAACACCCAATTGGGGAAAGTTTGACTGAATCCTGTTCAAATTACCCATGCATATTTTGCGTCCAACTTCAGCAGTTTCTGTGAAAGGTCATGAAATTTAAGTTCAATGTAAACTACTCAGTTGGATGAACACTAATCACTGTTAAATACATCAGTTTTTACATTGAGCTGGTGAAACGGTGTATCGGAAAATCCATTCTGCCACACATGTTATTTACCTCAATATTGAGAACGAAAAATGATATGATAACTCAAAAAGTGAATCGTCAATGAAAGCTTTTCTTACAAGAAATGATGTGGTATTTAAGTGGTGTTCACTGCTCACCGGGGTTAAATGTTGATAGGGACAGACTGAAGAGACAACCCCTCAATTTTACTCAATGGTTTTATTGAGTTTAGATCTCATTGTAATTTGCTTTGTCAATATGTATGGTCATTCTTAATGTCTTATTTGCACCATATACAAAACATGTTCAGTTGCTAGGGTTTTCTAATTGAACAGCATGAAAAATACAAGTCAAAACATATCAAATTCAACTCACAAGCCCTGGCTGGACTGGGCACGAAATCATAGTTTACACAGAAAACATACTCATATCATGTCACTCGGCTATGCCTCATGTGATAACCCTTAGTCAGACTCAACACTCGTGAACCTTTGGGTACTCATCTAATATTTACAATTACAAGTAAACTGATGCTACACTTCCGCTTACTCCTGACTGTAGACATAGACCGAGGCAACTTCTGGCACCAACACACCCATACTAACAGGACACATCCGGGTGTCTCAAACAATGTTTACCCTCCTACCATTGCACCTCATACCTATTTAGTGTAGGACTGCTGCACTGGCCTGATGCCTGCTCCATTCACCAACTACAGTTCCAATTTCTGACTTTACAAAATTCCACAAATACCTCTTCTCCATGGGAGAAACTGCCACTAATTATGGACTACCCGCAATGTAAAAGGTCCTTCTCTCAGCCTAACTGTCCGGATGGCAAATAGTAATTGCCCTCTAGATGGTACCAGATTTTATCTGAAAGAGTGTCAAAATGTCCAATTTTGAATATGTGCAGGGTTCAACTGAGCAGAACTTACTTTAATCTCAGCTTAATTAGGGGTTCACGGGCAGAAGTCATGATAAAGTAGAAAATGTTATCTGAATGAAGGTGGTTGGGGGCACATCCCCTAAAAAAGACTTCTACAAATGAAGTGCATAACCTGCACAGGTTGGGTAGATGCACATACAATTTACGGAGTGATGTCACAAAACTTCCTTTTATGCAAATGGGCTCGGTGGCTGGACATGTTTTATCATTTTTCACACAAGGAATGTATTCAGGAATACCTTTTGGGAATGGGAAGGTATTTCATTCATTGGTTTAAGATCAAGAGAATCTCATGACCAATGTCTTAAAGTCGGCTTCTTATTGTCCTCAGGTTAGGAGGGTTGCTACCAAGGGTCATCAGCTTCTGTGAGAGGTCCATGAGAGAGTGAACACTGTGCAGGTACAACTGACGGACTAGACTTGCTCTGTACGATTAAGCTATAATTAGATTATACAGAAAACTTGTGGTGTGACTTGAATAAGTCAGATCAGGTTAAAAAGACCCCTTCTGGCTATATGGCATTCCTTAATTAGGAGCTACTTAGCATTGACTCATTCATACATTAAGATAACAAGGGTTGTCCTCCTTAACGCTTTAAGGGCGGCTGCTAAAAAATAGTAAACATGAACGTGTTTTCAATAAGCTACTTTGACACAATGTTTCACTGTCTCAATGTCAATAGAATAAACCAAGTAGACAAAGTATCACAGCATTATAAATCAGAATGTGACGGTGAATATTGAATGGATTATGACTAACAATGAATACCGTTAAATACCTGCGGTCGGGAGAGGAACCATCAGTTCAGCAAAACTCAGAGGAGGGTGGATTATACGGAGGGGGGGGGGACATTTCTAGAAGTATGGTGAGCCTGGGGACGAACAGACACACAGCCAAACCCCAATGTTCACTGTAGTACCAGATTAGTATTCCGCCTGCTACCGTCCACCCATAAATACCTAATGTAGAGGTTGGTGGAGAGTGTCATCCAGCCACCTTGTGTCTGTAAACTGTTGTTGCTTGTATACATGAACCTGAGCTGAATACCAGAAATTAAGCTGAATTGTGTTTCAATTATTTGGTCCCTGTATCTGGAATACATCAGCCATTGTGGTTGAGGATAGATTGACATCTGCTATAGAAAACCAAAAGGGAAGGGTGAATAAGATTTCCTAGCAGAGACCTGAAATGCATTTGTCAATCTGCTATGACTTGACCCCTTCAAATCGTAATGTGATTCCTCACTCTAATGCACTAATGCTACTAGGGCCGTTCATCTTACGTGTAGTCACTAAGTTAGTAACAATAACACTGGTACGACTGTCCTACCCAACCCTATTTAGTTATTACAAAGGAGCTGATAGAACGGTTGTAGTAAACCACCTACAATTTGTTTCAAGTCGGTATCCATGTTGAGAAATGACTAAGACGATAATAACTAGTTTTCTGCATGAGGATAGTTAATAACGCCTCTTCCCCAACAATGTTATAGTCTCTGCCGTTTTTTGAGTCTTCACATGTAATCGAGAGGTATCCATCACATTGCTGTCAGTATCATCAACTTATATCTTAAATAATTGGATGTTGCTCAATATCTAGTGACTTGTCGTTTGCCAGCAAAGGTCCATCATATAAAGTAGACAGTGCTTAACACTTTAGATGCCGCTAATCCAGGAGTGCATATCATACCCATCGGTCGTCATGTGACTGATGGAGTGCGAAACATGATGATGCTTGAATGTAGCCCTCGCCCATGCTGCAATCACGCACCATGATGGCCATGATGCCCGATTCGCTTCTGATTTTGGTACTATTCATAGGACAGAATATGCCTCTCTTTGGACATATTCTATATAAACTGCCCAGCAAGGTGCTATCCTCATATATTTAACTGTGTATCTCAATGGAGAATTTATTGACCAATAAACCATTCAATCAATCAAAACTCAAACGCTAGGTGCTATGATGCTGAAAATGGGTCAGACATTTCTGAGAACATTTCTCCCTCATCACCTATACAGACAGTAGGGCTGCCAATGGAGGTTCTGATGGTGGCCCTGTCATCGGGTGACAAGAAGACAGACCATCCATAGCCTATTGCCTGCACCATATCAAAGAAATCTTGTTATTGTAAGGTATAAAGCAATCAATCATAACCTGCCCTGCTGATAAGATATGTATCAGCTCTTCCACTGACAGTTCCATTAGCCTATCTCTACAAAGACACCCAGCAAATTGTCGTGACTCCTCGTCAACCTGTGTGAAGTGGCTCACACATGTCGCTAGATGGAACACGACATCGCTATAGCACAAGATCACCAGGAATAGCAATGGTGGTGATCACATGGCCTCACCTCAGATGGCGAGGATGGTGATCACTCAGACTCACCAGGGATGGCAATGCGGGTGATCACTCACCTTGCTAGATGAAACACGCACCTCGTCATAGCACATGTTCACCAGGGATGGCGAGGATGATGATCACTCATCCTCACCAGGGATGGCGACATGAGTGATCACTCATCCTCACCAGGGATGGCGACATGAGTGATTACTCACTTCGCTAGATGAGACACACACCACGTCATAATGCACATTCACCACGGATGGCAAGGATTGTGATCAGTCACCTCGCTAGATAAAACGCGTACCTCGTGATAGCACAGATTCACCACAGATGGTGAGGATCTTGATCACCCATGCTCACCAGGGATGGCGACACGAGTGATCACTCACCTCGCTAGATGAGACGCAGACCATGCCATAGCGCATGTTCACCACGGTTGGTGAGGATCGTGATGACTCACACTCACCAGGGATGGCAAGGCGGTTGATCACTCACCTCACTAGATGAAACGCGCACCACGTCATAGCGCAGGTTCACCATAGATGGCGAGAGTGGTGATCACTCAGACTCACCAGTGATGGCGACGCTGGTGATCACTCACCTTGTTAGATGAAAAGCTCATGATCATCGACATTGGTAATCATGCAGCCTCACATCTGCCAGATCAAAGTATGTTTTGCCAGAGAAGGTATCTTGCCATATGTATCTTCCCTCTAACCACAGACAAGGTGTTCATGTTGATATTTCCCTATGTATTTTTCCTGTAACCAGAGAAAAGGTGGTTATGGATAGTTGCTTTCATTTTAGAGATACCTCTATCTAAATTCAATTGATATTCTCTCTATATAATCTTGTTTGATTCAACTCTGAAGTATTACATGGAAATCATTGTGAAACAAAGCACATTTGATACGTATGGGACTTATACTTCATGCCCACACTTCCTAGATAGGCTACATGTTGAACAGTGGTGCTGTCTCAACAACTTTGGCAATGGTGGTGATAAGTTGCCACTGTGAGTGAGAGTGAGTGACAGATGATGCAATCCTCAGAGAGCATTGACTTGGAGTGACACAAATTCACGTATTGAGTGAGACCAATATTGGCAATGGTGGTGATAAGTCGCCATTTTGAGAGAAGATTAACTAGGAGTGATAAACTCACGCAGTGAGTGAGAGCCATGTGGCAATGCAGGTGAAAAGTTGCCATTCTGAATGAGAGTTGACAAACAGTGGCACATATTGACGGAGTGAGTGAGATCCATGTTGGCGATGGTGGTGATAAGCTGCCATTCTGAGTGAGAGTTGACTGGGAGTGGCGCATAGTCATGCAGGGAGTGAGATCCATATTAGCGATGTGCGCCATAATGCCATAACACATCAACTCAGTAGGGGTTCCTGATATATACTATTCGGACAGAAATTTCATCGGGTTTCTACAGGATATATATTCACCCAAAGGAGGAAGGGGTTTATGTCCAGGAAGAACCCCATAGAAATATTAATATAAAAATTAGAGACTTCATGCTCTTTATGAGGTGTCTACAGCAAATAGGCATCCCGCAAACGAGCTCTCTAATTTGACAGTTTTTGAAATTATTCGAGACTTACCTGTAAGTTGAGGTATAATTAAGATTATACCGAGGGAACCTATAGGTTCAGGGAATATATGCCCCCCGTACCAGGGCTGCCCCAGCCAGTCTGGTGTTACCAAGATGGCCCTCATGTGTTCCAGTCGAATCAGTTGTATCACGGCCCCAGAAGACTGGAAGGAGGAAAAATGTACATAAAGTTATTCCTCCAGGTTATTGACATGGCATCAATCTCCCAGGCACCCGGTTGAGGTCCCCAGGAGACGAAGGTTTCAACCTTTCTGTTTGCTCGGAATGTGAACAAATCAACTTCAGGCTTCCCAAAGATATCACAAGCTTTCTTAAATATTTTATCACTTAGTTCCCACTCTAAGTCATGCGAGAAATGCCTAGACAAGTAGTCAGTTAGAACGTCATAGGTTTCCGGAAACGCTTAGGTTTCAGACGGATAATCAAAATTATCCTATTAATGTAGCCCTCTAGTATACGGTTGTAGAACGTTATTTATTCTATTTATTAGAGAGTTTAAGATTTGCCTACTCGTAATGTGTACGGCAACGTCTAGCCTACCATTTACTATCATTCTAGAAGTACATGTTGCCGTACAAGTCCTGATCTTAAACTCTCTATTGTTATTCCTGTCCCTGGTCTAATAGTGCATTGATGCATCATGGATGCTGATTGGTTGTCATGAAATGCTGAGTCTTCCAAATGATAGATTCATTTGTGAGTAAAGTGAGACTAGCTGTACTTCCATACCTTCACTAAACATTGACGTTCTGACATTAATAACCTTTGAAGTAGAAGCATGCCCTTATCATGAAGGGTTAAGAAGTTTGATATTTACAATGATCCTCAAATTCCGTGGTGTCATTTAATTTGATTAACCATGTCGTCAAAAGGTGAAATTCTGATTCAGATATCAATAACACATTTTTAGTTTTTACTTCAAAATAAGAAGTCTGACTCAGCTTAGTCTAGCAGAAATATCTGTTTTAAATCTTCCATATTTTGCCATTATAACTGATCCCAATTAATTAAGAAAGGGAGATGGGAACACAAGTGAAAGAAACACAACATAAGAGAGAGAGAGAGAGAGAGAGAGAGAGAGAGAGAGAGAGAGAGAGTGAAATTCTGTAATAGATTGTACATTGTACAAATTACAAGCGTCACATGGAGATACTCCTAGAGACGACATGTCACGGCTGTACAAACAATAACCATACAGTGCACAATATCAAAAACCCTGAGTTCAACTCCTACAACAAGAGTCAATCATAAAGGTGGTAGCTGCCACGTCTAGAGGACCTTTGGGTATTGATGTGTTTACTAAGTGTGTTCTACAACTCAATATGTAAACTTGATGGTGGGTTTGGCAAAGGGGCAGTTTGAACAAAGGCTCATCTCTGGATGATTTCTCATCCTGCTCTCATCTAAGTTAAGGAATTATATATCTGGATTAACTCTTAAACTCAGAATTTTCCTAATATTCCAAAAGCTATTTGACCAATGAGGGAATTTAGTGGGTTGTTATTTTAATTTTGTTTATTTTTTATATTCTAACAGTAATCTTGGATATGATAGAATGCAGCCTATGAGCTGCAGTTCAACAACTTAACATAAGCCACACTCTTACTCTGAGAGAAGGCTTAAAGCCCTCCCCGGGTTTGAAAATATGTTATGTTATATGGTATCCAAATGTTGAGTTCATGAAGCATAGTGTGTACTCCCATTGTAGGCCTCTGAGATGGTCTTTAAGCTAATATGCACATATTTATTGCATCACACCATACACTCTCACATCAAGGGTCCTTCACAGGTTTATCGTTAACGGCTAAACTAGCCAGTAACAAGTCTGGAGACCCTTCAGACATCGACTGATTCAGTGAGTGACTGATGGACGACTCATGTTGTCAAGATCTGGCAGAGCGCCAAAATAGGACAAGAATCATCATGGATCTGACCAGCAGCTCATCTGTGCTGGCTCCGGGCCTGATCTGGTTTCGAGTGTTTTCCACTGATACCTATGAAATCACCAGCTTATTTAAAACTCAGTTTTGCTCAAAAAACCCTGAGCCTTTTTCTAGTGCCCATAGTACATTCCTATGTGCATAAAAAGTGATGGAGTGCAACTTCAGCGGACCAGTTTGTTATAGAAATCTATTAGTTGGCACTATTCCTAACATGGTTGCCAAGACTACTTCCACAACACCAGCAGTGCAGCATGCCATTTCTTAGCACACTTCAACTCAAAAGATGAACTTCTTCATCTGTGTTGATGACTTAAAGTCCTCTTTCCATGTTGTTGACCAAATAAGCGATTGGGCAATGCTCGGACCAATGTAAGTGAGTAGAATGACCCAATGTTGGCTACTGGAATGCTCGACCGCTTGCCCTAAATTGACCCAAGGTTGGAAATGGTTACATTGACTACAAGTGTCTGACTCAATTAACTTTAGTCCAACAGAAACTTGACATTGAAACTTTTGTCAGTTGAACATAATCCCCAATGATTAAGAAAGGGAGATGGGAACACAATTGAAAGAACCCAACAGAAACCAGAGTGTAAGTCTCTAATACATCGCACGCTGTCTTTCGCCAAAATTACAGCATTATCACATGGCTTCACAGGAGAAATTCACGGCTGTACACATAATAACCATTCAGCGCACAACATCAAAAACCCTGAGTTCAACTCCTACAACAAGAGTCAATCATAAAGGTGGTACACTGGTAGCTGCCAAGACTGGAGGACCTTTGGGTATTAATGTGTGTTGTACAAGTCAATGCGTACACCTGATGGTGGATTTGGCAGACAGATGATGGATGCAGTTTGAACAAGGGCACAACTGTGGATAATATCTTTTATCTAACTATCTGAGCCTCAACTGTGCTTTTTTGCTCATAACCCCAGTTCCTTATCCAGCCATAACGCACTCTGAGACCTTTTCTTCGGCTTCAAGAGGCTGCTGGTTTCAATCTGGACATGATAATAAATTGGCGAAGTATACAAAGTCAACCACGCCATAGTTTTCCAGTTAAAACCGTTTAGGTTCAACGGGGAATCGATCCCCGGCCGCTGGGGCAGGAGGCGAGCTCGCTGTCCACTATACCAAGCCGACCGGTGATAGAAATGAATCTGCATCAAGAATTTGAAAAAGTTGTCCGACGTACCTGATGTTTACACACCTCGTTAGCCTAGAATATATCGAGCCTGGTGGAGTTATTAACAGAGAACCATCCTTAGATATCCTATATGAACATGCCATGCCTAATTTCTCCATTTTGTTCGAAATAAATAAGAATCCATTGATTTTCCACATCGATACGAGTCGAGACCCGCCCCGTCCGGCCATTCTTTGCTCGACGCGTGGCTGACCTAGTTTTTACATCCGGGCACCTCCCCGCTACGTCAACAAGACAAAATGGCCGTGTAGCGGGCCGTGTGCGTTGGATCGGTATAGAAAATCAATGGATTCTTATTTATTTCGAAGAAAATGGATACAAAATGTAAGCGAACACCAACTAGAGATCGTATATTTGGCGCTGCTAGAAGTATGGGACTTGACATGCTTGGATTATACCCGAAAAATTAGTGTAAAGGTGGAGCTATGTCGTCAAGTGACAATATGGCCACGGCGGGTTGCCAAAGCGAGCCGATCGCATGTACTTACAAAATGTCTTCTCCTGGATTAAATCTTGGATTATAAGGTAAGAAATTGATACAAAATGGAGAAATATGTTCGATAAACGCTTTAATCGGCGTTATGAGAGAGCACTTGTGGGTCTATGGTTCAATATTCCACGACCGCGAAGCGGGAGTGGAATATTGAACCATAGACCCACAAGTGCTCTCTCATAACGTTGATTAAACGCTAAATCCCTGCTCCCTTCTGGGTTAAGAAGTTGAATATTTGGATTAACTCTTAAACTGCACAACTTACAGTACACGATCATACATAGTGCCCTACGACTATCATAGTGCCCTACGACATCATGTCGAATACCATAGAGCTGTTATATAAAGAGGAACAGTTGTAACATAATAACAAATGAACTCCAGAGGACAGGAAACAGAAAGTGGGTTGACGCAATTAGCAGCCTACTCAGTAATAGGCTAATAATTAAGCCACATGGCTTCCTTTTTATTTATCTTGGTACCAGATAATACCCAATGCTTTCTAAAGCCTAGTGATGGTCTAATTTCAAATTAAGGTGGCTCCTCGGTGTTTATCAACCAGACCAAGCTTCATCTGATCTTAATTAGTGTCATGTACTACAGAATTTAAGTCTTTATGCTGTCTGGTTTGTGTGATTTTTGTGTTTGCTCTTTGATATGAGAGTATCTGCTGCCTTATACTGGTGTGTGTGTCATGGCTGTTGCTGTATAAAACATGTTGTGTATTATAGACTGTACACCCTGTGTATTAGCTGCTCCCTGAGTTTAGGAGAGTACAATTATACCTGTAGAACATTACAGAACAGTACTGGAGGAGGTTGCTCCTATAGTAAAAGGAAAAGCTGGCTAAAAATGCCCTCGTTTCCAGTCCTTTCTTTTCATGTAGTTATGACTTGTCCCTTTTATTGCTCACAAGTGGTCATTCAAGTATGGTGCTAAAAAAGGGGGATTTGAGTAGGTAACTATTTGGGAGAAGTCAGTCAGTATAATAAACTATAGAGCGTGTGACATGAGTAGGTACCTGGTAGTGCAGCTCTCTCTATCTTAAACAAGGCAGGTGACTTTTCCGACCAATGTGGTGAGTGCAAGTACTTAGGTGAAGCAGTGCACAACTTGTTTAGAAAAGAGGGCACATACTCACAGCTCTTTTTTACAATAGGAGCAACACCCTCCAGATTTATGACATTGAGAAATGCTCTCCTAAGAGGTTACCATTCCTACATCTCCTTTATCTATGAAGAAAGCATGTGTATACATGAACATTGTATAAGATACAAGGGACTGAAATGGTCGTATATCTGGGGTTTCCGCTGTACTATTCTGCATTCTATGAGCATATCTGTGTACTTTACAATGATGGACATCATGAGGCCATCCCTGTTCCACCTGCTCCCTCCTCCCTACATACTGCTCCGTGTAAGTTGCTCCTCACTTACTCAGCGAGCTGCTCGCCTGGTGCTGCCACCTGCTCAGCACAGGCCACTCATCTGCTGACCATGGCTTTTAAAGGTCTGCACAAATAAAAACCACAGTCCTGTTGTTGACATCGGGTAGCAGACAGGCATTAAACGTTCTAGCGGTACTTGTAGTTCTAATTGTTGGCCAGCCTTTTAGGAATGCGCCTGTTATTTATTGTAAAATTGTAAACGCCCAAGACCTCCAAGACAATTGTCCTAGTGTAAGGAAAAACATAACTAAACACAAACACGAAGAAAGGAGGCTGCAACAAGATATAACAATACTGCGAGACTTTGCCAATCGCCTCTGGATTTTATGTCGATAAGATTCCAACCAATCGAGGGAAAAAAAAAAAAAAAATTGGGGTCCAACCAAAACAATATGGTGGCCTCCTTGTGTGTGTGGTGGCTACCTGACAGGGGGTCAGGTTACTTAGATGAGACTATGCAGGCCTGCCCCCTATGTGAGTCCCATTGTAGCAGACACCTGAGTAGCAGAACCGCTACAATATATACCATTATAATAACTAGTAGGCTAGATAATTATAACACCCAAACAGTTGTAAAATTCCTACTCTAGCAAATCAATTGGCACACTAGATAGCAATAAAGAAGTTGTGTACACCTCTGACACCAAGAAGCTGTAAAATATAAAACAAAATTGTAATAAGTGCACAACCCTGGTGGTATAGGCACTGGTATATGGGATGGTATAACTCCAAGTGTATAACTTACTGTTCAATCTTCTCACATACATGTGCCAGCACGCCTTGAGGTGTGAAATGCTGCATACTGCATACTGCCCACTGGTTACAAGGTGTGAATACAAATTAAATCAGTTATGCCTAGAAACGCCCTAAAATGAAAAATATAAAGTGGAGCGGTCATCCTCTCTTCTTCAGCATCCTTAAAATTTAGGATTCCAGTAGAGTTCATCCCCTAACCCTCATAAGTGGGAGGTTTCACAAGAACTGCCCATATAGAGGGTTAAAGTGTATAATGCCCTATGTATGATGACTGTGTTTAGCCCCTTGCAGGGTGTGGTATACCTGCAGTATATATAGAGGGTTAAAGTGTATAATGCCGTATGTATGATGACAGTGTTTAGCCCCATGCAGGGTGTGATATACCTGCAGTATAGAGGGTTAAAGTGTATAATGCCGTATGTATGATGACTGTGTTTAGCACCATGCAGGGTGTGGTATACCTGCAGTATAGAGGGTTAAAGTGTATAATGCAATATGTATGATGACAGTGTTTAGCACCATGCAGGGTGTGGTATACCTGCAGTATAGAGGGTTAAAGTGTATAATGCCGTATGTATGATGACTGTGTTTAGCCCCATGCAGGGTGTGATATACCTGCAGTATAGAGGGTTAAAGTGTATAATGCCGTATGTATGATGACAGTGTTTAGCACCATGCAGGGTGTGGTATACCTGCAGTATAGAGGGTTAAAGTGTATAATGCCCTATGTATGATGACTGTGTTTAGCTCCATGCAGGGTGTGGTATACCTGCAGTATATATACAGGGTTAAAGTGTATAATGCCGTATGTATGATGACAGTGTTTAGCACCATGCAGGGTGTGGTATACCTGCAGTATATATAGAGGGTTAAAGTGTATAATGCTGTATGTATGATGACAGTGTTTAGCCCCATGCAGGGTGTGGTATACCTGCAGTATAGAGGGTTAAAGTGTATAATGCCGTATGTATGATGACAGTGTTTAGCCCCATGCAGGGTGTGGTATACCTGCAGTATATATAGAGGGTTAAAGTGTATAATGCCGTATGTATGATGACAGTGTTTAGCCCCATGCAGGGTGTGGTATACCTGCAGTATAGAGGGTTAAAGTGTATAATGCCGTATGTATGATGACAGTGTTTGGCACCATGCAGGGTGTGGTATACCTGCAGTATATATAGAGGGTTAAAGTGTATAATGCCGCATGTATGATGACTGTGTTTAGCCCCATGCAGGGTGTGGTATACAGTATATATAGAGGGTTAAAGTGTATAATGCCGTATGTATGATGACAGTGTTTAGCCCCATGCAGGGTGTGGTATACCTGCAGTATAGAGGGTTAAAGTGTATAATGCCGTATGTATGATGACAGTGTTTGGCACCATGCAGGGTGTGGTATACCTGCAGTATATATAGAGGGTTAAAGTGTATAATGCCGTATGTATGATGACAGTGTTTAGCCCCATGCAGGGTGTGGTATACCTGCAATATATATAGAGGGTTAAAGTGTATAATGCCGTATGTATGATGACAGTGTTTAGCCCCATGCAGGGTGTGGTATACCTGCAGTATAGAGGGTTAAAGTGTATAATGCCGTATGTATGATGACTGTGTTTAGCCCCATGCAGGGTGTGGTATACCTGCAGTATATATAGAGGGTTAAAGTGTATAATGCCGTATGTATGATGACTGTGTTTAGCACCATGCAGGGTGTGGTATACCTGCAGTATAGAGGGTTAAAGTGTATGATGCCGTATGTATGATGACAGTGTTTAGCCCCATGCAGGGTGTGGTATACCTGCAGTATAGAGGGTTAAAGTGTATAATGCCGTGTGTATGATGACAGTGTTTAGCCCCATGCAGGGTGTGGTATACCTGCAGTATAGAGGGTTAAAGTGTATAATGCCGTATGTATGATGACTGTGTTTAGCCTCATGCAGGGTGTGGTATACCTGCAGTATAGAGGGTTAAAGTGTATAATGCCGTATGTATGATGACAGTGTTTAGCCCCATGCAGGGTGTGGTATACCTGCAGTATATATAGAGGGTTAAAGTGTATAATGCCGTATGTATGATGACAGTGTTTAGCCCCATGCAGGGTGTGGTATACCTGCAGTATAGAGGGTTAAAGTGTATAATGCCGTATGTATGATGACAGTGTTTGGCAACATGCAGGGTGTGGTATACCTGCAGTATATATAGAGGGTTAAAGTGTATAATGCCGTATGTATGATGACAGTGTTTAGCCCCATGCAGGGTGTGGTATACCTGCAGTATAGAGGGTTAAAGTGTATAATGCCGTATGTATGATGACAGTGTTTGGCACCATGCAGGGTGTGGTATACCTGCAGTATATATAGAGGGTTAAAGTGTATAATGCCGCATGTATGATGACTGTGTTTAGCCCCATGCAGGGTGTGGTATACAGTATATATAGAGGGTTAAAGTGTATAATGCCGTATGTATGATGACAGTGTTTAGCCCCATGCAGGGTGTGGTATACCTGCAGTATAGAGGGTTAAAGTGTATAATGCCGTATGTATGATGACAGTGTTTGGCACCATGCAGGGTGTGGTATACCTGCAGTATATATAGAGGGTTAAAGTGTATAATGCCGTATGTATGATGACAGTGTTTAGCCCCATGCAGGGTGTGGTATACCTGCAATATATATAGAGGGTTAAAGTGTATAATGCCGTATGTATGATGACAGTGTTTAGCCCCATGCAGGGTGTGGTATACCTGCAGTATAGAGGGTTAAAGTGTATAATGCCGTATGTATGATGACAGTGTTTGGCACCATGCAGGGTGTGGTATACCTGCAGTATATATAGAGGGTTAAAGTGTATAATGCCGTATGTATGATGACAGTGTTTAGCCCCATGCAGGGTGTGGTATACCTGCAATATATATAGAGGGTTAAAGTGTATAATGCCGTATGTATGATGACAGTGTTTAGCCCCATGCAGGGTGTGGTATACATGCAGTATATATAGAGGGTTAAAGTGTATGATGCCGTATGTATGATGACTGTGTTTAGCCCCATGCAGGGTGTGGTATACCTGCAGTATATATAGAGGGTTAAAGTGAATAATGCCGTATGTATGATGACTGTGTTTAGCACCATGCAGGGTGTGGTATACCTGCAGTATATATAGAGGGTTAAAGTGTATAATGCCGTATGTATGATGACAGTGTTTAGCTCCATGCAGGGTGTGGTATACCTGCAGTATAGAGGGTTAAAGTGTATAATGCCGTATGTATGATGACAGTGTTTAGCCGCATGCAGGGTGTGGTATACCTGCAGTATATATAGAGGGTTAAAGTTTATAACGCCGTATGTATGATGATAGTGTTTAGCCCCATGCAGGGTGTGGTATACCTGCAGTATATATAGAAGGTTAAAGTGTATAATGCCGTATGTATGATGATAGTGTTTAGCCCCATGCAGGGTGTGGTATACCTGCAGTATATATATAGAGGGTTAAAGTGTATAATGCCGTATGTATGATGACAGTGTTTAGCTACATGCAGGGTGTGGTATACCTGCAGTATATATATAGAGGGTTAAAGTGTATAATGCCGTATGTATGATGACAGTGTTTAGCCCCATGCAGGGTGTGGTATACCTGCAGTATATATAGAGGGTTAAAGTGTATAATGCCGTATGTATGATGACAGTGTTTAGCACCATGCAGGGTGTGGTATACCGTATATATAGAGGGTTAAAGTGTATAATGCCGTATGTATGATGATAGTGTTTAGCCCCATGCAGGGTGTGGTATACCTGCAGTATAGAGGGTTAAAGTGAATAATGCCGTATGTATGATGACAGTGTTTAGCACCATGCAGGGTGTGGTATACCTGCAGTATATATAGAGGGTTAAAGTATATAATGCCGTATGTATGATGACTGTGTTTAGCCCCATGCAGGGTGTGGTATACCTGCAGTATATATATAGAGGGTTAAAGTGTATAATGCCGTATGTATGATGACAGTGTTTAGCCCCATGCACGGTGTGGTATACCTGCAGTATAGAGGGTTAAAGTGTATAATGCCGTATGTATGATGACAGTGTTTAGCCCCATGCAGGGTGTGGTATACCTGCAGTATATATACAGGGTTAAAGTGTATAATGCCGTATGTATGATGACAGTGTTTAGCCCCATGCAGGGTGTGGTATACCTGCAGTATAGAGGGTTAAAGTGTATAATGCCGTATGTATGATGACAGTGTTTAGCCCCATGCAGGGTGTGGTATACCTGCAGTATAGAGGGTTAAAGTGTATAATGCCGTATGTATGATGACTGTGTTTAGCCCCATGCAGGGTGTGGTATACCTGCAGTATAGAGGGTTAAAGTGTATAATGCAATATGTATGATGACAGTGTTTAGCTCCATGCAGGGTATGGTATACCTGCAGTATATATACAGGGTTAAAGTGTATAATGCCGTATGTATGATGACAGTGTTTAGCCCCATGCAGGGTGTGGTATACCTGCAGTATAGAGGGTTAAAGTGTATAATGACGTATGTATGATGACAGTGTTTAGCTCCATGCAGGGTGTGGAATACCTGCAGTATATATAGAGGGTTAAAGTGTATAATGCCGTATGTATGATGACAGTGTTTAGCCCCATGCAGGGTGTGGTATACCTGCAGTATAGAGGGTTAAAGTGTATAATGCCGTATGTATGATGACAGTGTTTAGCCCCATGCAGGGTGTGGTATACCTGCAGTATATATAGAGGGTTAAAGTATATAATGCCGTATGTATGATGATAGTGTTTAGCCCCATGCAGGGTGTGGTATACCTGCAGTATAGAGGGTTAAAGTGTATAATGCCGTATGTATGATGACAGTGTTTAGCCCCATGCAGGGTATGGTATACTGTATATATAGAGGGTTAAAGTGTATAATGCCGTATGTATGATGACAGTGTTTAGCCCCATGCAGGGTGTGGTATACCTGCAGTATATATAGAAGGTTAAAGTGTATAATGCCGTATGTATGATGACTGTGTTTAGCCCCATGCAGGGTGTGGTATACCTGCAATATATATAGAAGGTTAAAGTGTATAATGCAGTATGTATGATGACTGTGTTTAGCCCATGCAGGTTGTGGTATACCCTATATATATATAGAGGGTTAAAGTGTATAATGCCGTATGTATGATGACAGTGTTTAGCCCCATGCAGGGTGTGATATACCTGCAGTATATATAGAGGGTTAAAGTGTATAATGCCGTATGTATGATGACTGTGTTTAGCCCATGCAGGTTGTGGTATACCCTATATATATATAGAGGGTTAAAGTGTATAATGCCGTATGTATGATGACAGTGTTTCGCCCCATGCAGGGTGTGGTATACCTGCAGTATATATAGAAGGTTAAAGTGTATAATGCCGTATGTAAGATGACAGTGTTTAGCCCCATGCATGCTGTGAAGCCCTCGGTATACTGCCAGTATTAGGTGCAGCCTCCAGTGAATCCTCTCACACCTGAACCACTAGAGGGACATACTCTATCGAAACCCATGAGGGACACACACTTAATTTATTTTTTAATGAGAACATTACACTTACACTTGGGCTAGTTATGGACCAAATTGTGCATGTTTCCTGATGTTTTCTTGTCATTGTTTTTTTTTTCACTTCAATTTGTATCCGTTTTCATTCAGGGATGATGAATGCTCCTTGTAAGGCTTCTTGAAACAATAACCTGGTCATATTGCTTTTCTTTTCTTTTTCTTTTGACAAAGGTCATAAAGAATTTTATGAAATTAGTCAGATGTGGGGTATGATTTGTCTACTACTGAATGATAGAAAAGGAATAGTGAGGCTGACTTCGATGCCTGAAGCTGTTTATTCTATTTTTCTTCTCTCTCTTCATTATTTCTTTTTTTTATATAATCTGAGTGTTCCTTGTGGGTGTCGGTAGTTTTGCCTATGACCACACCCAGGTGGACCTTCACCGCTTATAATCATCAACAACAAAAACCCACAGCTGCCACCGCTGCCGCCGCCACCGCCGTGTGAGAAATGTCAGATTCACCTCCATCAAAATGTCAACTCACTCTTAGCGCTTCTATTTACAGACTCCCCTGTCTCCCAACTACCACCTCCCAGAGACTGAGAAAGAGAGAGAGAGAGAGAGAGAGAGGGAGAGAGAGAAGGATAGAGAGAGAGAGAGAGAGAGAGAGAGAGAGACCATAAGTAGTACCATAGGCTCAGCTTTCAGTGAAGCAGTATAATTTCAGTGCATTAAATACTGTGTCATGATGATACTTACAAAATGAAAATTTAGGTAATATATTCTCAAATATGAAATCTAATCCTATATAATGAACTCTTAAGAAGGGTATTACCATCCCCATATTTGACCATGTAAGATCACTCGTATGGAAAAGTCATTAAAACACTCAAAAACTTAAAAACTTGAACTAGGGCAAACAGGCTTAAAGACAGTGAGTGAAAGAGAAGGGACAGTAACCTCCCTTTGAATGAGACTAACAGAGACAGAAAGGGCTCGGCTTTCAGTGAAGTCATAACATCTAAGTGGATTTAGTTTGGCAGGTGGGGTAATTGGGGTAAACACGTTAATAAAGGGTGTGAGAAAGAAGGAAGAGCCAAAGATAGCAGATTGGTTAGCAGGGCATAGACAGGACGGTGTTGCTCCTATAGTAAAAGGAAGAGCTGGCTAAAAATGCCCTTGTTTCCAGTCCTTTCTTTTCATGTAGCTATAACTTGTCCCTTTTGTTGCTCACAAGTGGTCATTCAAGTACAGTGCTAAAAAAAGACAGATTTGAGTAGGTACCTACTGGGGAGAAGTCAGTTAGTATAGTATAGTATATAATGTGTGACATGAGTAGGTACCTGATAGTGCAGCTCTCTCTATTTTAAACAAGGCTGGTGACTTTTCAGCCTAATGTGGTGAGTGCAAGTTGAATGGTGAAGCAGAGCGTGACTTCTTTTGAAAAGAGGGTACCTACTGACAGCTCTTTTTACCATAGGAGCAACACGCTCCAGATACACGATAAATGGAGGTGGAGAGGCAGGAGGAAGAGAGAGCATAGTGGGAGGATAGGGGAAAATAGGACAAAGAAGGAGACCAAACGAGACAAAGAAAGATATTGAGTAGAGGGAGAAAGAGAGAGAGAGAGAGGGAGAGAGAGACAGAGAGAGAGAGAGAGAGACAGACAGAGACAGACAGAGACACAGAGAGAGAGAGAGAGAGAGAGAGAGTGAAAAAGAGGGAGAGATAGGAAGAAGAGAGAGAGGAGGGATAGAGATATAAGGAATAAAGAGGGAGAGTGTGGTACAAAAAGGGGGGAGAAGAAGAAGTGGGGAAAAAAGAGGATCTGGATTGAAAGAGATAAGTGATGGTGGAGAGAAGAGATGGAGGTAATGGAAGAGAAAAGGGAGATGAAGAAGGAGGAGATTGGGAAAAATTGCAAGGGAAGAGGAAGAGGAAAGAGAGACAGACAGACAGATTGGGAGAGAGACATCAGGAGAGATAAAGAAACAGAGAGACAGAGATAGATAGATAGATAGATAGATAGATAGATAGATAGATAGATAGATATAGAGAGAGATATAGATAGAGAGAGAGAGAGAGAGAGAGAGAGAGAGAGAGACGGGGTAGGTTTTCACCTGTGTTGGAACACCTCAATAATATGAGCAGTGTGGCCATATCTCTTATTTCCAGTTAATTGTGAGATAAAATCTTTCTAACTGCAACTTAGAGAAAGCGAGTACAATGCTAAAATGTATCCTTGAAGATGCAGAGAGAGCTTAGTTAAGGACATACAAAAGACCTGCCTTATGTTTTACAAAGACAGATTTAAAGAACAAGCCTCTTAATACATACAAGCTTTGAGAAGAGTTGGACTACATGCTCTCTACAACAACTGCTAACCTATCCCTCGCAAATGGAATAACAAGAGAAGAAACGACACAACGACACAATTCATCACAACAAAGTCTGTAATCATGCCGTACATGCACTTCCAAAATATTGATATGCGAATGTGGCATTATAGGCTTCCTCAAACAGCCTACACGGTAAAAGCCGTATGTAAAAATCATATTGCAGTGAACCAGTGTAGTTTCTTCAAGAGTCTGCAGGTGGCAGTAGGGTGGTACAATAGATCTCTGCTAACTTTGGGACAAGCATTCCAATTTTACTTTGATGATATTAATCTTATAGGGTTCAAGGCCACTAAGATTTATGCATTTTGATGTATAATTATATCAGCTTCTAATACATTATAAGGGACAAATTTCTGTGTTCCCCTTCTTCTCTACTTCCTCTTCTGTCAGTATGTTTACATTATAGACAGCTTAGGGAGTGATCATTTTTTAACAACAGGGGGGGGCCGGTGGGTTTAAGGGGGGGTCAGAATTTTTTCAACCCCTTGACCGGGGGGGTCAGAATTTTTTTTTAATACCTCTGATGGGGGGGGTCACAATAATTTCACCTGTTTTCAGTGGAAAACCCCGTGCGTTACTATAGGCTAAAAGGGGACGACCGCGCGTGATTTTTGTCCCTTATGGGGGGGGTCGAAAAAATTTTACCCCCTCAAGAGGGGGGGGTCGAAATTTTTTTCACGCGTCCGCACGCAAACCCACCAGCCCCCCCCCTGTTGTTAAAAAAATGATCACTCTCTTATTCGCATAAAAGATACAACCATAGAACATTGTGGGCTTCTGTCTGCGAACTGTGCCTACAAAATCTACCAAATGTCTGTATCAGGCCAAAAAAAAAGAAAAATTGTTTCAGGTAACCCGACCCTACCTAGCAAAACAGGGCCTACCCTAACTTTTTTTCTCCATTTATGAAGAAAGTACAGGTTTTTGGCTAAGTTTTCAGTCATTTTAGTCATCCTTAAGTCGCTGTGACTCGTCCCCGAGTCATCACGACTCATCATGAGTCTTTGAAGCAGTTAAAATATTTTTACAAAATAAAAGAAAAATTCAAACTACCCTAACTAATTTTTTTCAGCATGTTACCTGAACCACACAATTTTTTTTTGCCTCACCATAATCATTCATGTATCATAAGGTACAGCTCATACAAGAGGATGGAGCTTCAGTGCTTGTAGTCTAGACCAAAGTGTGAGGTGTGCCTTAAGGGCTGCATCCACTGCGACGGAAGGACCATCCGTCTCCCTTCATCCGTGATTTTCTCCATAGAAATCAATGATAAATGTAACGGATGAAACTGACGGATGGTCCATTCGTCGGCAGTGGATGCACCCCTTTATAGGCAACAATAATCATGATATCATAGACGAGTGCAAAAACTGCATAAAACCAAACCAAAGGTGCACCTTAAATCATCTCTTTCAACCAAGGGTACACTGTAAAACATGACTGTTGAATCTACGAGGGTTCCTTGTACAACTGAAAAGTACACCACCAAGATTATACAACAGGGAGCCAGCATAGTTTTTACAAGAAACTCCAGGTGGCAGTGCAGTGGTACAAGGAATTTCTGTGAAAATAACAACATCCCTGTGAAAATAACAATGGATCTCTGTCAACTTTGGGACGAGGAATCCTTCGTTATTTTGACGACATTTTTTTTACAGTGTAAGGCACAGCGTAGACAAGAGGATGGATCTCTAGACTAAATAAAATTGGCCCCAGTTAGTGTTGTACCTTCAAGACAAGGTTATAAATACTGAAGAACAGTCCCAGACTGCTTCAAATTAAGCCCCAGGTGTTTCTTATAACATTTCCATCAACTCAGGGTGCACCTTATAGGGAAGATATTAAGGTAATAGAGTCATGATGAACTCTTTGTTCATCTGGGACCAATATGATGACATACAAACCCCATAGTATATTGGCATGGTTTATACCATTCACTCAGTGGCGCCCAACTCAATTACTCAATCAGCCAAATGGAGTGGATTTGGCTAATTCTGCAAAGCCTCAGCTCAGCGTATAGTTCCACACTGTGGCTGAATTAGCTTCTTTACTGTCCATGAGCACCCCGCCTCAGCACGCAGTGTTAAAACTAAGCCTTGTGGTATTCAAAGCAGCCTCCTGCCGCCGCTCAACGTGTGCCCAGGAGGAGTAATTCAGAATAAACAAGGCCAAATTTGATGAACACGTATTGAACCACTGCCTCATGAACAGGAAATCATTAAGGAGGACGATGACCAAATACACCAATCGCCTTTTCACTTCTAAGGCTCGCTGCTTCTAAATATTTCTCGGTTTCCACTTCCTTGTTGCTTATAATAAGGCTCTAAATTGACAATATGTGACCAAGCAGAACGGAAACCCCAAAGTAGGGCTTACAAGTTATTCTTTCTGCTTATCTCCTGACATAATTATATATAATGTGCATTGGTTTGTTTGCCTTCAGAGGCATATAAATAGAAACAATCAGCAACTATGGGATTAGCTAAGCTGGAAAGATATACCATAAGAAGGCCTATAGTATATCCTTTTAACTTATCTGCTGACACATATATGTGCATTGGCTTGTTTGCCCACATGTAGAAACAATCTGGAACTACAACATACTATGAATGTGTTCAGGCAAGTGTACGGATACTCAATAGGTGGACCCACTGACTATCCTTTCTGCTTGTCTGCTCACAAATATGGGCATTGGTTTGTTTGCCCACAGATTACTTTAAATAGAAAAAAATCAGCAACAATGTGATGCATGTGAACATGGCATACAACAATCCTGTACACCATACTCAGGGAATAGTTTGATTGTGCACGAATCATCCATTACAACTGTTAGCTCTAAAAAGTTTAATACTTGATCAATTTTGAAATTCAAAAAATCCACAAAATCATAACATAGCCATTGAATATAATTGCATATAGGAGGATCCAACTGTTGTTATGGAGTAGGGAGCGTCAATAAATGTATAACAGTCGGCACAGCAGTGAATAAAATGTAAAATGTCTTTTTTCTCGGTTATTTCATTGCTGTTGTAGGTAGAATAAAATAGAAACAACGGCTTATCCACATACCTGTTGCCATACAATGCTTTGCATTTATTTCATGGTTTTACAATCTTAAAAAAAAGAAAGTCACATGACTTGACCATGGAATACAGGGATGTTGTAAACCATGGCCCCATAGAATTCGGAGCTACTATGGGGCCGTCGTATCCAACATGAAATAAATCTCCATACACCTATTGTTATACATTGATTTAAATGTTGAGTACCGATACTCTGCATGCGATACATCTATATTCATGCAGTGACGCTTTAGATCTGTATAGTTCACCATCTGCCAGTAAAACATCTATATCTATACCTTTCTATAGGAAATCAATGTCACTCTCAGTCCTGTTAGGTTTCAGTGCACCACCAGGGGAGGCTCCTGATGATATTAGCCTTTCACAATGTAATTTCTGACTCTATGGTGAACTCAAAGTTGGCATTTTCAGTCAGTCATATTAAAGGGGAAAAGATAAGTGACTCTTAGTGCTTTATCTACAGATAACCTCTTAGTTCACTATGATCATATTATAGGTTTTATAGAGCAGTCATAGTAGTGCTATCAGGGATGCAAGGTACTAGGAGTTATTAGCAACAGACACTTATTCAGTATTAGAGCTGTGCTATGTTCAGGCGGTCTGTTGTCTATCAAGATAGCTCATGATTTAACCTTTGGCGAAAGTGGACAAATGAGTTAAGTAATTAGATTGGGTGGGGCCTGAATGTATTAACCCTAAACAATGAGCACCATAGGTGGGATTCCTATAATTATTACATAAACAAATTACTGTTAGATAATCAGGGCTAGATGATAGTTGGATTGTTTACATCAGATCTGGTATAATAATAGGCATTCATTCACCATACCAGGGAGACAGGGGTCATTTAGATTAAACTTAAACCATTTACCTACTTAATGATAATAGATACAATCTCAAAATCGCATGGAAACCTCATTAGACATCTTACCTGACATCTACAGTCCACATCCAGTACCCAAACCAAAAATCAATATAATTGACCGTGTAATACTGAATACACATCTGTCCAAATAATTTGGATCTTTATGTAGGAAATGGCAGTGTTCTATCACATGACATGACATTTTCTAATGAATGCTTTATCTAACCTACACCAGTCTTGCTTGCATCTTCAGGGAATAACATATCTCAGAAACAAAATTGTTTGTCATATTATTTCTTCGGATTATTAAAATAATTTCTATCTTCCCTTGAGGAACCCTGTACTGCAGTCATGCACCATTGACTACTGTAGCAGTATGCCTTTCCAGCACCTGTGTGGTTAGCTCAGTTAGCTGAGAGGCTGACCCCAAATCCAAGGGTCAGATGTTCAAGCCTCTCTTGGAACTTTCAACTAAAAAAGTTTCTCAAAAGTGTCAGACACGAGCTGGAACTACTGTGTAAGAAACTACACACCAAGTGGCGTTAGTGTGCATGTGAAATTTTTCAAATTGTCCACAGGGTGCCACCACTAGTTTCTACATTTGATCCTTAATCTATTATAACTGCACAGAAAAAGAAGTCCTATACACACTGCTATATCTATAGTCTGATGGTGAGTTGGTACTCTGCCTTTACTTTACCAGATCCAGGGACGGATCCTAGGGTAATCCTCTACCTCTGCCAGAGTGTAACCGCTGGATCAAATTGAGTAGCAAATCATACTCATTTTAAGCGGGTGGTATTTCACTGCTGTCGGCCAGCCAACATTTTGGTAATCTGGGTATTTTTAATGATGCAAAAGTACAGAAAAGAAATTAGTTGGATTAGCAAAACTTTGGCCGACCGATGGCAGTGGAATACCTGCTTTAGGACATTGCCTGATTCTTGTTCCATCCTCAAAATGAGTGACATTTTTGGGATGAACTATAATGATCCTTCTGGAGCGTGTTGCTCCTATGGTAAAAAGAGCTGTCAGTAGGTACCCTCTTTTCAAAAGAAGTCACGCTCTGCTTCACCATTCAACTTGCACTCACCACATTAGTCTGAAAATTCACCTGCCTTGTTTAAATCAGAGAGAGCTGCACTATCAGGTACCCACTCATGTCACACAATCTATAGTATATTATACTGACTGACTTCACCCAACTAGGTACCTACTCAAATCCTCCTTTTTTAGCACCATACTTGAATGACCACTTGTGAGCAACAAAAGGGTCAAGCTATAGCTACATGAAAAGAAAGGACTGGAAAGGAGGGCATTTTTAGCCAGCTCTTCTTTTTACTATAGGAGCAACACCCTCCTGGCTCTGCTTTAAAAAGATGAATGTGTTGTCTACATAGGCCCTCTTAGTTTTACCCGTCACCCCTTAACCCTTGAACTCCCTTTACTGCATATATGCAGTACTATAACACTGTATTTGGAAAACCCAGGGATGGAAAGGTTAATATCCTCTCCTATTTTGGTTCTGCTAACTGTTCTCTTGGATTTCACACATTACCAGTAACGTCATCCTGCAGATCTTTACTTACAGGAATAATTAAGTAGACAGCAATAAATGTAGAAGTGCTCAGGTGGATAAGAAAGAATTAATTGACAAAGTGCCAGAGTGATACTAGAATTATAACGAACACTGTTAGCGCTGTGCTCACCATGAAATGACGTTGACTTGCCACCTACATGCATACATACAGACATACATAACCCGCATCACCATAAATAATCACCCTGGCGCTAATAGATATTGAGAGCTGATCACTTTCAACTAGTACTCACTTCAGCTGCTTATAATTAAAGTTTTTTTTTGTTTCCTTTGATTTTTATTGGCATTCCTCTTTCCTGGCAGTTATTTTAGTCCAGCACTTATTTTAAAGATACTGCTTACAAGCGACAAGATGGTA
Organism: Acholoe squamosa; assembly: GCA_949317995.1. Classification (NCBI taxonomy): domain Eukaryota; kingdom Metazoa; phylum Annelida; class Polychaeta; order Phyllodocida; family Polynoidae; genus Acholoe; species Acholoe squamosa. Next base: position 1,425,139 of record OX439045.1, on the reverse strand, counting down.
GATAGAATGACAGTCTACTGGTCCTATCCTAACACCATTAAGGAGGGTGTTGCTCCTATAGTAAAAGGAAGTGCTCACAAGTGGTCATTCAAGTATGGTGCTAAAAAAGGGGGATTTGAGTAGGTACCTAGTTGGGAGAAGTCAGTCAGTATAATGGACTATAGAGCATGTGACATGAGTAGGTACCTGGGAATGCAGCTCTCTCTATTTTAAACAAGGCAGGTGACTTTTCAGACTAATGTGGTGAGTGCAAGTTGAATGGTGAAGCAGTGCATGACTTCTTTAGAAAAGAGGGCACAAACTCACAGCTCTTTTTACAATAGGAGCAACACCCTCCATACCCACCAGGGAAGCTAAGTATGTATGCACCAAATTGAATCGGCCGTCCTCTGGGATGCTGCCTAATGGAGGTGGTAAGAGGCGCATGTCGCTACTGCATGGTGTGCCTGTATAATGCTGTTAACATGTAAGCTTGGTCGTATATGTTAGGCTACGGTCAAATTACCCACTCTTGGGCAGATCTGACCCGACACGATTAGAATCTGACCATACTGTCAGGCAGATATTGGCATGCACAACACTATCAGACCAGTCATATTAAATTTCAGACAGCCGTCTGGTCCGATCTGATCTGCATGGTCACTCCAAAACACCCTGATGTGGCCAGGGCTTGAGGCAGGGGGCTTTAGGGCACATTGTGGTCACAAGTTAGTAGCCTAAAATCTAGCACCAGGTGTGACTTAAAGCATTTCTTTTCAACTCAGTGCACACCTCATACAAAAGGTGAACCCTTCATGCTAAGGTTTACAGTAAAGCTGTCAGAGCTCACTTACAATGGGGCATAAGGCCTCCTTTATTGTGAGGCCATCCCTTGAGAGGCAGGGCGCCTAATGCACAGGATGAGACTGTGAACAGGGCTTTAACTGCTGGCAAGATGTAAGATTCACACTTAACCCTAAACCATTGAAGGCTTCTAATGCCAAATAATGCAGTGTTAGGCTTTTAGGCATACTGTATTTTTGGGACGAGAACCTCAGTGAGGCTTCTTATTGAGCCTGCCAGCCTATACACTTCTAAACACATACTTAAAGTAGCCTAGTCATATTTGTCTCAGTCCCCCCCCTACACTTACTGAGAATAGGTGTACAATGATCCCAACCATGCATATTTTTTAGTGTATTTCAATGGATGAAATTATGGCATGAACTCCAGAAGCAGTACATGGGGCATAAATCTGATGACTCAATTTTGGAAAATGAAAAGCATATATCTATGACAGTATTGTCTGTGTGGACATCCTTTCAGGCATGATGCTCAGAAACAACCCTTTTCAAACCTCAAGGATTAATAACCCTTTAAAGGCCATTAATGCATTAATGCAACGCGCCAATTGGTCGTCATGATGCACCAATGAAGTGCTGGCGAGACTGCTCGTTGGTGCCTTGTGCCGACCCTCCGGGAGTTTATATTTCAAACCCGTGGGGTCGGCATGATGCTCCAATGAAATCTTTATTTATGCATCATGTCGATCAATAAGCATGATGCATTAATGCATCAGCGGCCCGTAAAGGGTTAACAGTCAGGAGAACATAAAGAATGAGGTCTTAGTAAGTTGACTAATGCACCCTTGCATTTTTCATGATGTAAGTGGCTTTTGTGAGATACTCATGGGAAGTAGACCGATGCTGATGCTTTTCGGTAAGAGTAATAATTTGATAAGGAGAGCGGCTTGGGTGTCTGATTGCTTGATTGCCAGGTGGCTAATTGTTAGATCGCTTCCTCTGAGTGATCTTTATTGGACTTATAGGTCTATAGTATATATACAAATTGTACACCACCTGCACCCGCTAGGTATAAAAAAAACATTAGTGGTCTTTCGTGTTTGGTCCACACGCCATTAATACACGCCATTAACACAGACACCAGCTGAATCTTATTATTTCATTATTGCGCCGACTTATTCATCAACTAACTACTAGAAGTGTGAAGTAAGTTTCCAAATCATACTTCATGCAGGTCATCTGGCTCTTGTCTGGTTATTTTGTGTTTTCACAAAATGAGACATATGTTACATTTTTAGAAGCTGAGATTATTATCCACAAAGGCTAAAAACTGTGATTTTCAGTAATTTCACTTCTTAAGCTATCTAGTCTCATTAGAGTGTTATCTATACTAGGTTATAGATATCAGTGATACAATTCAGTGGAAGTCAATACAGTTGGAAATTTATCATCCCACAAGATCATATGACCGATTACTTTTCTTGTATTCAACATCCATCATCTCTGGCCAGTATTGATGGGGGTTAGGAGTCTCAACACAAATATCTTAGATCTAGTGACTAGCATATGGGAGACCAGCATTTGGTATCGACATAGGGTAGGTCGGCACCAACAACGACTTACCTCAGTCAGTAAGAGTGTAGTGTTGGGAGAAGCAACAAACCTCGTCCTTCACCTCATACAAACATATTTGGATATAATGGTGAAAAATAGCAATCTGTAGGTGCCAGCTCTGCCGTAAGGCCAGCAGCCCCGTTTCTGGAGATCCCAGCCCCCAGGGGCTGGCATCCGGTGGTAGCTCCCCCCTACGTGTGTGTCATACCAATCCAGGTGTAGGTGTCTGGAACGGTATAATACAGATACGCTTCAACCCTGGCAGTACTGTGTACTGGTAGGTCAACTTGGAAGTCAGGAGTGCCTCACACTGCTTGATAAAGCCCAACCGATCTGGTTGGGAGGAATGCTTGGTGCTGGTTGGCCATGGTTAAAGCTGGTTGGGAGGAGTGTAGGGGCCAGCTCTGGCTGTAAGTCCATGGCGGTAGGCCATCTGCCCTGTTCCGGTTGCACCAGCCCTCAGGGGCTGGTCAGCCTGTATAAGCTGCCCCCCTTGTGTATTATACCGATCCAGATGTAGGTGGAAGGTAGAGAATGTCAGACGGGGAAGTAGCTCAGCGGTAGAGCTTCTGCCTGCAGGTTGGAGGGTCCCGGGTTCGATTCCCGGTTTCTCCAGGACATTTTCTGCCGACCTCTACACTGGTGGAGAAACCGAGTTGGTCCTGCCCTGCAAGGGGGGACTACGAGAACTCGGTACCTGGGCTGGTGTGACACAAATGACGATTCAATTTGCTAGTGCTGGGAGGAGACTTGGTGGTTGGGCACAACTCAGTACTAGTCCCGGGTATCTGGTACCTATAGGGTACTGAACCCTATATTGAATCTGGTAGGGAGGAGTGTAGGGGCCAGCTCTGCCATAAGGCTCGCAGCCCCGGTGTCTGGAGATCCCAACCGCCAAGGGCTGGCATCCGGTGGTAGCTCCCCCCTACGTGTGTATCATACCAATCCAGGTGTAGGTGTCTGGAACGGTATAATACAGATACGCTTCGACCCTGGCAGTACTGTGTACTGGTAGGTCAACTGGGAAGTCAGGAGTGCCTCACACTGCTTGATAAAGCCCAACCGATCTGGTTGGGAGGAATGCTTGGTGCTGGTTGGCCATGGTTGAAGCTGGTTGGGAGGAGTGTAGGGGCCAGCTCTGGCTGTAAGTCCATGGCGGTAGGCCATCTGCCCCGTTCCGGTTGCACCAGCCCTCAGGGGCTGGTCAGCCGGTATAAGCTGCCCCCCTTGTGTATTATACCGATCCAGATGTAGGTGGAAGGTAGAGAATGTCAGACGGGGAAGTAGCTCAGCGGTAGAGCTTCCGCCTGCAGGTTGGAGGGTCCCGGGTTCGATTCCCGGTTTCTCCAGGACATTTTCCGCCGACCTCTACAAATCTAATCCAATGAACATCCACTTTGACCTTTTGTCTTTACACCTGAATTCTGAGGTATTTGAACATTTAAAATTCCAAAAATTATAAAAATTGCAAAATCAAGATATTTGGTATGAATCAAAAAGCAGATTGTTGCTGAAGATCTTCTCTGCACAGATAGACAATAAACGTAATATACATGTAGGCCGACATGTGCCTCATGTCGTGAAAACACAGCACAATTATGTAATTTGCAACCAGCATTACAATAACATCAGAACACAGACAAGAATCCACAAGAATGGCCATTAATTGTTTGAGAAGGGACAGAGTGTGAACAGAGGAGTATATGAATTCGCGCACGCTATCCTAAGACGCTGCCTATTCTTTAATAAAAAAACATAGAAAAAATTAATGTCCAGCTAACAGCAAAACAGCCCAACTACTTACAGCATACCTGAATCATGTGTATGACATCACAAAATGTGACCACCTGTGGTGCCTCAGTAGTACACCAGAAGTAGTGCCAGTGCCGAGCCCATATGTCCCACACACTCAACCATTCACCATTCATCCTATGTTTGGTCGAATGGTATCATTGCCTCGAGGAGGGACAGAGTGTGAAAAGACGAGTATATGGACTCGAGCACACTGTCCTAAGACGCGGCAACCTCCGAGAAACAATGGTAAACTGTTATAACATTTTTTTTTGATAACAATGAAACAATAAACATGGAAAAAAAGTAACTAAACAATTATGAAAGTACAGGAAAAACTGCGGAGATATATCAAACCACCAGAGCAGGTGAAAGACGGCGAGAAATAATCAAGTCAGAGTCAATCCTAAGTGAGAACGGTTTTCTGAGATAAACCATAAACCAATGAGCACTGCCATGCTCTGCCAGTCTCCTGCTTGGCGTATGTCTTCGATGCTGAGGCCCATATTATACATGTATAAGGCACCTGCCCTTCTTAATGAATGAATGCCTGCTCGATTCGGGTCAAGTTTGGTCTTGGTCATCAGACTCTTGATGAAGGACAACACCATGCTATATGTCAATAGTACAATTTTACCCTTTTTGTATTTTGAGGAACACAGGAGTTGATGGGTCGCTGGTAGGAAAATCTTGAAAATGTAATTGCAACAAGGTTGTTGCACAAAGTGGTGGCGGATTAATAGTGTCTGGTACTACATTGCTTTTCCTCAAAAGACCCCAAAAACACAGAGTCAGACAAGCCCACATTGACCTCTGTTTGGAATTTGCCCAATCTACCACATGACTCATGCTTAACAAATTTGCCCAGGGTCAAGGAAGGACGAATCGGGGTATTAGTTATTTGAATGCTTTTTCTTACTCGAGTCGGACATATATCTTAATTTTGAGATAAGCTCGGCTTCCTGTAATATACCCTGGTCTGATGTCTAAACCTCAAAGAGACCTCCAAAATTCCCTTTTAGACCCAGAGACCCGGCTGTTACTCCTGCTGCGTTGAGAATATAGGAACCCAATTCCAAAATCAAATGATGTGCTGGTTTGAGATGCCGACACATGAGGATTAGCAGGACTGCCTGCCTGGAGAGAAGACCATTGCTGCTGAATTGCGCATTGCTGCTGCTGTAATGCATCCCACTGTTGTTACAAATGCCATTCAACCTACGTTTGGTTGAATGGTATCATTTTTGCAGAATGAACTTTGATAGTGATTTCCATGGATGAGATATACCTAATTTTAGATCAATAAGGCAAAAGGGTCCCCTGTGGGAGTCTCATTGGGGCCCTTTTCCCTGCTGTGTCAGGGAGAAGACCTGATATAAAAACATTTATTCAATTACAACATGCCATTTACATCAATCCAATCCCATTCTCTTTTTAATTGAAATTCCTCACTCGGCATCCAATTGCAATTATGCTCTTTTTTCCTCCTTTACTTTTTCCCCTTTTACAAATTTGTCAAATACCTCAAGCCTTAATGGGAAAATAATGAAATTCTTTGAATAGGGAAATTTGCTATTTAGGACTTCAGCCTCTCTCCGTGAATACTTGTATCTCTCTGTCTACAGGCCCAAAAGTCTAGCGGACGCAGTAGTTGATTTAAGGATTCAGGTAATAAGCCCTTTAGAGCCTACATGCTATGTATTAGCCATCAGCTTCAAACCGCTTACTTTTCACGATGCACCAGTGCAGCCGTGTTAAAGACACTTGCCGGCAGAGTACCAGTGCATCAGTGTATCAGCATCATAGCATATAACGATGCCAGAGTGCATCAGTGCCTTGTTTTTCCTGCATTTGTGCATCATGATGACAAGTGAGCATGATTCATTTGTTCAGATGCCATGTGCTCCCTGCGGGTTCAGCGTCTCCGGGAGGTGTTGTAAGTAAATATACATCATCAAAGGGTATAACGACATAATGAAGCCTATCCAACACGTCCACAACCTTTACACAAATGCCGGTACTTTACTCGTACTTGGATGTGCCATGGCATTAAAGTGCCGGCCGCTCACATTTCTAAGACTTTTAATGTCACTTAGTGAGTCGATTATTAGCAGGAATGATAATGGTACTGATGTATGTAAGGCTTATTTTACAATACTTAAATAGCTGTACAGTAGGAAATATCATGTTTTTATATAGCTCCCGGGGCCCCGGTCCCGGCCCCTGCCCTTGCCTCACTCACACTGAACAACTAGGTAGTATTATTTATACAGGATAGGTTGTCTGGGAGGTTTTTTCTAAATAAAATGCTATAAATATTTAATTGTCATTATTGGAAAGTGGCCCCTATTTATCATCATATTTCAGATGTTATAGTTTGAAAATGAATATCTGATTTACTTTGTAACACCATAATGAATTTAAAAAGAGGTGTTTCTCATACTTATGAAACCTAATTATACTGATTCTTATCACTTGCTTAGTTTCTATAGCCTGAAAGTAACAATCTGAATCTCGTCCCGCCATAGCCCTAAAAAGGCCATACAGAATTAACTAAAGAAGATATGTGTAAACTTATCTATAGATAGTAAGACAAACAAGACTATCACAATCATCTTGCGGTTGTAACACCTTAAGGAACGGCCAAAAGTAGTATTTTTTTATAGTCGAAATAATTGGTATACAGTGATGACTTACGTCTATCAATCTTGAAAAAAGTAGAAAGAATAAACCACAGAAACAGGATACCAGCTAACTCTGAAGGAGTTCCCAGGCACTCAGCGCTAAACCCCTGTCCCACAGGTTTTCAGCAGGTTTCAGGCCTAGATGTAGGACAGTGGACGATGTGTTAAAGTGTGGCTGTCTGCATCAGAGAGGTCTCCCTCCTGCCCATACAGTGGACGATGTGTTAAAGTATGGCTGAATTGGTTTATATTCTATGAGAATACAACCAAAATAAGTCGTCCTGAAAATAGGGACGTCTTTACCTCAGAGGTTGGGTTGGGTTGGGTGCATGTTGTCATCAGCATGACCAACTCAGTAACAACTCACTTAATGATGTCGGATGTACATACAAGTTAAGCATCCTCAAAGACCTCGCAGTAACACTGTAAAAAATATTTTTGAAATAATGGCCCAACCCTTGTCCCAAAGTTGCCAGAGATCCATGGTTATTTTCACAGAGATTCCGTAGTACTACGGTATCGCCAGCTGGGGCTTCTTGTGAAAACTATGCTGGTTTACTGCAATATGTTTATGGTGGTTCAGGATCGCTGCTAGATTCATCAGTTATTACCTACAGTGCAGAACATGTCCAGGGGTTGGGGAGGATGGTAGTCAAGTACCGTGTTTACACCTCCTTATACTATGGCATGGGTCATGATGTCACCTAGCAGCGCAACCAGAAGAAGTAGATACCATGATGGACCAAGGAATTCCAACCTAGCCACCAAATATGATAAAATGATGACATTTGTGTCATTTTTTACTACTTGTAAATCAGAAGGTCATCAAATCTATTAGAAACATCAAAATGAAAACTTTCTGTTTCCATTTATGCAACAACGACATAAAATAGCAGAGCATGGGGAAATATATATATATATATATATATATATATATATATATATATATATATATATATATATATATATATATATATATATGATGGTTTCCTCAAACATCTATAGACCGGATTATAGGGAATAGTAGAAAATAGCATAAATAACTAGGGAAGTCTAGTTTTGCGAACATGATAGACTTTTGGCATTCATTTCTGATCTTTTAAAGGGCTCTGACGCATTGAATGAGTAACTCGCTACATCCGTCCATTATGCTCTCCCTGCTAGGTTGAGACACTGTTGGTGGGTCTGCATGACGCTCCAATAAGAGCCGGCAAACAGTCTCACCCGCACTCCATTGGTGCATCATGACAACCAATGTGTATGGTGCACTCCTGCATCAGCAGCCTTTAAAGGTTCAAAAGGCTAATCGTTAAAAAATACCTCTTGGATCACGTCATACTGACAAAAGCCATGTTGGCCCGATAACCATATGGCCCACCGTATGGTGGCCATGTGGCTGAAAGGCAGCACACTGAGCCAGAGGTTACACACAATGCCATTAAAGGTCACACAGAGACTAAGGTAACATAAACATGTTCTACGTGACTCGTGGGAACCGGCCAATGGAGCCCTCAATGTCACGTTACCTCATGTTGGAGATCCAGTGTAGATATCCATTATACAGACATCAATATTTGTGTTGGAGATGTTATAGCATTGGGGAATGCAGTGGACCTCTTTTTATAATTTTCTATGAAAGGGGTAATTTGCAATTGTTGCTTGCACGTTTAAGGACCCTTAGCTAGTTGTTGCAGGAGTCTGGGTAGGACTAGTTACCACCAGGACCCTCACCTAGTTGTGGCAGGAGTCTGGGTATGACTAGGTATCACCAGGACCCTTACCTAGTTGTGGCAGGAGTCTTGGTACGACTAGGTACCATCAGGACTCTTACCTAGTTGTGGCAGGAGTCTGGGTATGACTAGTTACCACCAGGACCCTCACCTAGTTGTGGCAGGAGTCTGGGTAGGACTAGGTACCACCAGGACCCAAACCTATTTGTTGCAGGAGTCTGGGTAGGACTAGGTATCACCAGGACCCTTACCTAGTTGTGGCAGGAGTCTTGGTACGACTAGGTACCATCAGGACTCTTACCTAGTTGTGGCAGGAGTCTGGGTAAGACCAGGTACCACCAAAACCCTTACCTAGTTGTTGCAGGAGTCTGGGTATGACTAGTTACCACAAGAACCCTTACCTAGTTGTTGCAGGAGTCTGGGTATGACTAGTTACCACAAGAACCCTCACCTAGTTGTTGCAGGAGTCTAGGTAGGACTAGTTACCACAAGGACCCTTACCTAGTTGTTGCAGGAGTCTGGTTAGGACAAGGTACTATCAGGACCCTTACCTAGTTGTGGCAGGGGTGTGGTTAGTATCAGGGAACTACCTACTGCAAAGGATCCTTTCCCATAGCAGGAGAAGACTACACCAAATGCCAACTCCGTGATAAGCTTACAGATTGCCAGTTAGAGTCCCTGCTTGTATCCACAAGTCTCAGGGAGCCATTACTCTTTTCTGCCTTAAAGATAAACGCTACATGCTGACCAATGCTAGATCTTCTATTGATAATCACAAATAACTCTGGGTAGTATTACTTTGATATATAAAGAATAGGAAAATGCAAAAAAAAATCCCTATGTCACCATGCTTTTTTCATTTTGTGACCATTTAATTGAAAATGCCTAGAAATGAATGGGAATATTATTTTTTCATATTTTGCATCATAGTGAACGACCTTTTATTGATTCATCCACAAGTTTCTCTGAATATATGAAGGACATCTTTAGAATGATTTTAAAAAAGGAAAAACGGGGGTCACCATTGAAATGAAAAAGTTGTAAATTTTTGAAAAATATTAATTTTCCCTTACCTATAGGGTCCTATGGGAATTTAAATGGCATATAAACATCTTAAACTTGTCTATAGTGATCAGAAATGCACTGAAAAAAAATATGTAGAGGTAAAGTGATCCACTTAGATTCAGAAAAATCATTAAAATTGTATAACTGGTGATTTCTGATTTATGCCACCAGGTGGCTTCTGTGTACCGGGTAAAGTTTGTCTTTAAGCCTTTAAGGGACGCCAATGCATTAGTGCATCATGCCCGAAAGTCAACCTGATGCACCAATGAACTAATGGTGGCACTGCTGCCTAACACTGATCTTGCTGCCTCAGGTCCCATGTAGCAAGCCCGTTTAGGGCCAATTCAGTTTTAGCTCAGATAAGCTGGTTCAAAGCGGGCAGAATACTATTCATGGGCCACATTGGGCCACATTGAGTTGCCCTAATAGGGCAAACTGAACTAAGACTGTTGGGCTCTGACAGTTTTCAACCTCAGCAAGTTGTGTGGGCCACATAAGGCTAACTAATTTGGGCACAGAGCAGCTTCAAAATGGGCAAACACTTTGGGCACAGATTGGTTTCAACTGAGCACCCAGAATCAGGCATAGATCAGTTCCAAAGATAATTCCCCAGACAGGCTTGAGGATGGGTTTGCACAAGACATACTGAGCTGGGAGTTATGAAATTTGCCACCAGATGACCCCACTATGTCTGATGTACAGCTTTTCCCCCATGTTAGTATTGATTTTCTTTAATATGATGTAACAGAAATAGGCTAATGAATCATATAAATCATAACAGTACACAAATTTTCTCAGAGTTTGGATCTACTTGTAAAATACATTTGAAATGTGCAAAGTTAGGTGATGTCAGCAGTTTTTAATGTGACTACACCATTCCTGTGGTAATCATTTTATATTGAAGTATGCTACCCATTGGGAGGCACTATGAATTTGAAGGCTAGCATGTTACTGGACTAGGTCTGGTTGACATGCCTTGGCCAACTAAGTTTGAATTGATGGTTCTACTGTATTATGATGATGGAGAGAATAATACAGTATCTTTAGTCTCCCTCCAACTATGGAGGCCAAGGGGAGGTGCTAGCACCTGGAGGCTAGCAGAGCATTTCCAGGGTTCAGAATTTTAGAAAATGAGGAAAAAATAGATTTTCTATAATATCTATCCCAGATGGCGCCACCTGATCAAAGTGGTCAGCCCACTTTCAGCGTCACCAAAAACCCATGTTGACCCCAAAATGATAAATTTTGACCAGATGGCGCCATGTGATCAAAGTGGGCAGCCCACTTTCAGCCACACCAAAAACCATGTTGAACCCAAACCCACTCTGAGACTGATCTGTGCCCATATTGGTTAGCCCAGTGTGGCCCACGCACCTCACTGAGGACAGAAACTGTCAGCAGCCCATCAGTTAGCCCATTGCGGCCCACATCAGAAGCCACACCAAATAAAGTGTGGGCCACAGTAGGGCCACACCACCTTTGCTACCTGGGGTAGACTCTGCAGCCCCTTATTAGTAGCGCATGTATACATATAGTCCTGCCAAGTTACTTACCGGGACCCGATTTACGACTCACACATTATGACGACTAATATAGGCAATATACTGTAATCTCCCGCATGTCCCTAAGTCACTCAGGAACCTCCTAAACCCACCTATGTCATATTATGACTTAGTGGGAGTGTAAGATATAAAAAGAAAGCTCTTGATCTCCCCCTTGTGGATGCAGGGAGAGGTAAAACCTCGCGCATATAAGACGCGCCTTATATGCGCGAGATTACGGTAGGTTTTGCACTACATGGTCATCAAGATGCACGATTGTAGCTCTGGCGAATTACTCGCCAGGGCTGAAGCATTTATACTTCAGTGGTCCTGAAAGGGTTTAAGGTACTCAGGGACTATACACTGCATACAACCGCTACAATTTAGAACTCTGTTTTTTTGTAAGGGGCGATGATAGATAGTGGCCTATGACTGCTCTGCACAATTTGCCCTAATTTTGTTTGATAGGGCAATATTAGCATTTGAAGAATTACTGGTTGCTTATGGGTATATGGGATTTGTTATGGTGAGCACGGTATTCATGATGCGACTTTGCCTGGTGATATAATGCTCAATCAGACTTAATCCTCGTGAACCTCCGTCTCTAAATTAGTAAATAGCACATTGCTGTTAGAGATTAATCTAAACAGCATCAAACACTGTGAACATGGCTGCCCCTCTCACCTGTCTCCATCACTAAGAGCCACATTTGTAGAACGCCACATGCACTACCACACAGGTACACATGTAGAAATAACAGGCTGCCATGGGATCAATACACATTAATGAGGAATTCCATTTGACAACGTCATGAATGCCGCACTCACCATAACAAATCCCATTTACCTCATGACCAATAGTGGTCAGTTAATATTTGTCCACCTCTGGACCCCGCGCCATTACACCACTGTTTATTCAGCTGCTCATCGGGTGCCACCGATAGCTGCTGAGGCCTTGGTTCCAGCAGAGGCCTTGGTTCCAGCAGAGGCCTTGGTTCCAGCAGAGGCCATTGGGAAAATTGCGGCTGATTTGAAGTAATTTGCTGCAAACAAATATGATGAAATTTGGTGTTAAAGGAAGGCAGGATATGACTCGACAGAACACCTAAGAATTGAAACTCTGAAAATTAGAATATGCTACAATAGGTAATGCCCTCCATGTGGTTTTTATGATAAACACAGAGGTTTGTGGGATGGTCGTACAAGCGAAATGCTTCACGACCAATGAATTTATTCATTATATAGATCTGTAATTGCAATAGACTAAAATAGCCCACTACATGTTGAAGTATGTTGAGAAACGCCTTTGGAGGTCATTTCTTCCTAAGCGATCACTGGTTTCCTTCAAATTGCAGTGAGGAGACACATCAGTGAGAAAATGGCTTAATCTGAGCAGTGGCGACCGGGCCGTCAGACCCCCTGTGGTGAGCTGTGGTGACCAAGAGAGTGGCCAGGAGGAAACATAAACAGCTGGGGCAGATTAGTATAGGATAGAAACTGTTATGGGGTTTCTACAGGATATAGACACCCCATGCAGGAGGGGGTCTATAGCCTGTAGGAGCCCCATAGAAGTTTCTATCCAACGTAGAAGATGATACTTTTATTGCCTAGTGTTCTACAGCATATAGATGACCTCAAAAATCTTGTGTTCTCATCCTGCTCACTCGAGGGTCTATCTAATCATTGCCACAACATATGTATTCAATTAGGAGATGCAGTCAAGGGCAAGACACACAACATAAACACCCTTCCTGAGGTGGGTCTGACTATTGCCATATGTAGTACTCGATTAGCCCTTCTTAATGCTTTTAATGTGCTGACTGCAAAAGTGCTCATCATACACAACACTTTGTTGGGCATAACCTGTGATCATCCACTCTAATTGTGAGATATTCCAATTATAGAAGCTGTCTGCAGTCATCGTATCTTTAGAAATGACCTTCTCCAACTGTAATTAGTTCTAGCTCATCACATTGAAAAAAAATCAGGATAATTAATAGTAATTAACAGCAAACTAATATGAAATTAAGACCTTTTGAAAGCTATCGGAAGGTAACTTGTGGGCTTCTAATGTTCTCCAGATTTGTTTCCGATTCAGAATTGAGAGGAAATTGGCTGTGACAGGATGCACTGGCTCGGAGAAGTGTCTACCTACATTTGTTTATGTTATGATAAATAACCTTACTGCACTCCCTAGGACCATTCCCAGCAAATTGTCGTCATCTGTCGCCAAGAATGGTGATCAATGGAGACTCCTTTTTGAGTGATAACTCATTTTGTCATCTTTCGCCACTGTGTGTTAGACTCACGTGGCATAGCAATTGCTATTGGTGGTGATCTTGTGCTATAACGATGTTGTGTTCCATTTAACGACATGTGTGAGCCACTTCACACAGGTTGACGAGGACTCACAACAATTTGCTGGGTATAAACTACACCAAAGGGCTGGTTTACATACTTTTTAAGGCTTATCACAAGCTTTGAAGGTGATGGGGGGATGACTATGATCCCCCAAGAACCCATAGCTTTTTTTTTTCTTTTTTTTTCAAAAATCAAATTATCAAAATTCATGTGGCTCTCATGGTTGTCAGAATTGGTCGTGCAGCGTATACTTGGGTGCAGCTTAAATACACACATTTAATAGTATTATGACCACAGTGCTGGAGGTTGGCATGTGCCTATAGACCTAAGCGGCAAGAAAGGGTTACCGTTTTATGAATAAAGTTGTGTTTAGGTCAGTTTTGGTGGAATGCTTGTAACTTTGCTTGTAGTGACCACATGTACAAGTTACTTACACCAAGGGATTCACAAGACAATTATCTTTCAAATGATGGGCATTACATGGCCTGACAAGGAATGTTTGCATTCTTAATAGATTTCATCAAGAAAAGTCAAACAACTTTATCAAAAACTTCTCTGAAAAGTCACCCTTTCTTGCCGTATTGATCTATAGTACTATATTTAGTACTCTGGTTAAGCCTTTATGTGCACAGGAATGGTTTTTTGACCCTTTCTATGCACTGTGATCATTTGACATTGATATCGCCAAAGGAGTGGGGTCCATACAATTGATTGCACATAGTCTCATTATGACACAGGATTAGCAATGGCTTAGAGAAGCACATATGCAAATATTCAAATCGTCCCCTAACTGCACTGCACATGAGAAGTCCTTAGATAATTATTTCTGGCTATGTATGTCCACTGCATATACAATGCCTCAACGGGAGATATTTCCTGCGCTTCACTTATCAAAACGTTAATTAGCATGTTACCTGTTACACACACACATGCTTTATAATGCTGCAGCATTGGACTGCTACAAGCATTATTTCAGTGACCACCTGTCAGAAAAAAAAGGACAGAATACTCCACTGAAAAGCCAAGATCGAAGACCTTGGACCTATGACCTCCAAAATTCTTGAAATATTATCCATTTTTGTCCCATTTTACACTTATATGCCAAAATGTATAGACAAAAAAAAGATTTGTAGGTGCAGCATTTTATTTCTATTTTATCATGGTTGAATTTTATTGTCAAACCTTTTATTTTGATAAGTGATTTGCCAAGTTTTCGTCCCCTGAACACATTTGTACTCAAACCAGGGCTGTAACGTACTCGATCTAAGCTGTCGAGTGGTACCACAAGGTTCTTTAGCGAGATCTCTCACTCTTCCAATAAGGCGCACTAGGGGTTCATCCTTACATGTAAGCAGCCCTTATATGCAGGATACTACTTCATTTCATGTTATGAACGACATCGTTAGGGTTAGGGTTACAGCCTTTCCCCAGCCGGGCATGAGGAAACTAGATCCCATTCTTCACAGCCCCATTCTGCACTATGATGTTATCAAGATAGCCTGAAAAGCCTTATCAAAAACTGCTTTTTGGCAGTATTTCTTAACAGAAAAAACATGATATGAATACAGGGATCCAAACTGAAGTGCATCATGCTTATTTTGTTAAGAAATACTGCCCATAGGTTGACATGGTGCAAGTTCTGTCAAGACCGGAAATCAGCACTTCATTGGTGACTCTCTGGGACCATATCAACTGCATAGGGTTGGCATGATGCATGAATTCAGCCTCTGGTGTGTTGCTGTATCGGTCTTCAAATGGTTAACGTCTAGGGTCATTTGTTGAAGTGAATCCTTGTGCAATTCTAACAAAAACACCAACAATGGTGATCATTAATGGTATAGATGTTGTCTACAGAATAACATAGCTGGCAATCCAATGACTCTGTTACATTAGACACTGTTAGATGCCAAAGTATTCCTAGAAACATCTGACAGAGTGAGAGAGCTGACATGGTCGAGAAGCTATTAAATGCACACAGACAATTATTGTAATTAATTGTGTTATTGTGATGGCGAGTGAGCCCTATGAACAGAGAGTAACGTGCCTCTAGCACGCAATGCTGATCTCAGAATCCCATAGTGTTATGGTTCCTATGAGATCAGTCCATGATGCTAGAGGCACATGATTTCAGCGAACCTCGTTTTCATATATCCAATTAGGTCATGAGGTCACATGCAGTGATGGCGGCTGGCTGGCAGCTGCAGTAGGCCGCCGGTGTGCAGTGATAGTGAAATTAAAACGATTAGGGATTAATAGTGAACCAAATAATCATACTCCAAGTCTTAATAGAACTAGACACAATTAAAGGGCTAAGGGTACTGTCCCTACGCCGTCCATCAGTGACTGACAGCTGTCAGTTGGCTGTGCATCGGGGGTTTTGTTGTGTTGAGATCCCTGAAATCACATGCCTCCACCATCATGGACTGATCTCATAGGGACCGTAACGCTATGTGTTTCTGAGATCAGCGTTGCGTGCTAGAGGCACGTGATGTGTGTTCATATGGGTGAGGGCGAGTAGACTCGTTCACACTTCATTTGTGCACCATGACAAACAATGGGCATGATGAGCTAATACATCCCGCCCTGTGGACACATATTATGTGCCTCCAGCAGGGCAGCACTGATGGAATTCGGGCCTTGAGGCTATGGGAAATTTTGTTACAGTTTGAGCTGCAGGCAGATGATGATCATTAGCTTCAGTTTGAGTGCATTTGGCTCATGATAAAGGTCATGAGGTCATGATGTGTGTAAGATTTGGGAAGAATTGTGAACCAATATATCATACTCCAAGCCCTATAGAACAAGAATGTTTGGGAGGGCTAAGGATACTGTCCCTATGCCTCCATCAGTGACTGACGGTCGATAGTCGGCCATCAGTGTAAAAAGATTCCATCAGCTGCCTGTGGCTCAAAAAGTACTGAAATTTCCCGTAGCATTAAGGCCTGAATTTGGTCAGTGCTGCCCCGCTTGCCGCACATTAAAAACAGGCTCATTGGCTGACATGATGTATTAATCCAGCTCGTGCCGTTACTATACATTCAGGCGTCAATCAGGCTGATTCGCTCCCAGCGGGTCGGCATGATGGAGTGGAGGTTCACCTCATGTCTGGATGGTTCTGTAAAACCTCACGTATTAGGTGCATCCTGCATCTTCACCTTGGAAGATGTAAGGTGCATCATGGTCAGCACTTCATTGGTGCATCATGACGAGCACTTCATTGATGCATCATGACCAGCACTTCATTGGTGCATCATGGTCAGCACTTCATTGGTGCATCATGACCAGCACTTCATTGGTGCATCATGGCCAGCACTTCATTGGTGCATCATGACCTGCACTTCATTGGTGCATCATGACCAGTACTTCATTGGTGCATCATGGCCAGCACTTCATTGGTGCATCATGGCCAGCACTTCATTGGTGCATCATGGCTAGCACTTCATTGGTGCATCATGGTCAGCACTTCATTGGTGCATCATGGCCTGCACTTCATTGATGCATCATGGTCAGCACTTCTATGGTGCATCATGACCAGCACTTCATTGATGCATCATGCCAGCACTTCATTGGTGCATCATGACCAGCACTTTATTGGTGCATCATGACCAGCACTTCATTGATGCATTATGACCAGTACTTCATTGGTGCATCATGCCAGTACTTCATTGGTGCATCATGGCCAGCACTTCATTGGCGCATCATGCCAGCACTTCATTGGTGCATCATGACCAGTACTTCATTGGTGCATCATGCCTTCTGATTGGTATGATGCACTCCTGCATTAGCATCCTTTGAAGAGTAAGGGGTAAAGAGGCATCATGAATTCAATCACTGTACTCACCCTACAAGTTACATAACCAAGGGGTAAATACCCACCCTCCACATAAACCGGCTTTGTTTAGTCGGGTCCAACGGGTACTATAATAATATATACATGGTATCGATTACTATATGGTCTAAGTGCCGCTCACATATAGGTGTACGTGTATACCAATTACCAATTGTCAGTACAATGAGCACAGTCTTTGATATGACAAGTGCCCTTATTTATATGCACTTCATCTATGGGTATAAGCACTGGGCTGAAATAGGGTTCCAGGTTTAAGGTATAAGCATAATTAAAATTTTATCTGTAATTTTAATCGCACTTTGGAATCTACTATGCATCCCTGTAAACTGTGCAGTCACATTCACTTGGTCATGCTCCGAGAACTTACTGAACTCTTTTTTTTCTTGTTTGCTGACATAAAACAAAAATGGTCTGTTTTACAACATTATCTTAATGAACATGACAGTTTATCAATGTAATAAAAGAATTGAAGATGTAGTGACACAGTCTTATTTCACTGCAGGCCAGAAAACAGTAGATCTGTAACAAAGTAGAAGGAATTTCTGAGAGAGATAAACAAGAACAAAGAAAAAGGCTAGAGAAAAAAAAGACAAAGAAAGAAAAAGGCAAGTTACTGGCGTGAGCTTCAGTCAAACATTTTTACAAACAACAGCATTTATGTATTAGTGCACTATCGGCATTTTACATGTAGAAGTTTGAGTAAACAAAAACCATGTTTTGAATGCATAAATAAGGATCGCTCTAGTGCAGTATAAGGTAAGAAAGGTAAAATGTATCCATACATCTGTGGCGAGTTACTCACCAATGCTCTAATCATGCATCATAAATGATGCATTGATGCACTCTCAGCCTTCTAAGTGTTAGAGCGTTAAACGAGGCACTATGCCATAGCCGCAGACACACGTAATGCATACAGCATCAATAGGTTCTCATTGGTTGTTCATTAACACACGTTATGTCGACCACCAGAGGTAATCTAATCAGCCTCATCAGGCTCACAATGAATTAGCGCCACACTGATTGATGCCGAGTGGAGCTTATTCTATAGCGACTAATCTTGAGTACACATTTGTGTTTGTGGCCATGACGCCTTCCATCTCAGGCTTTCTTGTGTGAAGTTTGCATGACTCACCGTGGTCTTTGTCAACATTGTGGGTGAGAGCAGCAAGCATACATGTGCTAGATGAGGGGTCCCCATTTCACTTGTCAATTTTAGAAAGAGTCCATGTTAGATTTCACTAAATTTTTATTTTCCCATATAATTGTGAGTAAACTTCATGTCACATGTCGATTTCAAGGAAAGACTGTGTCTCATGTCCCTAATTTCCGACTTCTCCATGTCTGTGTCACTGAGCTCTATGTCACAAGTCAACTTTAAGAAATGGCCATCTCACAATGTTGAATTTAGGGATGTAGACCCATATGATCTGGGGCCAGACTTTGTACATGGGTTATTTTGCTTGGGCTGAGCAATGTGCACCTAACATTATGTAGGGTACAATTTCTAGGGGGCTAATCACCCAGAGAGAATGCTATTGTTGAATAAAACCCTCCATCCATCGCTCCTTTTCCAGAGGAAATAAACACCATGAATTTATTGACCTTTTAGTAACAGGCTTAATGCATGTTATAGTGATTATAAAACCTGTGAGATCAGCTTTAGCGTGTAACTCATCACGTATCATGTGAAAATCAAGTGGACTGATACAGTGATAAAAGGTTTACAAAAAAGAGGAAATAGATCAACAAGGAGAAAGGGGTCTTTATGTGGCCCCTTGTGGGAGTCCGTTTAAGCTTGTTGATGTATTAAATGCGCTTCCATCCTGGATAAAGAGAAACATGCCCTCCGGAGGAAAATCCTAAAAACAACTTCCCTTGAGGTTCAAAAGCAGTTTCAAATTGCCGGCTTTTTATATCAGTGAAAAGGGAAAATGGTTTTTAATGTGTCATTGGCAGCTAAGGCCATATTTAAAGCAAATGGGTCCTTTTCAAACAGGAACGCACAGCAAAAAGATGGTTTTCCGACCGAACCCCATCAAAATCTTTCCATTAGAAAGTATTTTATCAACTCTTTGAGTGCCTTGTATTGCCATAATGCAGAGTATCTAGAACTCATGAGTTGATACAGGCGTGGCGAGTAACTCACCCCCATACATGAAGGGTTGATACAGGTCTGAGATATCTTCACGATGCATTGTTTAATAGAGGGTAGTTACTCGCCAGCTCTACGCATGCAGTAATGTGTTGTGAGGGCAAATGGACGAAAGCCAGTGTGCGTATTCTTGTTTTTAAGGAAGGCAATACTCAGATAGAAATATTAAATGACACTTAGATGGAAATTAGTTTCACTTGGTCAAAGGGAACAGCGCTCACTGGGTATTATGTGGCTAACCGCTTATGATAAAAAAGTACTCAAACATGAAAGCTGAATGGACATTCTATTCATGCCGAGTTCTCAACTCCGTCATTATTGTTAGGACTACTCTCGAGAGCTCAAAGTACAATAGTTGCTGGGGATGCATTGCTTTAAAACAATTCCTCAACTTGTTAACTGTTTAAGGGCCGCTGATGCAGGAGTGTATCATGCCCATTGGTCAGCATGATGCACAAATGCAGTGCTATTGAGACAGCTCTTCATTGGAACATCATGCTGATCCTAAGGGGTTGATACATCCATGATGCATGAAAGCAGCCCCAGTGAGTGACTCACCAGGGCTGCATTCATGCATCATGACGACCAATGAGCAAAGTGCATCATTACATTAGCAGCCATTAAAAGATGCACTCTTTAGAAGCAGCCAATGAGGAGTACGTCATGCCCATGGTAACATCCTGGTACGTCTTAACTCCAGTAGCTCCCGGTGCATTATGCTGACATTTAGGAGTGTATCAACCCTGCAGAGTTGTCATGATGCATAAATAAAGCCCTGCATCATGGACACTCTATAGCATATGATACACTCCTGTCATATCATCATGATGCACCAATGCAGTGCTGCATCATGGAGACAGCATGATACACTCCTGACGGATCATCATGATGCACCAATGCAGAGCTGCATCATGGAGACAGCATGATACACTCCTGACGGTTCATCATGATGCACCAATGCAGTGCTGCATCATGGAGACAGCATGATACACTCCTGTCGGTTCATCATGATGCACCAATGCAGTGCTGCATCATGGAGACAGCATGATACACTCCTGGCGGTTCATCATGATGCACCAATGCAGTGCTGCATCATGGAGACAGCATGATACACTCCTGTCGTATCATCATGATGCACCAATGCAG
Source organism: Acholoe squamosa (assembly GCA_949317995.1). Classification (NCBI taxonomy): domain Eukaryota; kingdom Metazoa; phylum Annelida; class Polychaeta; order Phyllodocida; family Polynoidae; genus Acholoe; species Acholoe squamosa. The sequence goes on along the minus strand of OX439045.1, from coordinate 1,404,424 downwards.
AGCTGCATCATGGAGACAGCATGATACACTCCTGACGGTTCATCATGATGCACCAATGCAGTGCTGCATCATGGAGACAGCATGATACACTCCTGACGGTTCATCATGATGCACCAATGCACTGCTGCATCATGGAGACAGCATGATACACTCCTGATGTATCATCATGATGCACCAATGCAGTGCTGCATCATGGAGACAGCATGATACACTCCTGACGGATCATCATGATGCACCAATGCAGAGCTGCATCATGGAGACAGCATGATACACTCCTGACGGATCATCATGATGCACCAATGCAGAGCTGCATCATGGAGACTTTAAGGTATGATACACTCCTGACGGATCATCATGATGCACCAATGCAGTGCTGCATCATGGAGACAGCATGATACACTCCTGACGGATCATCATGATGCACCAATGCAGTGCAGATAAGTGAATATTCTGACAAAGGAACCCTGGGATACCAACCGGCAGACATTGCATTAATGCATCAAGCCAACCTGTCAGCATGATGCATGTTTGTACATTCATGCATCATGGTGAATGTATATTCATGCATCATGTAGACTCCAATGATATTTATATACATTCCCAATGATTGGTGCTGGATAACAACTAATGGGCATGATGCATTCCTGTAGTGGCAGCCTTGAAAGAGTTAAAAAGATAAAACTCGGCCGTCCTTAATGGGATAATGCCGCTATTATTGCCCAACATGGGATGCCAATAAAACAAAAGGAAACTACCACTGTCACAGGAAGATAAGAAATGAGCTCTTCACATCGAATAAAAATAGTCCTTAATTTGTAGGGCTTCTCCTAAAAGTGGCCACTTCCCTATTGAGGTTTCCTGTTAATTACCATAAGTAGGTCAGTCATGTGACCAATGCCATTGGCCAGAGCAGGTCATGTGACTGACCTAATTATGCTATTTAACAGGAAACAGAGTGTATTATGGGAAACCTCAATAGCCGGACACGAAAGGGATGACACCAGTTCCATTGGTCGTCATGATGCACCTAATGAGGGGTATCATGACCATTGGTTGTCATGATGCACCTTATACAGTGTATCATGACCACTGGTCGTCATGATGCACCTAATACAGTGTATCATGACCATTGGTCGTCATGATGCACCTAATACAGTGAATCATGACCATTGGTCGTCATGATGCACCTTATACAGTGTATCATGACCACTGGTCGTCATGATGCACCTAATGAGGTGTATCATGACCATTGGTCGTCATGATGCACCTAATACAGTGTATCATGGCCATTGGTCATCATGATGCACCTAATACAGTGTATCATGACCATTGGTCATCATGATGCACCTAATGAGGTGTATCATGACCATTGGTCGTCATGATGCACCTAATACAGTGTATCATGGCCATTGGTCGTCATGATGCACCTTATACAGTGCATCATGACCATTGGTCGTCATGATGCACCTAATGAGGTGTATCATGACCATTGGTCGTCATGATGCACCTAATGAGGTGTATCATGACCATTGGTCGTCATGATGCACCTAATACAGTGTATCATGACCATTGGTCGTCATGATGCACCTATTGAGGTGTATCATGGCCATTGGTCGTCATGATGCCCCTAATGAGGTGTATCATGACCATTGGTCGTCATGATGCACCTAATGAGGTGTATCATGACCATTGGTCGTCATGATGCACCTAATACAGTGTATCATGACCATTGGTCGTCATGATGCACCTAATGAGGTGTATCATGACCATTGGTCGTTATGATGCACCTTATACAGTGTATCATGACCATTGGTCGTCATGATGCACCTAATACAGTGTATCATGACCATTGGTCGTCATGATGCACCTAATGAGATGTATCATGACTATTGGTCGTCATGATGCAGCTAATACAGTGTATCATGACCATTGGTCGTCACGATGCACCTTATACAGTGCATCATGACCATTGGTTGTCATGATGCACCAAATACAGTGTATCATGACCATTGGTCGTCATGATGCACCTTATACAGTGTATCATGACCATTGGTCGCCATGGTGCACCTAATACAGTGTATCATGACCATTGGTCGTCATGATGCACCTAATACAGTGCATCATGACCATTGGTCGTCATGATGCACCTAATGAGGTGTATCATGGCCATTGGTCGTCATGATGCACCTAATACAGTGTATCATGACCATTGGTCGTCATGGTGCACCTAATACAGTGTATCATGGCCATTGGTCGTCATGATGCACCTAATACAGTGTATCATGACCATTGGTCGTCATGATGCACCTAATGAGGTGTATCATGACCATTGGTCGTCATGATGCACCTAATACAGTGTATCATGACCATTGGTCGTCATGATGCACCTAATGAGGTGTATCATGACCATTGGTCGTCATGATGCACCTAATACAGTGTATCATGACCATTGGTCGTCATGATGCACCTAATGAGGTGTATCATGGCCATTGGTCGTCATGATGCACCTAATACAGTGTATCATGACCATTGGTCGTCATGATGCACCTAATGAGGTGTATCATGACCATTGGTCGTCATGATGCACCTAATGAGGTGTATCATGACCATTGGTCGTCATGATGCACCTAATACAGTGTATCATGGCCATTGGTCGTCATAATGCACCTAATGAGGTGTATCATGGCCATTGGTCGTCATGATGCACCTAATACAGTGTATCATGACCATTGGTCGTCATAATGCACCTAATGAGGTGTATCATGGCCATTGGTCGTCATGATGCACCTAATACAGTGCATCATGACCATTGGTTGTCATGATGCACCAAATACAGTGTATCATGACCATTGGTCGTCATGATGCACCTAATACAGTGTATCATGACCATTGGTCGTCATGGTGCACCTAATACAGTGTATCATGACCATTGGTCGTCATGATGCACCTAATACAGTGCATCATGACCATTGGTCGTCATGATGCACCTAATGAGGTGTATCATGACCATTGGTCGTTATGATGCACCTAATACAGTGTATCATGACCATTGGTCGTCATGATGCACCTAATACAGTGTATCATGACCAGTGGTCGTCATGATGCACCTAATGAGGTGTATCATGACCATTGGTCGTCATGATGCACCTAATACAGTGTATCATGACCATTGGTCGTCATGATGCACCTAATGAGGTGTATCATGACCATTGGTCGTCATGATGCACCTAATACAGTGTATCATGACCATTCGTCGTCATGATGCACCTAATGAGGTGTATCATGACCATTGGTCGTCATGATGCACCTAATATAGTGTATCATGACCATTGATCGTCATGATGCACCTAATACAGTGTATCATGACCATTCGTCGTCATGATGCACCTAATGAGGTGTATCATGACCATTGGTCGTCATGATACACCTAATACAGTGTATTATGCTTATTAACACTTCAATAGAGCATCATGCCAAACTTCTGAGGTGCGTCAAGCAATAGGTCAAGGTGATGCATGAATGCAGCCATGGTGAGTTATTCACCAGGGCTGCATTCATGCATCATGGTGACCAATGGGCATGATGCATTAATGCATCAGCAGCCCTTTAAGTGTAAAGTGCCCATTCAAAACTCTTGACACTTATAGGCGAAATACAAAATGGCGCTTAATCAGAATATATGTAATATATTGTAGGCTGTGATTATATTATATTATATAATACTGTACTCAAGCACCTATTAAAGAAAATCACTCGTGTTTGAGGCCATGCACTTGAAGAAGCCACCTGTCTAAGTAATTCATTGTTTATAGTCACCATCTTAGATGTTTCTCAGCAGGCGAACTGAATGGGTTACATGGTTACATTATCATCTCAAAGTGATATTATATTATATATATATATATATATATATATATATATATATATATATATATATATATATATATAATCATATATGCTTAGACAGTGATATGTGCAACCATAATAATTACTTAGCCTTACTTAGGCAGGTGATGATATTGTTCAGGAGGTCAATTCAAAAGGCTCTGCCATTCAAAAGGCTCTGCCTATGCGGTTTAGCGTAGGCATATCTCGTACCATCTCATAAGACCTAGTCTTCATACACTAAATTTTATAGTGGTGTTAGGCCAGTCAGGAATAGCAAGTACTATGCAGTCCTTTACTATTCCAGTTACAGTACTAACACCACCCCTTATGTTAGTCTGACAAAGGATAGTGGTTTTCCCTGAGTTCAAGTGCACCTGTGAGGGGACATCCCTCCTCTCAAGAGAGAATGCACCTACTGAGAGTCCTTGAGGGCTCTTGAGTGTACTCATGCATTAAGGGCATATTAACGTCATGCTTCCCTCATCTCTTTTAGTTGGTGACATACTTGGAGACACTTCAGGGTCAAGTGCACCCGACAAGATATATATAATTAGCAGAACCCCAGTGCAGCCACTCTTGAGAGAACAAGTTTTTCCACTGCTATTTCTTGTCTTCCACTGCTATTTTTTGTCTCCATGGACCTGTTGCCACTGTGCACAGTGTGTTCTGCTAATAATAGTAAAAGCAGGGCTGAGGCTAACAGCACTCACATTTCCTTGATTTTTTTATTTTAGTATTTTCTTATAGAAAAAGCTTTGAACTTTTTAATGAACCTAAGATTTTCCTTAGGAAATTTAACACAAAAATCGGAAATGTGTTTTAGTGGTGCTTACACCTACATTTCATGGTCATGTGGTAACAAAATCCATGATTAACTTCACAGTAGTTCTTCATATTGAGTCTTTTCCTGGGTAAACGAATGTCCCTCTTTCATGTAGTATGATTGTCAAAAATGTAAAGGTGATACAAACTTGTGAAAATGTACTCAGATCAGTATTCAGGGTTAGAACTGGCCATGGTCCCACTTCTATGACTGAGGCCATAATAAGTGCAGTCTTCAATCTGATCTAAGGGCCCCCACACACATCTTCAACAATATGGGATGAGAATTTCATAGAATTTCCTTACTTTTGTGGGAATTACTGACAATTTTTGCAGAAAAGAACTGCGTGGACTGCTTCAACTTGAAGTGCAAGATCTTCTGAGTTGTTTATGCCAAGACCAGGATGTGGGTCACTTCCGCCCTGTAATGCGAAGGCACTTTTCTTTTCCCGCACTGTTTTTTCTGCCGACAATCAGTAATGTTCCGATTTAAATAGAGACCCCCCATACAGCCAACCAGTTGATACTTGGCTAAAATGCTTTTTTCAGGCATGATGCATTTACTCTAAATGTGAGCATAGACTTTGGAAATTGTATGTATTTGGCTTATTTTTAGAGGCAAAATGCCCCGGAACATTACTGATCACGGTGTGCATTGAAAATCACTTATATGTACCTGGCATGGGTAATTCTCGGAGTACATCAAAAAAGATTTTAGGTCAAACCCCCCATTAGGGTTTCTCTTGATTGCATATAATAATAAGACTGGTAATATTCCCTAACCAGGTCAGTAATGTTCCGCTTGTAAAAATTCATAATTAAATGCATATAAAGAATAAATTATGCCCCAAGACCCACCCAAACCATATATGTTAAATCTTAGCTATGACCCCCACTAAGGACTAAAAATATTATTAGTGGTGTAGAACTGTTTCCCTAGCTATTACATGCCCGAGGAACCACATGTCCAGTAAATTTTGGAATGACCCATATATAGTAAATTATCTGAGCCAAGGGGGGCACTTATATGTGTGAATAACAGTGCGGCTAGTCGGAATCCCCCTCCCACGTACATGATCCCTAGTATATTAGGGGAGCAGTTGATCTTTACATGACAGGTCTATTAAGTGAAATCTACACCTACCAATTGCATATCATTGAGGGCATATCAAGAGTAAAAAACAGCCAATCTATATACTCTGACACTTTGGCTAGCCTCAGTAGCATATAGCAATAAGTACTGGATGGGTGGCAATGTTAGACTACTGGTAATATTCCTCGAGATGATTCCAAACCAGTAATCGTCGAAGCCTTTATAAGGCTGAAACGATTGTGCAGCCTGGAATCATTGAGAGGAATGTTACCAGTATTCTAACATTGCTGACAATCCAGTACAATCCTGTGCATGTATCAACCATAATTGGAAATAGCTACATGCATCCTATCAAACAAATACATAGGAGTCAATATGTACAATTTGTATCACAATTCTGTCTTTATTGATAGTCTGTCTGCCTGACATATGTCATCTACATGCATCCATGCACTTTCATCCGTTATCAAATTCCATGCCTCACAACTATTACAACATTGATAATTGATATATAACCGTCTGATTTGAAATATCGCTTTTTGTAAGAAAATCATCGATAGGTATCATTAAGGGACAATTTGGTACAAAATACCCATATACAGGTTTCAGCTCTCTGTTTGACTTTGGTAAGAAGGATATTGTCAGATATGTATTACATGTCGTAAATTGTTTTATATTACATCACATCATTTCATTTAGTACATGAATAACAATCACCTTCTTTAAAAACTATTTAGTGGATTATTCGCACAGAAATGTTACAAATGCAGTAAAACAGGAGTCGAATTATCTAAGATTGTGTGGACTGAGTAAATGAATGAACTGGCCCTGTTTCTATTTCGATTCTGAAGTAACAAAATATTGACATCACATGAAGGTTAAAAAAGATCATAAAAAATTATGATTGTCGGACTAATTAAGGTGCACTTCAGAACTGGTTTCAATAGGACATGAAACTATCGATGGCATGTTGGTAGTGACATTAATTTGTAATTAGCGATATCAGAGAGAACGGTCGCTTTCACTGCATGACGTCTGTTATCATGATACATGAAATTATCACTGGTGATCATGTGCACCAATGCTATATGATAATTGACATGATTACCTTGATATAGAGCTGGTGAGTAACTCGCCAGGATTGCATTCATGCATCGTGCCGACCTTAAAGGGCTGATGCACTCACAACGGGTCGTTATGATGCTCCAATGAAGTGCTGGCAAACAGAATTGCCAGTACTTCACAGATGCATCATGAAAACAAATGGACATGATGCACTCCTGCATCAGTTGTAGGCCCACAAACAACCTAATAGACAACAATAACCCACCATTAGCTGACAGGAGGCACTCCAAGCACAGAGTGTTTTACACTATTAGCGACAAAAAGACTACCGTGGCAGACATTAATCCTTCCTCTGCTAATGAGAACATAATAGGTTTACAGACCGCCGCTTCTACCCTGACAGTCTCAACACCATAGTATGTATGGATCAAGGCAGAGTGAGTGACATAGCAGGGTCAGCATGACGCATGAACACAGCAGTGGTGAGTAACTCACCAGGGCTGTGTTCAGGCCTTAACCCAGCCATGATACATGAACACAGCAGTGGTGAGTAACTCACCAGGGCTGTGTTCAGGCCTTAACCCAGCCATGATACATGAACACAGCAGTGGTGAGTAACTCGCCAGGACTGTGTTCAGGCCATAAGCCAACCATGATACATGAACACAGCAGTGGTGAGTAACTCGCCAGGCCTGTGTTCAGGCATTAAGCCAGCCATGATACATGAACACAGCAGTGGTGAGTAACTCACCAGGACTGTGTTCAGGCATTAAGCCAGCCATGATACATGAACACCAGTGGTGAGTAACTCACCAGGGCTGTTTTCAAGCCATAAGCCAGCCTCGATACATGAATGCAGCATTAGCCCTTGAAGGATGAACTCTTTAAGGGCCACTCAAAGAGTTCATTGGTGGTTGTGATGCATGAATGCAGCCCTGGCGAATAACTCACTATGGCTAATGTCATGCAACATGACAAGCCTTGCAATTTGATACAACCAGGGGGTCGACATGATGCTTTAAATATGAAGTGCTTCATTTGTGCATCATGAAGACCAAAGTGAATGACGCCCTCCTGCAACGGCCGCCCATAAAGGGTCCAGTACTGTGCCTATTTCCTCCCATTAGTTTGATTTCTAGCTGCCTATAAGGGACTTGGAATTTAGGGAAAAAAGAAAAAAAAGCACCTTATCAAAGGTAAAGGGAAAAGCAGTCTAACTTCACTGTTTAACCCTTACCTGTCAGAAATACCTACATTCTGATATTCGAACTCAGGAATTTCAGTGAATGCTTTGTAATAATCAGGAATTTAGTAAATATGATCCTGCAGACAAAGTTGTCGTAAATGCTGCTAACGATGACGTTACCGGTATATACACATCAACACACAATTAATATCAAATAGAATATCCCACTGAACTGCTCATGGTTTCAACTTAACTTAATAGAAATAGTGTTGATGATAAATGCATTGAATCAACTAGTGCCTGTGAGAATACAATATATATGTGTCATTATAATATCACAAGGATACCTTCAGACTAAAAGCAGAGTAATTCCTGACTTCAGTCTTTCACATCACATTTCAACAATGAAGAATACTTACATAATACAAATATTTTACATTTTGATGATGCACTGCACTGCCCCTTAAGTGAATAATTATTCATGATATTCATATAAATAAGCTACAAGATGTTGGACAAAGTAGAATATCCATCATAAATTATTATCCATTATATACATAATGCAATATGTACATAGATATATAATGTTCCATATGCACCTGTGTGATAGCTGATTGGTCCAATCAGTTTGGAGTCTGTTGTGGGATTTGGCAGCCATTCTTTTGTTCACTAATGAATCTGTTAATAAAGCTGCTGGGGTTCCCTGGCCACCGATGTCCGGTGACCGGAGGCGTTTCCCTATACATGCGACTCAATCTTATCAAAATGCTCTGTCTTGAGGAGTCGGGTGAAACCGTTACGCTGGGCGGCATCCGGTCTGGTGCAAACCTTATATAGGGTGGTACGTGAGTCACATGACACATCTTGTGATGAATACAACATGACGCCTTTGCGCTTCTCCTTTTGACACAAACTCACTAATTCTCTTCTGAACCGTTCCCCGGTGATACAATACAACACAAAGTTTATAGAGTGATTCACAAAGGACAGTTCGTTGTTGATAGCCTTAGCGATATCATAGGCCTTATTCTTCTTTCCCCAATACGGCTTCCCAATGAGCATGACAATGCTCGGGGCGATGCAGAGAAGGAAGGCAAAAGAAGCACTGAGACACATGACAGTCATCTGCATGTAGGTCTTCTCCTTACTAGACTGTACCTGTTGGCTGGAGTGCAGTTTCTTAGCCTGGATCAGAGTCCTTATGATACAACTGTTACAGATGAGAATCACAATGAAAGGCAGTGCCGTCACGAGCGACACTGCGATCCATGGCCGGATGTACTTCTCAAAGTATTTATACTGGGCTGTTGGACGCCCACAGTTGGTATGACCGATGGCAGTCCCGTTATCGTTGTACCTTATTTCCAGGCCGCGGGTCCAGAAGACATGAGAGTTTTTGAGGCATGCCACTAGGAGGAGCACAAAGCAGTAGAGCTTGGCTCTCCGTGGTTTACATACTTCAGTTTTGTCGAGAGGGAAGCACACAGCAACAAAGCGATCAATCGTGAAAGCGACTAGAATCCAGATTGCTGTGTCGCCAGTAGAGTAGTGTAGGAACTTCTCAAACTTACAAGTAAAGGGATGGATCTCTTTAAACACTAAGATCTTACTGTTTTCTAACCATTCAGGCACCATTCCCACTATAAGTACACTGATATCGGCCAGTGCCATTATGCGTAGATACACAGATGTGGTTGAACCCAGGAACTTCCGCCTCCCCATCACAATAAGAATCAACAAGTTGCCGATAATACCAAATACAAAGATCACAGGGGACACATACACCCAGAGCACATTAGCCAAACTTAATTGAGGCGTTTCATTATTGTTATTTTCACTACCACTGTGAGTGTCTCCCATATCATCGAGATCAGGGCCGACGGTTCCACCGACTCCTCCGAGACCCCAACCAGGGTCGTAGCTGGTGTTAGCCATTGTGTATGTGGGACTTGAGCTGTTGTAGCCCATGATACCAGTACCAACCTCCCCTGGAAGGGAACTCCCCAGGGTTATCGCTGCAGCTGTCATTATTACTGGGTATTAGGTGATATCTGCTTTATACCTATAGATAAGGTGTCACTTTTCCTTTGGACTCCTTATGTCTTATTACCACTCATGGTAATAAGCCTGCAATCAGTACCTGCTTAGAATCCACTGATGAGTCCAAAATCAGCTCGATTCCTCAGTGGCAGATTCCTATATCAAACTTCACAGCTGAAGGAATCTAGCTGCTCAATAGCTTGGTACTTGCAATGGACTGGCGATAATGTAGTAATCCAAATGAAGTGAGGTTCTCAGCTGTCCTTAAATGTCCTACGCAGTAGACTGTGTGCACTGTCTCTCGTTATATGAACTCCTTAGTAGACTTTCTATGGTACAGAAGGCACCTATACAATAACTGCAGGTACAGGGTGGGGCAAGATGTCCTTTTGTCTAGATCACTGGGCACTGACACTACTCCAGGGTTATATTAAAATGATAATAATACTGTAAGACCTGAATCCTCCTTGTCTCAGTGGGGTGTGCCTCTGTAGGTGTGTATATATCTACAGGTGTATATACACAATATGAAGGGGTGACCTTAAGGTGTTCTCCAGGTAAGGATATACAGGTGTCTACAGGTATGTAGGAGCGTCAGGTGGGATGGGTGATAAGTAGGGACTATCTACTGTGTGCAGTCAAGCGTGACAAAGGGGTCAGCTAGGTGTCTCCCAACAAACCCTTAATGTCCTAGGTAGAAAGGGTGCACATCCACACTATTGTCTAAACAAAGAATTAGAAGTCAGAGCCTTTTATGTGTAAAGGATTGGTAGGCACATCTATCGTTGTGTATAGAATGTGCTTGGTGGGGTACTTAGATCCTTTCACTTGGAAGGTTTAACTTAGCCCCTATAGTGATACCTGCTATTAGACTACCAGTATGGGCCCCACTCTTCAGGCTGTTTTTATGTATGCCCCCACTTTCACTGCACTCAAGTGCTGCAATGTTTATAAATTAGCTTGTTTTAACATATCCCTGATGCCGTTTGCTAAAACAGCACTCAGTGTGGCGTTGTTGAATGCTTAGAACGTTTAGCCTCTCAGACCCAATAAAACAGTTCCTACTTTGGCAGTGTTGATGTCCACTTGGTACTTTTTTGCAGCGTCAGCAGATTGTTTAAATCTGTGTTTTATTTCTTATTTTAATTCAAAGTTCAACAGCTAGTTATTCAGATACTGCTGTGCAATTTAGGCATGGGTATTTGCAACATCAGTTACTTTTTTTGGCATTGTGAAAGCTGACAATTCCTGTCATTTTCAACAGTTTTTCACACCGTCATTTTGTGGTTGATGACAGAAAAACACGGTTATTACTGGTATGTTTAACAATACTGCAGTATTTGGATAACTGTTATGTAGATCTCGATGAGGGGTATAGGTGGCCAGAACGGTACAATCAGATAGCGTATGTTGGCAGATACGGTACAATGTGATAAGGTAGTGTTGGCACTAGTTTTACCTGATGGCTATAGAGTCGGGCGTATCACTGCCAACTACTGCCTATAGATCAATACAACCCACTGATGGACTGATAGACTGGCCTCTGTCAGACGGACCGATTGGACCACCCGTGGCTGTACCAGGCAATGTACCTCACCCTGCCCTTACTCCATTACCTTCACTCTCCAACCATTATGTACACACTAGGCACTGTCCACTCAGTCCCCAAGCACAAACTTAGAGCTTTTAGATATCCTGATATGGGGATTGATTAATGGGTGAAAGTTGTCTCTGATCTTTTTAGGTGATTAAATGATGGTATTGTTCTTTTACCACAGTCAGTCTCAGTAATTATTCTGGATATGCTCACTTTCATACATGCAGTAGCGACTTCTGGCGAGAAATGAGTTTACACATACAAAGATAACTGTTGCCACCTCATATCTCGTGACAGAAATGTTGTACCGGCTTCAGTTCAAACACAATGATAGGAGAAGGCACTTCCAGCCCTTCTGTGCTTTCCTAGTCTGGTCAGTGGTTCACTCACCAACCACAACCTTGGTAGCTCTATTATTATATTGGCACAAACAATATGATTGGATCAATATTGAGTAGTCTGATCCAATTATGTCTGGTCATATATAGTGTTGACAGAATGGTGAGGGCAGTTCCTGTTTATTATATAACTCCTCAATATGTCTGCTGATTGCTCGTCCTCTTCACTTAGGTGTGTCTACTGTGAGCTTCCACTAACTGTCCAAGCAGTACTTTGGTGCACTTGGAGTGTTTCTATGAAGATTGCAATATAGGAGGGGGTGATCAATGCTTTAGTGAGTCAACAATTATTGATAAATATATCCTTATTGCAATTTGACACGAGGAAAATGAAGTCTGGTTGGTTCTAGTTTAAACTATGTAAACTCCAATATGATCGACAGATTAAAGGAAGAGCAGGTTAATCTTGTCAATAAATCCTATAACAAACCGCATAAAACGATTTCCTTTTGCAGTCCATCCATCTTTAGTCCATGCCTCAGTTCACTTGTGGACCCGTGAGTGTGTCCTTTGGGGTCATCCTTGTGTGACCCTGGTATTAAACCGTACAAATATTGTGGACAAACACTTAATATAATAGCGGCGTACACAGTGACATCCGTATATGGGACTGATGGAGTACTGATGGTGCTGTTTGTCCGCAAACACCATAAACACTACCGCAGACACTAACTCAGCCTGCAGTATCCACTGTAATAAATGTCATTGAAATAACAACAGAATCCAAAGTTTCCAGAGATCTGTCGTTATTTTCACAGATATTCCTACTACATTTGTGTACCACTGTGCTGCCACCTGGGGCTTCTTGAAGGAGCTACACTGGTTCACTGCAGAACAGTTATAATGTTACAGTGTTCAGTTTTACGAGGATTCCTGGTTGATTGAACAGTTATTTCTTGCAGTATAAGACAAAAAGACACGGCAGTAAATGCTGCCTGACCTACTCCTCACCTTACTCAACAACCTCTCTCTGTCTGCCTATAGACCGAAATCCACTTTTTCCAAAGTAGCGTTTTTTTTATGGTATAATAAAAAAGCAAAGGGAATAGACAGCAATAGATCCAATTCTCCGAGCAAGACACAGCGATTGGTAAGGAGGTTTGTACAGAAGCCAGTGACTTTTGGCAAATTATGACACAAGTTTGGTCAGATGCAGATAGTCGCAATAAGAAACACGGTCATGGATCCTGAGCTTAACTCTGCATAAGCGGCCTTGTTTCCTAGCTCCTGCATCTTATGCTGCTGAAAAGTCTCAGCCAGCGTAGTTTGAATTATGCTGGAGCTGTTTTAGATAAGCTGGGATGGGAATAAGATTAGAAACAGCGGCATGTAAAGGTCAGGCAGATATAGGAGGTGTGGTGCGGATATCGCTCATAGCGG